>SJYW01052146.1:67078-88864 GCA_006410735.1 Raphicerus campestris
ACTCTCCCGCTCCTCCTCCCAGCCCCTCCTCCTTCCCCATCATCCTCCCCTTCCCCAGCCAGGTGTCTTACATGGGGAGAAAGAATTACACCCCTGAGTGGAGCACTCCAGATTCAAGATTCAGAGTTTGCAGGAATGCATTGATTCCCCGGGAGGAATACGCAGGGTGTGAGCCGCCCCCTGGAGGAAGCAGCCTGCGTGCTCCGACTTTGGCCCAAACCCGTTTCTATACTTACTGACTGAGCATCCCTGGGCAAATCACATACCTTCCCAAGTCCAGTTTCCTTCACTGCAAAATGAAGACTGGCTCAAAGGCTCTGTCTCCAGGAACTGCTGAGAGGATCCACCATGAGCAGCTTGCACCTTCTATTAATACCTGGTCCTTAATTTGTTGTTCAGTTGCTAAGTCATGCCCAGCTCTGCAACCCCATGGACTGCAGCATGCCAGGCTTCCCTGTCCTTCACTATCTCCTGGAGTTTGCTCAGATTCATGTCTATTGACTCAGTGATGCCATCCAACCATCTCANTTAATACCTGGTCCTTAATTTGTTGTTCAGTTGCTAAGTCATGCCCAGCTCTGCAACCCCATGGACTGCAGCATGCCAGGCTTCCCTGTCCTTCACTATCTCCTGGAGTTTGCTCAGATTCATGTCCACTGACTCAGTGATGCCATCCAACCATCTCATCCTCTGCCATCCCCTTCTCCTCCTGCCCTCAAGCTTTCCCAGCCTCAGGGTCTTTTCCAACGAGTCAGCTCTTCACATCAGGTGGCCAAAGCATTAGATCTTCAGCTTCAGTATGAGTCCTCTCAATGAAGATTCAGGGTTGATTTCCTATAGAAGTGACTGGTTTGATCTCCTTGCACCCAAGGGATTCCTGAGAGTCTTCTCCAGCACCACAATTCGAAGGCCCTTGTTTAGTGTTCAACAAATGTCAGATGCTGTCTTTATCATTTTTACCCTCTTTGAAATCTTGTTCAGAATAACTGAAGTGATGTGGAACAGTTCAGGCATAAATCCAGATGTGACTTGCCAATTCTGCATGTGCCCTGGGTGCCATGTTTATTTTATTAAAAAATCGTTGTCTTAACATTGATCAGAGATGCAGTACAGTGGGTTGAAACTCACGTCCTGAAATCCAACAGACTTCACATCCGGAAGCCACTGTTCCCAGCTCTGCGAGCGAAGGCAGGTTTGCTTTGTCTGTTTTATTCCCATGGCATCCCCAGGGCCTAGGACAGTGCCTGACATATGTAGGTGTTCAGTACATCTTTACTGGTTGAATCTAAGTTTCCTAGCATTGCTGAGTCTCAATTTCTGCATCTGCAAAGAGAGATGATAATAGAACCTGCCTCAAAGTGCTGTTGTGAAGATTAAACAAGATGACCCAGGAAAAGTGCATGACACGTGGCCTAGAAAAATCCACCTGCCAGGGCATCAGTGCTGTCAAAGTGTTAGTTGCTCAGCTGTGATCAACTCTGCAACCCTATAGACTGTAGCCTGCCCGTCTTCTCTGTCCATGGGATTCTCCAGGCAAGAATACTGGAGTGGGTTGCCATTTCCTTCACCAAAGGATTCTTCCCAACCCAAGGATTGAACCCAGGTCATCCACATGGCCGAAGGGATTCTCTACCTCCCAAGCCACCAGTCAGCTCATAACCAAAGGATAGTTCACGAGGGATACAAATGTGGCTCTCAGGTAATTAGAATATTCAATTAAGCAGAGCAGCCTCACTTATTTTTTTGCTGCCTTTTGACAAAGCACAGGAATTTTGCTCCTCAGTCTAAACCTCTGGAAATCTACTTGTTAAAACAGAATCCAGAGGGTCTTGGCAAAAACGTACAAACACACCGAGGGAAACGCAGAGGTAACTGGATAAATCTGGGGCTCGGGCCTGAGGATGCAGCCCGATGCCCTGGGCAGTCCTTGCTTCAGGGGATCCCAGTGCTCCAAAGGCCAGTGTGGGTGAGACTTTCATTCTCATAAAAGACAGTTTAGGGAAGGCAAGCAGGTCTAGAGCTGCTCTCCGCCAATACTGAAATTGCCCTCGGAAACTTTCCACGGGCTGCTAAGCAAAATGATAGAAAGAAAATTGAGGGTTTATATATTTTTTTAAATAAAGGGATTCTAATTCCAATAAAAAATAATGTCCTTCCATGGCCAATTGCCATCTCCACGGCTTTCTTCTTCCCTTTTTAATAAAAATTTTTATTGTGCACATTAGGTTAACCAGACCTAAGCACAGCCTTTCCTGAATCACTCAGGAGGAACCGCTCTGACTCCTGCCTGGGTTTTGAATCAGGACAGCTCTGGGGAGGGGTCGGGGGGAATGGAGTGAGTTCGTGCTCTCCAGAGAGTGACTTGGGCTGCAATTCTGATCAGAGGCTGGAGGCAGGGTGGGTTTGTCCCCTTGAAGGTATTAAAGATTTCATTCATACCTTTAAAGTGAAGCATCCTTCACTTTAAAGGTACAGAGGCCACACACCACCCTCTGGTCTCGGGTTGGAGTCCCCAGATCCAGAGCTGGGGCAAGCTTGGGATATGGAATGGGGCTCTGTGGATGTATTTTCTGTGAGATTGCTCTGCTTTTGTCTGTTTGACCCCAGGCAAATTCATTAGCATCTCTGCAATGCAGTTTCAGGCTTCCCAGGTGGCACTCGAGGTAAAGAACTCACCTGCCAATGCAGGAGACATAAGGAGACATAAGGGACTGGGGTTCAATCCCTGGGTCAGGAATATCCCCTGGAGGAGCGAATGGCAACCCACTCCAGTATTCTTGCCTAGAGAATCCCATGNGCATCTCTGCAATGCAGTTTCAGGCTTCCCAGGTGGCACTCAAGGTAAAGAACTCACCTGCCAATGCAGGAGACATAAGAGACTGGGGTTCAATCCCTGGGTCAGGAAGATCCCCTGGAGGAGCGAATGGCAACCCACTCCAGTATTCTTGCCTGGAGAATCCCATGGATAGAGGAGCCTGGCAGGCTACAGTCCATAGGGTCGCAAAGAGTCGGACATGACTGAAGTGACTCAGCATGCATGCACGCAATGCAGTTTCATTGTACGTCAAATACAGAGGAGTTGTACCCACCTCAGAGTGTGGTTCAAAAAAAAGAGAGCGGCAGAGGATGAGATGGTTAGATGGCATCACCGACTCAATGGACATGGATTTGAGCAAACTCCGGGAGACAGCGGAGGACGGAGGAGCCTGGTGTGCTGCAGTCCGTGGGGTTGCAGATGGTCGGACATGACTTAGCGGCTAAACAACAATAACAAAGTGTGGTTGGGGAGAGACTAGAAGACAGAGCATGTGTTAAGGCACAGCACCCGGCTGGACAAAGCTGCTGCTGAGCGTATGGTGGTTATAAGACTATGATGATGATGAAGATGATGCAAGTTCNGGCGGCAGAGGATGAGATGGTTAGATGGCATCACCAACTCAATGGACATGGATTTGAGCAAACTCCGGGAGACAGCGGAGGACGGAGGAGCCTGGTGTGCTGCAGTCCGTGGGGTCGCAGATGGTTGGACATAGCTTAGCGGCTAAACAACAATAACAAAGTGTGGTTGGGGAGAGACAAGAAGACAGAGCATGTGTTAAGGCCACAGCACCCGGCTGGACAAAGCTGCTGCTGAGCGTATGGTGGTTATAAGACTATGATGATGATGAAGATGATGCAAGTTCCATGGTTTCCCAACCCCAAACCAGTATTAAGTGTTGGACGAAGGTAGTTAAGTTCACAAGGTGTACCAGTTAGCAATTGGTACGTAACAACCAGTCTCCTCCCAGTGACTGAAAACAACAATCATCCTCTATATATAGCTTAGAACTAAGGCTGGGGGTTGGCGGATCTCAGCTGAGCCCCACTATTCTGGGTTGCGTTCGGTCATGAATCTGAGAGTCCTGAGCTGCTGAGTGGTCTGGGCTGGCCTCCTTCCTCCCTTACCCTCTTGAGAACTAGGCTCAGAACCCGTAGACCTTCACATCTGTCCCAGGCTACTGGCTAAACAGTCGCGAGGCCAGTCCACCCGCTAGAGGGAGGGAAATAGGCACTATTATCCAGCGGGAGAAATTGCCGAGTCACAGAGCAACAAGCGTGGGCACTGAAAGATGGGAAGAATTCAGGCCAACCTTGCAGCCGGTCTCCCCCAAGGGGTTTGCAGGCCTCAGTAAACGAACAGGGATATCCTGAGAAACCTTGACCTCTCAAGAATCGATCATGAAGGAATCACACAAAGGGCCTGTCTGACACTAGCCTCGATTGAGGGCTTTCACAGGGCTTGTGGGTGTCACTAGGGACACAGGACTCCAGTCTCACAGCCCATCTTCTGAGACAGGAGGTATAACAGTGGCTCATCCAGAAAGCTGGGTGCAGACCCCGGAGACTCAGCCTCCTCCCAGCCCTAAAGCCTTTAGCCAGCATCTTTCCTGTTCTGCTGACGGTGTAGCAAAGGGCAGGGATAGAGCCAGCAGCCCCCAAGGACAGGGCCTCCTTGCTGCTCCGTGCACAGGCCAAGCTTGTGTCCACCGCAGGCCCTTTCCCCTGCTGGACACACACACCCCTGTACCTTCTGTTTCTTCTCAGACATCACTGCTTGGGGGAGAAAGCTTGTCTAACCCCAGTCCCTCTGTTACCTTGACCACTGCACCCCCCACCCCCACAATCTGCTTATTAGTTTCATTCATGGTATTTGTCACTCAGAAGTCACGCATTTGTAGCCTATTCTCTGTTCTCCCTCTGGAACATAAGCCTATGGAAGGTAGGGTCTTCATCGTATTCCCAACTGCTACCATGATGCTTGCATGCATGAGATCAGAGGCTTGACAGACGAGTCCTGTAAGGTCCAAATGTATCTGCTTATCTAATATGATCTTTTGTGCAGAGACAGTCAGAGACCCATTTGACAGATGGTGATAGCAAGGCTCAAGGAAATGAGTCAACTTGCGTGGAGCCACATGGCCAGTGGAACCCTGAGACCGGAATACAGTCCCCAGGCCTCACTTCCTTCCCAGGGCCTTCCTCCTCTGTGAGGAGGGCCAGGCAACAGCTTCAGCCACATCTGCCCTCTGTACAAAACCAGGTGTATGCCCAGAACTGCACACCCCAGACACTGAAAGACTTTGGGCAGAAGATGTTTCAAGACCCAGAAAATCAGGATGAAAGCAAGTAGCCATGGACAATATCCTGGACACCCCCAGTGAGGGTATTGCATGGGGACGGATGCTATCACGGGGGCCAGCAAAGACCAAGACTACAGTGCGGCGCTCAATACCAGCCATAAATCACACACTTTATCTTACAGGCATTTCCATTTTCACAAATTCTGAAAGTAAAACACGACTTCTCTCTTACTTGAGCAGATGTTAATTTGCAATGCAGAAGCCTCCGTTTGTCGATGACTTTCCATTATCCTTATAATTGCCCCCACATACAGTGCTCGATAAAGTTATAAACCTGTCCTCTGGGAACACCGAGTCAATAACAGGGTTATTGATTAGGTGGTGAAATGGTCTCCACACTCTGAAGTCGAGCGGCCTACTTGGCTGTCCATGAGCAGTAGTCACTGGTAGTAACAGAGATGGAGCCACTGGGGGCCTCTGTGTCATGCCAGGGGTCTCCTCAGATCTATAGGCAGGACTGGGGAGGGTGGCAACTCTTGGAGACCAGGTTTTTGTTGTTGTTGTTGTTAAACCTGAGCTGGGAAGAAAATATAGACACCAGTGGGGCTTTTTCTGTCTGTGGGGCCCTGAAAAGGGCATCAGGCTATTGTGCATTGGGCCCCTGTTGCAGTTCATGTTTGGCAAAGACAGAATAAACTGGGTTGTAATCCACTTTGTTAAGCCTGGGTTGAAATCCACTTTGCAGCTGCAGGACCTTGGGAAAGTCACTTCTACTCTCTAAGCCTGGGACTCCTGGTAGGTTAAAACAGATGAGATCTTAACACCTCTGGCCACCTCCCAAGGGGCTGGGAGGATTAAATGAAACAAATCAAGTGCCAGTTGTTGCCACTGGCTTTTTGAAACTCTGAATTTTCCAGATTATATCTTTGTGTTGTCTTCCTGCTGGGTGAAAGAGGTGAGTAACTGGCATGGTAACTGACATTTCCTGGGCACTCTCCACTGTGCCAGCCCTGTGTGAGGCACCAAGGACTCTGAACTGAACAAGATGCAGTTCCTGCCCTCCAGGGACTCCCAGCCTCCTGGGGTCATAGGCATGGAGCCACCATGCCCATGAAGCATGCTCAGCGGGCAGGTGAACCGGGATCCCTGAATCTCAGGAGGTTGGAACAGCTGGGATCTTAACGCTTCCAGACAGGAATAACTTGAGGGTTGAGTTAACTTATCATGATTAAAACCTCCCTCTTAATAAACGATAGAACGGAGTCTCTGAGAGGTTAGGTTACATGGCAAGGGAAGGAAGGAGCTGGGCTTTGAGCCAGGGTGACCCACAGTCCTGGTGGTGCCAGGGGCTGTCAGTGTCAAACCCAGTTAAGTCACAAGAAAACCAGGACAGCTTGGCCACCCTACTTGAAACTGTACCCAAAGGTGTGGTCTCATCACCACGTCCCTCATCTGATGCACAGAAGTGGGCTGTCTCCACCAGTGACTTTCTGCAGAGCTGGAAGCCCTGTTCTCCTCATTGGAGGTTCAAGGCTGATCGTGGGGTCTCTGTTTTTTATTGTTGTTCCAAGGCCTGCTGTAAAGATGGCTGACACATCCTGGGAGATCCTTTCTAGCTCAGCCTTTCTTGTAAGGGCTGGGTGAGGCGGGGGGATGCAGAGACCAAAGGAAGCAATTATGGGAAAAGACGTGGGCGGGAGACGCGAATAGTAACTTGATCAAAGTCAGAGCTGGGATGGGGCAGAATGGGGACACCAAGTTCCCACTCTCACCCATTCATCCTGGTTCTCTGTCTCTGGGGATGACTTCCGGTGGGCAGCACAGGAAGCACAAACTTCTCTTTTTGGGGTGGGTGTGGGGCTGACCTTCTGGGTTCCTTTAAGAAGCTGGCTCAGCACTTGATGGGCTCGTTAGGGAGCCAATGAGATTGAGAGTGGGCGCGTCTCTCAGAGCACTGGAAGAACGGCAGCTAAGGAGCTAAGCGGAAATGAGTCAGCTCCACGTGCGTGATGAGAGCCACGCTTGCTCCAGACCCTTCCACAGCTTGATTCACTTTTACGATTGGAAGCTTGCTCAGGCAACGGCCAGATATTGTGGAAGTCATTACACAGAAGTGTGTTCGATGACAGTTATTTCCAGGTGTCCTTGGAATCCTCCTTACAGCAAGTGGGCCCGCCAGAGGGCCATTGTCTGCAAGGACGGCACTTGAAGATGTGGGCAGAAAGACAGAGGGAAAAGGCACCGTCTAGCTTTTTAGGGCTCTTCTCTGCTCCTGTGAAGCAGAAATTACCTCTAGACTCAGAATCACAGGCATTCTAGAAGAATGGGACCCTTGACCCCACCACCACTTAACAGGAGAAGACATTAGAATCCTGCCTTGCTCCTTCAGTTCCCTGGACATCTCCCCAGGCCGTGATGTGAAGGGGCAAAGGATTTGAAAGTGCCTGACATTCCCTGTTTCCATCACTCTCAGTAAGATGCCCTGCTTCTCTGGACTTCCCTGCTGGTCCAGTGGCTACGATTTCGCTTTCTAAAGCAGGAGGTGTGGGTTCAGTCCCTGATTGAAGAACAAAGATCCTGCATGCCTTGTGGCTAAAAAAACAGAACCTAAAATAGAAGCAATATTGTGACAAATTCAATAAACACTTAAAATATCCTTTAAAAAATGATCGTGTCCTTAGTGGCTCAGTCAAGTCTGACCCTTTGTGACCCCATGGGCTATAGCCCATCAGGCTCCTCTGTCCAAGGGGGGTTTCCAGGTGAGAAATCTGGAGTGGGCTGCCATGCCCTCCTCCAGGGGATCTTCCCAACCCAGGGATCAAACCCAGGTCTCCCACATTGCAGGTGAATTCTTTACCAACTGAGCTACCAGGGAAGCCTAGAAAAATGGTTAAGACAGTAAATTAAAAATAAAAAAGTACTGCTTCCTATTGCTAAAGCCCCTTAGGGGGATCCAGCATTTATAGTCCTTGAGCAGTAGGCTGCAGGCAAACTGGAAGGAATCAGCCTCCCCGGGAGGGTTCTGGGCTCAGTTCTGATTTAGCAGGTCTGGGTGGAGCCCAAGCTCCCAGACGATGCAGGCATCGCTGACCTTGGACACACTTTGACAATCACTGATCTAGTCCATCCATGACAAATTCCGTCCCCCTTCAGCCCTTCCTTACNCCGGGATCCCTGAATCTCAGGAGGTTGGAACAGCTGGGATCTTAACGCTTCCAGACAGGAATAACTTGAGGGTTGAGTTAACTTATCATGATTAAAACCTCCCTCTTAATAAACGATAGAACGGAGTCTCTGAGAGGTTAGGTTACATGGCAAGGGAAGGAAGGAGCTGGGCTTTGAGCCAGGGTGACCCACAGTCCTGGTGGTGCCAGGGGCTGTCAGTGTCAAACCCAGTTAAGTCACAAGAAAACCAGGACAGCTTGGCCACCCTACTTGAAACTGTACCCAAAGGTGTGGTCTCATCACCACGCCCCTCATCTGATGCACAGAAGTGGGCTGTCTCCACCAGTGACTTTCTGCAGAGCTGGAAGCCCTGTTCTCCTCATTGGAGGTTCAAGGCTGATCGTGGGGTCTCTGTTTTTTATTGTTGTTCCAAGGCCTGCTGTAAAGATGGCTGACACATCCTGGGAGATCCTTTCTAGCTCAGCCTTTCTTGTAAGGGCTGGGTGAGGCGGGGGGATGCAGAGACCAAAGGAAGCAATTATGGGAAAAGACGTGGGCGGGAGACGCGAATAGTAACTTGATCAAAGTCAGAGCTGGGATGGGGCAGAATGGGGACACCAAGTTCCCACTCTCACCCATTCATCCTGGTTCTCTGTCTCTGGGGATGACTTCCGGTGGGCAGCACAGGAAGCACAAACTTCTCTTTTTGGGGTGGGTGTGGGGCTGACCTTCTGGGTTCCTTTAAGAAGCTGGCTCAGCACTTGATGGGCTCGTTAGGGAGCCAATGAGATTGAGAGTGGGCGCGTCTCTCAGAGCACTGGAAGAACGGCAGCTAAGGAGCTAAGCGGAAATGAGTCAGCTCCACGTGCGTGATGAGAGCCACGCTTGCTCCAGACCCTTCCACAGCTTGATTCACTTTTACGATTGGAAGCTTGCTCAGGCAACGGCCAGATATTGTGGAAGTCATTACACAGAAGTGTGTTCGATGACAGTTATTTCCAGGTGTCCTTGGAATCCTCCTTACAGCAAGTGGGCCCGCAAGAGGGCCATTGTCTGCAAGGACGGCACTTGAAGATGTGGGCAGAAAGACAGAGGGAAAAGGCACCGTCTAGCTTTTTAGGGCTCTTCTCTGCTCCTGTGAAGCAGAAATTACCTCTAGACTCAGAATCACAGGCATTCTAGAAGAATGGGACCCTTGACCCCACCACCACTTAACAGGAGAAGACATTAGAATCCTGCCTTGCTCCTTCAGTTCCCTGGACATCTCCCCAGGCCGTGATGTGAAGGGGCAAAGGATTTGAAAGTGCCTGACATTCCCTGTTTCCATCACTCTCAGTAAGATGCCCTGCTTCTCTGGACTTCCCTGCTGGTCCAGTGGCTACGATTTCGCTTTCTAAAGCAGGAGGTGTGGGTTCAGTCCCTGATTGAAGAACAAAGATCCTGCATGCCTTGTGGCTAAAAAAACAGAACCTAAAATAGAAGCAATATTGTGACAAATTCAATAAACACTTAAAATATCCTTTAAAAAATGATCGTGTCCTTAGTGGCTCAGTCAAGTCTGACCCTTTGTGACCCCATGGGCTATAGCCCATCAGGCTCCTCTGTCCAAGGCGGGTTTCCAGGTGAGAAATCTGGAGTGGGCTGCCATGCCCTCCTCCAGGGGATCTTCCCAACCCAGGGATCAAACCCAGGTCTCCCACATTGCAGGTGAATTCTTTACCAACTGAGCTACCAGGGAAGCCTAGAAAAATGGTTAAGACAGTAAATTAAAAATAAAAAAGTACTGCTTCCTATTGCTGAAGCCCCTTAGGGGGATACAGCATTTATAGTCCTTGAGCAGTAGGCTGCAGGCAAACTGGAAGGAATCAGCCTCCCCGGGAGGGTTCTGGGCTCAGTTCTGATTTAGCAGGTCTGGGTGGAGCCCAAGCTCCCAGACGATGCAGGCATCGCTGACCTTGGACACACTTTGACAATCACTGATCTAGTCCATCCATGACAAATTCCGTCCCCCTTCAGCCCTTCCTTACTTGGCCTTAACATGGGGCCAATGCTGAGTGAGCAGGAGCGCAAGCAGGGCTGTTCGCGATGACAAAGGGAAAGGCGACCCTCTCATGTCCGGCTGTTGGTAGAGTCTGGGTCTTCATAGGGCTTCCCTTCTGACTCAGCTGATAAAGGGTCCTCCTGCCATGCGGGAGACCTGAGTTCAATCCCTGGCTTGGGAAGATCCCCTGGAGAAGGGAAAGGTTATCCACTCCTGTATTCTGGCCTGGAGAATTCCATGGACTGTAGAGTCCATGGGGTCACAAAGAGTCAGACATGACTTGAGCGACTTGCAGTTTTCACTTTTTCATCCTTCATAGAGGCCCCTCCTTCCTGCAAGAGTTGCTTCTCACAATCAAGTCATAAAGCAGGTAAAATATCTTCTTTGCCCAACACTCCACATCAGTGGATGGAGAATTACGGAAAGTCCCCAAGCCCTGGGCTTATCCTCATACAAAGAAGACTGGGATCCTGGCCAAAAAGGGCAGGAGAATTCCCAAGAGGCAGAAGATGCTGGGTGGACCTATTGAATCTCCTTCGTCAGAGTCAGTTTTGGTAGATGCTGACAAACTACTCTCAGCAACACCATCTTCCATCACGGCCATTGCAGGGTTAAATCTCGCTCCCTCCAGCTCCCAGCTTTGCTCCTCTCTGCTTCCCTCTGTTCTGCTCACCCCCAGCCCCACTCACTCCTGCTTCCTCTCCCGGTGCAAGTTTAATAAGCTAATATCGAAACCATCTAGGCCCAGAGCTTTCAAAGATTTAAGACTTTTAAATGTGAAGCCCCTCATTATATCTGACTCTTTTCAATAAAAAAAAGACCCGATAAGCCATTGATATGACACCCGTTATCAGTGGGATTTGTTTGACGTCGATTTGAAATGTGCACTGCTTGCTTTTGGGGGTAATGGAATCAGACACTTAGAACCATACGGTGCCTAGTAGATCACTTTTCAAGTAGGAACATTAAAATGGAGGGGAACCCTGTTTGGGGGTTTGTAAAAATAAAGCACTATTGTACAGTATGGCAGAGAGCAGGGGCGGCATGCACAATTGACTTCCTTCCTATTAATCAACTACAATGTTTACCTTCTTATTCCAACCATTTCCAAACCATTAAAACTAAGAGGATTAGCATCGCCTTTCTGCCAAGGTGTACTTTTATTTCAGCAAATACCACTTCGCTCTAGGGGGAGATTAAAGGCATGAAAGAAATGGTCTCTTTATCGGCCATCCTGTGTCACACAGGTTTAAAAAAATCAAAATGATCTGGTTTGAAAGAATACAGTGTTCTTGTCCAGGAAAAGCTGATCGCAAGAAGAGTTAAATTTCAGGACAGACAACATAAATTGTGAAGAATAATCCAGTGTCAAGACTGAGTATTTCTTGACATGTAAATAGTGCTGATGGAGAGGTCATTTAGGAAGCAGAGGAGAAGTAATCACCTTCACTTTGATTAGGCTTGGAGCTTTCAAAGGTGTGTCAGCTGAGAGTCTGAATATGATGACGTGTGCTGATGTGGCTTCTCCTTTTTACATAATTCCTGAGACTTTGAAAAATGAAATGCTTTCCACCTTCTTTCTTTTAGAAATGTGTGGATTTTATGTAAAGTCAACTTCCAAAAATCACCCTTTCATGATCCCCTTATCAAAAGAGGTGAGATGAATTGGGAGATTGGGCTGGACACAGGCAAACTACTGTGATAAAACAGGAAACTAACGAGACCCCACTGTATAGCCCAGGGAAGTCCACTTAGTGTTCTGCAGGGACCTAAAGCTAAAGGAAATCCAAAACGGAAGGGTACTTACAACTGATTCGCTTTGCTGTACAGCAGAAAATACAACGTTGTAAAGCAACTATACTCCAATTAAAAAAAAACTTTAAAGTTCATTTTTTAAAAAAGTTAGTATTGGGCTTCCCTGATGATCTAGTGGTTAAGAATCTGCCTACCAGTACAGGGGACAGGGGTTTGATCCTCGTTTCAGGAAGATCCTTGCAGTAAGCCTGTGCACCACAACCACAGAAGCCCACACACTCGAGAGCCTGTACTCTGTGACAAGAGGAGTCAGCACGAAGAGAAGCCTGCGCTCCTCGACCGGAGTAGCCGCCACTCACCACCACTAGAGAAAGCCCACGCGCAGCGATGAAAACCCAGGGCAGTCAAATATACATAAATAAATAAATGTTTTGTAAAGTAGTCTCTGTCTGAAGTATAATATACAGCTCATAGTTTTCTCAAAGGTCCACGGCAGTGGTTTGCAAATTGCAGTCTCTGTAGCAGAAGCATGAGCTCCTATCTGGGAGCTCGTCAGAATGCAAAGTCCCAGCCCTCATCCCAGACCAGCTGCCTCAGAAATCCTGGGGGCAGGCTCCTGCAATTCCAGGATGCACCCAGAAGCTGAGAACCCCTGGTTTAGGGCTAATTTTCTCCTACAACAAGAGAAGGCTAAAGAATAATATAAAATTGCCCCAGGGTCATACATCCTGTTAGTAACAAAGCCAGGGCAGTACAGAGTGGATAGGGAAGAAAAAGCAGGTTTGAGTCTCACTTTCACAGGAGAATGAAGACGCTGATGGACAAAAGATAATTAAAATGTTTAAAGGAGAAACAACAGAAGAATATTTGCAAAATCTATAGATTAACCTCAGAACTTCTTTAAGTAGTTCCAGCCACCAAATACAATGATCCAATTTGTCAATTGATCTCATAGACCTGCTCAGGACAGAAGATGAAGGGCCCACAGACAGGCCCACACTTGGTCAGGGTGAGACAGAGCAAGTCCATTTGAAACATCAGCATTTAGTGTCAGAGGATCAACGTCAAAGGGTCAACGTCAAAGGGTCTTAAAGAAGGTCCTACAGCCCTCCATCTGCCCCCCCCCCAAAAGAAGACTGAACAAGAGTGCACTTTTCATTGCATCTTCATCAAATCTGGGTATTCTCATCTTATTTTTAATCATCACTACTTTGCTTTTGTTGTTCAGCTGCTAAGTCACATCTGACTCTTTGGGGCCCCGTGGACTGCAGCACGCCAGGCTCCCCTGTCTTTCACTCTCTCCAGGAGTTTGTTCAAACTCATGTCCAGTGAGTCAGTGATGCCATCCAACCACCTTATCCTCTCTACCCTCTTCTCCTCCTGCCATCAATCTTTCCCAGAATCAGAGTCTTTTCCTTGAGTCAGCTCTTCACATCAGGTGACCAAAGTATTCAAGTTTCAGCTTCAACATCAGTCCTTCCAATGAGTATTCAGGGTTGGTTTCCTTTAGGATTGACTGGTTTGATCTCCTTGTAGTCCAAGGGACTCTAAAGAGTCTTCTCCAGTACAATTCAAAAGCATCAGTTCTTTGGCACTCAGCCTTCTTTATGGTCCAACTCTCACATCCATATGTGACTACTGGAATACAATTTTGTTAATATTTCATAGCCTTTCTTATATAATTACTTGTAAAACAATATTTGCTTATGGCAAAATTCTGAAAATTATAGAAAAGAATGAGAAAATCCAGAAACCCACCAGCCAGGTAAATCCATTGCTTGCAACTATGTATTTTATTATCTGCTAACATTTTTCTAAGCATGTTTTAAATATATTCATGGTCACACTTTATATAATATTTTGTATCATGCCTTTTTCATGCAACAATAAAACCTTAGCATTTTCCTACAGGATAGGGAATTTGAATACATACTAATAGAAACTATTCTAAATAAAAATCTTGGGGTAAAAAAGACTTGAATAAATGAACAGAGCCGTCAGTGACCTATAGAANAATTTTGTATCATGCCTTTTTCATGCAACAGTAAAACCATAGCATTTTCCTACAGGATAGGGGATTTGAATACATACTAATAGAAACTATTCTAAATAAAAATCTTGGGGTAAAAAAGACTTGAATAAATGAACAGAGCCATCAGTGAACTATAGAAACAAACGTCAAGGGACCAACTATACATATCACTGGAGGCCTTGAGAGTAAAGAGAAAGGGGACTGAAAAAAACATTTGAAGTAATCATGTCCAGATATTTTCAAGATTGATTAAAACTATTAAAATATATATATGAAGCTCCGTAAACTGCAGCACAAGAAACTTTAGTAAAACTGTAAAAAAAAACATACTAAAATTGCTTAAAATCAGCAGTAAACAGAAATCTTCAAAGCAGCCAGAGAGTGAAAAAAGCACAATATGTAAAAGAGATAGGGNTTTTCCAGGGATGCTGCCAGTGGTCGAGTACAGCATCCTTACTTTAAAGATGAAAAAAGCAAAGTGCCAGAACAAGGAAAGGACTGCCTAGCTCACCTCACTGGAGAGGGGAGGTTCTCACTCCAGACCGTCAGAGACCACTCATGCTGGATGAACACCCACCGGAGCAGCTTCTGAGCACCCCTACGGTACTCAGGGATGGGTTTGCCCAAATCCACTAGGTGGGTTGTTTAAGGAGCATGACTTAAGTTAGTTTGTTTGAGCCCTTGTTGGGAGTAAACCCACTGTGCCATGCTCCCGAAGGGGAGGGGGCCCTATCCCCNCCTCCCCGGGTGCTGGCCCCTACCTCCTGTGATAGAAGGACAGCGGAGTCTCAGGTCTGGAACTCTATGAAAACTTTCTTCATCCTCACCTCTGTTCTTTTCCCTTTGCTGTTTTGACTGGACATGTGTAATTTATGGGCTGTGATATACTGCGCTTCAGAATTGATTTCTGTGTTCAACTGGCGTGAACCATTTTCGGTGGACTCACGCCGCCGGGTGAGATGTTTCCTTGTTATTGATGGGTGTGTACGGCTTTTGCCCCCACGTTGCAGGGCCTTCTGCCCAGGCTCACTCCCTGGTTCCCAAGAGCAGGAACACTTGGCCAAAGGCACAGGCAGCCTTTTGAACCAAAGGAAAATATTAATTTAAGACACTGTTTCCACACGAAATTACAAGAGCCTTCAGAAACGCTCATTAACTTGATTCAGGGCCGAGGCGCACATAGTGTCTTAAGGGCTAAGGTTGGCCACTGTGTAAGAAGTCTGTTGCTGGTGAGCCAACAAAAAATTCTGCAAGGGCCCCTAGCACCTCGATTCCCCACATAACCATTTCCAGTTGATTTGCCTGGAAAACCTCTTATTGAAGAAGGAGAAACAAAAATAGCCCCCGTGTTCGTTTTGGTGTCAGCCCCAGTGGGGCAGTTACTGGGCCCATAATTTCTGAGTCAAGAATTGGACCATGTGGCCTACCAGGCGTGAATGCACTTGTGGGACCATAGGAACAACTGGCATGGTGACTTCCTGGAGGAGGCAGGTCTTGTGATCACCATGTACCGTCCTCACAGTGGCTCTCTGGGTGCCTCAAGAGACCTTTAGTCAGGGTAGCATTAGTCCCATTTTACAGATTACAAAACTGAGGGCAAGAGTGAAGAACTCACCCCAGGTCATTAGGCAGGAAGAGCCTTGGGAGAGGTGAGACCCAGGTCTCTCTGACCCCAAAGCACACACTGTCCACTGCACCAGGGTACCTGCCTAGGGCTGGGCTGTGCTGTGAGCCAGGGTGGCCCCCAACTTCCTTCGGATAATATAACTCAGCAGAAGAAATAGTTCCTATCTCCTCTGCCCTTCTAGCCAGTACTAGATAGGTTTTGGTCATCAGGATTACAAATTCAAAGCGTGGACTCCGCTCCTGGAGGGGAACAATTCCTTAGGGAGTGCAGCTCAATGTACCAATCAGACACAGGGCCTGCAATGATATTCTAAGGGTCCATGAAAAAGGCGCTTTTTTTTAATTCCTCTTAAAATCAGAAGAAAGAAATGAATATAAAAATCATGAATGTGGAGCAACAAATCCAGCCTGGATTATATCCATTTTCATATCCATGAAGCTGTAAGACACAATCTTCACTGTTTTTATGGAAGAAAGGGTCCATGAAGCCTAAAGAGTCCAAGACCCCCAAAGTCCTGGTGTGACCCAGGCAACAGGTCAGGCTGAGAAGAGGCTCTGTCTGCCTTGAGGGTCATGTGGAGTATGTGTGATGGGACACAGTGAGGGTCCAGTGGGAGTCTGCAGTGTGGTCTCCTGCCTCCTAGCAGGGCAGTCCTTCCCCACAAACAGCAGAAGATACTTTGCCGAGATCAGAGAGAGACAGCTTTCGGGCCCCCACAGAACCTCAGGATGTGGGCACAGAGCCTTAGGTATCCCTGCCGTGCTCTGCCCCAGCCCCACGCCCACTTCCACCCTGGTTTTTCCCCTCCAACCGCACCAGGAAGTGAGGTTGACCCTGGGAGGGATGGACTAAGACAGATACCTCCCGAGAGACCAGCCCTGGTCCTACACAAGCTGCCCACCCCAACACGGGACCAGGGCCACAACTTCATCCTGAACAGAGAACAGTTACCTTCAGTGAGATCTAGCCCAACCCCCTTACTCTACAGATGGGGAAACTGAGGTCCTGGGGTAAAGCGAGCTGAGCAGGGCAGATTCATCTATTCATCTCTGGAGAGTTTTCCCTTTCCTATTCCTGCCTGCAGAAAAGTAGCTGCATTTCACATGCATCTCTTAGTGACGGCTGCTGGGCTCGTCAGAAGGGCTTCTCGGCAAAAAGAATAAAGTCCTGGCCTTTTATCCCCCGCCCAAGTTCGCGTTCCCCTGCCAGGCAGAGCTCAGAGCCAGGGTCCTTGAGCTGGTGGTGGGGAATGCAGGTTCCAAGGGCATAATCCGAAACAGCGCACCATCTCTGCAGGTGCCATTTAGTTTCAAGCACGCCTTCTGTCCCTACCGAGGGATGAAAACCACGGTGTCAACTGCCTTCTCCTCGGCCCCTTCGGAGGCCCCTTCGGCAATCACATCAAAGCCTTCTGCATATTTATCATTCCTCCCTCAGCATTAGGTAAAGACATCTGACAGGCAGACAAAAGCTCCACAGTCTCCACTTGGACTCTAAAAAGGCATCAGCAAGTTCAAACCGAAGTTAAAAATTCCCTCCAATAAGTATATTTTCTTTACTGGGAACCTGGGAAGGATTATCGCTTAGCACCCTCTCCAAAATCAATTTGCGTCCACTTACCACTCGCTCCTGGTAGAAAATAAAGAAGCTTAGGCTTCATCATTCGGGATTTGATAGATGGCACCCGGCTGGCTCTGAGCAGAACATTTCTGGGGAAGAGGATGGGATAATAGACAATACCCTGCCTGTGGCCTTACTTTCTTTTTTTAATTTTCAAGAGCAATCATGTCTCTCCTTTGAAATATAATGGCAACATGTTAAAATGTAGATTCAAGTATGATCCGACGAAGGATAATAGTCAACTTTAGTTATGTTCAAAGTACTTAAGCTCTCTTTGAAAAGTTAAGAAAAGGACTGTAATCTTGAACTTTGGGGGAGGGGGAATAAGTGTGCCTTTGTTCATGAAAGAGACGTGAATAGAAATCAATTTCCAGGGTGAGTGATAATTTTCTTACTTCATGCTAAAACGTTATGTCTTAATTATAGAGATTTGCATGGATGTGTTGGCTTTGCCACCAGTGAGATGCAAAGAAAGCTTGTGTAACTTGTGGGTTTTTTTGGCAGTGGGGACTCCAGTGTAGGCAACCTGACTGGTGGGAACCCTAACAGGGGCTCCCCAGCTTATAATTTGAGCACGTAATCTGATCCTTCCTGCCTTGCCGTGTTCTCTGATCATGGTGGGGCCCATGATTTCCAAGTGATAGACAAAAACTGACTTTTCCAGTAAGATGCTTGGGTTTCTGAAGAAAGCTGAGTTTAACTGTAACCATGTAGACTCTGGGGCTTCCCTGGTGGCTCAGATGGTAAAGAATCTATCTGCAATGCAGTAGACCCGGGTTCGGTCCCTGGGTCGGGAAGATCCCCTGGAGATCTCAAACAGTCAGACACCACTAAGCGATTAACACTTTACTATGTAGAGTTTGGGAGAAGGCAATGGCACCCCACTCCAACACTCTTGCCTGGAAAATCCCATGGATGGAGGAGCCTGGTGGGCCTCAGTCCATGGGGTCCCTAAGAGTCGGAACCGACTGAGTGACTTCACTTTCACTTTTCACTTTCATGCATTGGAAAAGGAAATGGCAACCCACTCCTGTGTTCTTGCCTGGAGAATCCCAGGGACGGGGGAGCCTGGTGGGCTGCCATCTATGGAGTTGCAGAGTCGGACACGACTGAAGCGACTTAGCATGTAGAGTTTGAGCCACAGTGGCTTTTCCAGGGATGCTGCCAGTGGTCGAGTACAGCATCCTTACTTTAAAGATGAAAAAAGCAAAGTGCCAGAACAAGGAAAGGACTGCCTAGCTCACCTCACTGGAGAGGGGAGGTTCTCACTCCAGACCGTCAGAGACCACTCATGCTGGATGAACACCCACCGGAGCAGCTTCTGAGCACCCCTACGGTACTCAGGGATGGGTTTGCCCAAATCCACTAGGTGGGTTGTTTAAGGAGCATGACTTAAGTTAGTTTGTTTGAGCCCTTGTTGGGAGTAAACCCACTGTGCCATGCTCCCGAAGGGGAGGGGGCCCTATCCCCCTGCTGGACCATGAATGGGGAATAGCACAACAAAGCGATGAGAGAGGCAGGCAGGGCTCAGCCAGCAGAGCGGCTGGGACCCAGGGCTAGTATCTCTTTCATTCACTCATTCGTGCACATGCTAAATATTAACTGAGCTCTTAATGTGCGTAGATGAGAGCAACTCCGCTTCCACTGTGCTGCAGCTGCTCTGAGAAACACCTCACCTGCATTATTTTATTTAATCTTCACAGCAAATCTGAGGTAGGTACTTCACTAGCCCATTTTACAGATAAAAAATTGAGGCATGGCAGGCAAGGAGCAGTTGCACTTGGAACTTAGAACTTCCTCATGCACAGTCGCTGTTCTTTCCATGGAGCCTCATGTCCTGGGGGCACCAGCCCCAGAGGCCGAGCTTCTCTGGATCTTGTTTCTTAATCTGCAAGGGCTGGAACGGCCCTGGGCCTCACTGAGGCTCACATCACAGATTTTCTGGGACTCTGAGGACAGGGACAATGTTCCTGAGCACCAACATGCTCTTTCCTTCTCTGGCCAGGGTACCCGGGGCACCCAGAACACCCAGGTCCCCAGCATTGCCCTTCAGAAGGCTTCTGGAGTTGACTTCTTCACCAGGCATTCTAAAGTGACATCGGTTCTCAGTCTCAAATCAAGCCTCGGGGCCTGCCGAACAAAAACCTCCTGACCTTCCTGACTTTGTCCCATGCTTCCCCCGTCTTGCTGGGCTTCCTTCTGCCTCTTTAAAATTCGCAATTACCAATAATTCCCTTTGTTGCACCCAAATGCGAACCACCATATTAAATTATTAAATATAAGTGTTTCTGAAATATTTTATCTTGACATGTATCTCCGGAGTCAAATGACCCCAGGCAGTGTTCATAATTAATTTCATCAAAAGGGAAAAAAAAAAGTGCTGGCAAGGGACTCCCCGAATGACCTGTCCTGCAGAAATACAGCTGACACTTGGCTCGCTGTTCCCTCCCTCCCCTTCCTGGGCCTCTGGAGGGAAGCCAGGCCGGCAAAGCTGCTCTGTTCTCAGGCTCCCAGAATCTCAGGCCTTGGGGGTGGGGGCGGGGGTGGTGGAGGACAGGCTATCTCTTTGGCCCAGAGAGGAGCAGTGACCTGCCCAAGGAGGCAGAGCCAGGGGACACATGGCTGAACACACCGCCCACCCCTCCTCCTCCTCCCAGCCCACTCCCTCCTCCAAGGTGCCCTCCGGGAACCAGAGAGGTGCATTTAAAGGGGCGGGGGGAAACAGAACTGCTTCTTCACAGGAAGACTGCCCTGAAACAAAGGGCTTTTTTTGTAGCTCTCCCCCACCAAGCTCGGACAGAAAGAGAGATTAAGTTTTGAGGAGTCACTTTCCAATCAGAAAGCTACCATTTAATTACAATGCACAGGAAATTACAGAGTGAATGGGCAGACGGGCGATAAGGGACAGCCCAGAAGGATGACAGGCCTGAAATCCAACCACTTCATCACAGAGCTTTATCACAAGAGGCTGCCTGGACGGCTGACAATCTGATTGTACTGTCAACTCAATTCATAATTAATATATTTATCAAATTAATTACTGAAAATATCTCCCTGGCGCTCGCCGTAAAACAGAGGCCGGCTTCATGGCGGGCGGGCTTCGTTTTCTGCTAATAACCCGTGCTGTCAGTTTAATGAGGCCAGGGAGCGGCCCCTGTTTTGCCTGCCTGACAGACAAATTGGCCTCTTACAGAGAATGATCCCTAGAATTTAAGAGAAGAAAAGAAATATGGCATTGTTTGGTGACAGCCGCAATCGCAGGCTTGTCTCGGAAACTTTGCATCAATTCTTCCATACAAGAGAGCGAGGGTGGGGTGCTTTGGGCAGCTAAATAAATACTTTATGAATTCCTGACTGATCCCTTCATCAGACCGTCCCCGCTGGAGCGGTTCCTCCGAGTCCTGAGTGAACCCCCAGCCTGGCTGGAATCTGCAGGTTGAAGTTTAGATTTAGGGATTTCAAAGCAGGTGATGCCTGGGGGATTTTTTTCTTTTTTTAAGAAAGAAAATTTCATGTGCCAAAGAGTCCCAACGAAATGAGTCTGTGACACATTTGCTCTCTGTGCAGAATAACATTTTTCTTCTCTTCCAAGGGCAAAGAGTTAGGCCCCAGAGGGTCTCTGAGTTCAGATCTTTCCCACCTGGAGCCCGACCAAGCCCTGCAGAATCCCGAGAGCCCCTTCAGAGACCTGACTGCTCGGCCTCTACCTTTGACCTCTTGACCGTGCACTACGACTCCAGCACCTGGGCAAAGCTGGCTGGGGAGACCTTGCCTGTTTCCCCAGGAGCCCACCTGCCCAGTGAGAGAACGCAGAAGTGCCCAGGCCATGCTGAAGGCTGTAGGAAGCACATATCTCGTCCAGAATGGGCGGCAATCCCAAGGCGGCCGTCTTTGTGCCTCCAGAGCTGAGGCTTGGCTCAGAGGCACCATGGAGGCCCACCACGAGCAGCATAGTGGCCCTACCAGAGGGCTTCCTGGAAGAGGCAGTGTCTCTGGAGCAAGGTAACAGAGAGAGGGTGCAATGCTCTCAGAGAAACTTGGCCCTGAAGACAAGCTTCCAGTTCTCCATCTCTAGTCTGCTAAGTGAAAGAGCCAGCTTTGACAGAGACCCAGGCCCCAGTGAGGGAGTAGGGGGTAGGGAGGCCAGACCTGCTCTGGAAGGTGCTTTAAGAGAGATACCCCTGAGCCGATTATACAGAGTGAAGTAAGCCAGAAAGAAAAACACCAATATAGTATACTGACACATATATATGGAATTTAGGAAAATAGTAATGATGACCCTGTAAGTGAGACAATATAGGAGACACAAAAGTATAGAACGGACTTTTGACATCTGGGGGAGAGGGAGAGGGGGGGATGATTTGGGAGAATGACACTGAAACATGTATACTATCATATAAGAAATGAAGCGCCAGTCTATGTTCAA
>SJYW01052146.1:96290-113247 GCA_006410735.1 Raphicerus campestris
GGACAATACTTCAAACATTTTTCATTGTTCTTCGTGACGGTGATCTGAGAGCACTGCTATTTGACGCTACTATTGCACTTGTTTTGGAGTACCGCACACCATGGGCCTCCCAGGCGGCGCTAGTGGTAAAGAGCCTGCCGGCCAAGGCAGGCCCGAGCCCTGGGTCGGGAAGATCCCCTGGAGGAGGGCTTGGCAGCCCACTCCAGTCTTCTTGCCTGGAGAATCCCGTGGACAGAGGAGCCTGGCGGGCTATAGTCCACGGGGTCGCGAAGAGTCAGACACGACTGAAGCGACTTCACACACACATATACACACCACAAACCATGCCCTGTAATACAATAAATTGATAAACGCATGCGTTCTGACTGCTCTACTACTGACTGGCCACTCCCCCATCTCTTCCCCTCTCCTCAGGCCTGAAACACAAGAGCAGTGAGAGTGGGCCAATCACTAATCCTACAGCGGGCTCTAAGTGTTCAGGTGGAAGGAAGAATAGCACGTCTCTCACTTTAAATCTAGAGCTAGAAATGATCACACTTGGTGAGGAAGGCACATTGAAAGCCAAGCTAGGCCTCTCACGCCAAACAGTCAGCCAAGTCGTGAATGCAAAGGGAACGTTCTGGAAGGAAATTAAGAGCACTATTTCAGTGAACACATGAATGATAGGAAAACAAAACAGCCTTATTGCTGATAGGCAGAAAGTTTGAATGGTCTGGATAGAAGCTTAAACCAGCCACAACATTCCCTTAAGCCAAAGCCTAATCCATAGCAAGGCCCCAACTCTCTTTAATTCTGTGAAGTATGAACGAGGTGAGGGAGCTTCAGAAGAGAAGTCTGACATTCACAGAGTTGATTCATGAGGTTTAAGGAAAGAAGTCATCTCCATAGCATAACAAAGTGCAAGGTGAAGCAGCAAGTACTGATGTAGAAGCTGCAGCAAGTTATTCAGAAGATTTAGCCAAGATGCATAATGAAGGTGGCTGCCCTAAACAGCATATTTTCAATGTAGAAGAAATAACCTTGTATTGAAAGAAGGTGCCAACTAGGACTCTCATAGCTAGAGAGGAGAAGTCAGTGTCTGGTTTCAAAGCTTCAGCTGACAGGCCGAGTCTCTTTTTAGGGGTTAACATGGTGACTTGAAGCTGTAGCCAAGGCTTAGTTCCCATTCTGAAAATCCTAGGGCCCTTCAGAAGCATGCTAAATCTGCTCTGCCTGTGCTACAGATGGAGCAACAAAGCCTGGATGCTTGCACATTTGTTTACAACACGGTTCACTGAATATTTTAAGCCCACTGTTGAGACCTACTGCCCCGACAAAAGATTCCTTTCAAAATGTGACTGCTCACCAACAATGCTCCTGGTCACCCAAGAGCTCCGATGGAGACGCACAAAGAGATTTGTGATGTCTTCATGCCTGCTAATCCAACATCCATTCTATGGCCCATGGATCAAGGAGCAATTTTGACTTTTAAGACTCATTATTTAAGAAATACACTTCATAAGGCTCGAGCTGCCATACACAGTGATTCCTCTGATGGACTTGGACACAGCAAATTGAAAACCTTCTGGAAGGGATTCACCATTCTAGATGCCATTAAGAACATTCATAATTCATGGGAAGAGGTCAGAATATCAACATTAACAGGAACAGAACCTACACCATCTCCAAGGTCTACCTGAATTAACATAATGGTATTTGAGAGCAAGAAGGAATGTCACCTGACGTCTGCCCTAGGTGTGCAAAGTATTAAATAGCAGGTGTGCAGCTTGAAGGAAAGGATGAAAGTCTGTTCCAAAACAAGCAGAAACTCTTTTGTGGTCAAGTTAAGGGATATGGCACCACTTGTACATTTATTCATTCAATCAACAAACAGTTTATTATCACCTTCTCTGTGCCCTGTGCGAGACACATGACTGTAGATAAAATAACTTTCCCAAGTTGCCTCAAGCACAGAGTCGCCAAGTGCTTCAAAATCAGCCAAAGGGCTTGTTAGTGTGACTATTTCTGGGTTCTGTGTCCCCAGAGAGTGTGATACGGTGAGTCCTAGTTACCTAGGACTAGTGTTAGCCAGGATTCTGCTTTTAAAAAATACCCTAGATGATTCTAACGCAGACCAAGATGATATGAAGACCAGGCTTTCATAAATGCTGGCCTGGTGGGAAATGTGAAAGGGTGATAACTCAAGGGGAGGATGCCAGGAATTTCCCAGAGATGCCAGGATTCTAGAATTCAAAGAGCTACTGCGGAAGGGGCAGAGCACAGGGCCTGTGTTTTCACGTATCCATCCTCCTCTTCCTCCTCAAGTTGAATGAACTGGGAACCAAAGATCGTGCTGTCAAGGACCAGAGCCTGGTGGGTTACATTCTGCACTTTCCACCAACACTCAGGAAGTCCACAGCCCTTCTCAGGGCAAGGGAGGGGGTGCAGGCCTGCTGCCACATTCAGCACACGTGTGTGTGCCTGTGTGTGTGTGTGTGTGTGTGTGTGTGTGTAGTGGGAGGGGAGGGAGGAGTGTGACCGTAGAGGCAGAATGGCTGCCCTGGAAGAGACGAGAAGGAAATGAGGCTAACTAGGACAAGGCTTCCTTCAACCATCCAACCAGTTGGTCAGTGACACACCAGGCTTTCCAGCCATCAGGTTTCAGGTGCTGAGACAAGGCCGTGGCAGAGTCAGGGAGCCTGGACTGTGGTCCCTGTGCTCAGGGGCCAAACTGCTTCTTCAGCCACACACTCAGTGCACTGCCTGGAGGTGACACCACCGGATGTCTGAGAAGAGAAGAGTCTGACAGGACAGCAGAGGGGACCATGGGCCAACATGTAGTGTTTCCACCACAGTCCTCAGTGGGCTGGAAAGTGCTGGAATAGCCTGGAGATTATTCTGGAATAACCTGCAGCTGGGCCAGAAAGAAAGCATGGACTCAGAAGTTGAGAGCAACACGCCCTTGGAGAGAGGCCAAAGGACTTGGGGCAAAACCCTGGACTGGGAACAATAGTATCAGATGCGGGTGTGATCCCGGGGCGGGTCACTGCCTTCCTCTGAGCTTTAGGTTACTCGTTTGTAAAGTGAAGGGACTCAGCAGGATGTCTTCAAGGGTCCTCGAATCTCTGAAACCTATAAGAATATTCTTATTTTTTAAAAAACCCCACTGAACTGATGGGCTTCTGGTCACTGAAGTCATAATNTTATTGGGCCATGATCATGGGCCTCTGTTTGCATATGATCTCTGGGTGTTTTTGCCCAACAACAGCTGGGTTGGGTAGACAGGATAGACACCATCTGGCCCACAAAGCCTGAGATAGTTACTAGCTGGCCTTTCTAGAAGAAGATTGCCGACCCCTGCCCTAAGCTATCAAAAGTGAAATCCCAAGACAACAGGCCCTTCCCCAGTATCCTTGCTCAGAAAGACCCTCTGGGGTCCACCACCCATCCATTCCCATCACCCATTCAGTCATTCAATGCCCTGTGAGCTTCTCGTGCATCGCAGGCTCCCAGCTCCACCTTGGGAAGAGAAAAATGAACAGACGCAGTCCTGGTCCTCTCAGGCATCCTGGCACTGTGCAGGGTCATGTCACACATCCAGAGGATTATGGTGCCTACCACTAAGAACCAGAGGGAGGCAGTGCCTGCGGGATTCCAGCAGTCTAGACAGAGGCAATCAATCCGGCTCCGGAGCTGAGCCTAGGGAAGGCTTCCCAAGGAATGAAGGTATCGGCGGATCCTGATGGATGAGCGGGATCCAAGGACACGTGAGGATGGAGGCCTGTCTGCATAGAGAGGGAGGAGGATGTACACAAAGGATGCGGGGAGGGGCGGGGCATCGAGAAGGGCAGTGATGCGTGGGGGCAGGCAGGATGCAGGGCAAGGCAGAGACCACAGATGCCAGGAGCGACAGCTCTGGCATCACAAAGGACCCTGACAAGTGACCGTCCCTTTCCTCCCTTAGAAGGGGAAAGGGAACGCACAGATCCCATGGGCTGAGCCTACCTTCACTGAGACGTGGAAGCTTCCACGTGGGTTTGTTTTTCTATCTGCCTTGTAGCTCACCCACATAGAGCCCCCCACCCCCTGGGGCTCCCACGCTGAGAGGTCAGAGGCAGCCAGAATGGGCTGTCCATCGTGGGGAGAGCCCCTACCCCACCCCCACACACATCCGGGAACTTCCAGCCTGTGTCACCTGCATCCTGCTTGCCTCCTCCAGTTTTATCTCAGGCCAACTTCTTCCAAGCAGGAAAAAAGGAATATTCACCAGCTTCAGTTAAGTTCAGTTGCTCAGTCGTGTCCGACTCTTTGTGATCCCATGAATCACAGCACGCCAGGCCTCCCTGTCCATCACCAACTCCCAGAGTTCACTCAAACTCATGTCCATCAAGTCAGTGATGCCATCCAGCCATCTCATCCTCCGTCATCCCCTTATCCTGACCCCAATCCCTCCCAGCATCAGAGTCTTTTCCAATGAGTCAACTCTCTGCATTAGGTGGCCAAAGTACTGGAGTTTCAGCCTCAGCATCAGTCCTTCCAATGAACACTCAGGACTCATCTCCTTTAGAATGGACTGGTTGGATCTCCTTGCAGTCCAAGGAACTCTCAAGAGTCTTCTCCAACACCACAGTTCAAAAGCATCAACTCTTCAGCACTCAGTTTTCTTCACAGTCCAACTCTCACATCCATACATGACCATTGGAAAAACCATAGCCTTGACTAGACAGACCTTTGTTGGCAAAGTGATGTCTCTGCTTTTCAATATGCTATCTAGGTTGGTCATAACTTTCCTTCCGAGGAGTAAGCGTCTTTTAATTTCATGGCTGCAGTCACAGTCATGTGATTTTGGAGCCCCTCAAAATAAAGTCTGACACTGTTTCCACTGTTTCCCCATCGATTTCCCATGAAGTGATGGGACCAGATGTCATGATGTTAGTTTTCTGAATGTTGAGCTTTAAGCCAACTTTTTCACTCTCCTCTTTCACTTTCATCAAGAGGTTTTTTGGTTCCTCTTCACTTTCAGCCATAATGGTGGTATCATCTGCATATCTAAGGTTATTGATATTTCTCCCGGCAATCTTGATTCCAGCTCATGCTTCTTCCAGTCCAGCGTTTCTCATGATGTACTCTGCATATAAGTAAAATAACCAGGTAGATCACACGAATGGGGGAGGGGGGACACGGCTACACATGTGTGCCCTGGAAACCTCTTTCTGAAAACACAGCTAGGCACATGTCCCAAGGAACAAGGGCGCCTTTGTTAAAGGGCCTGGCATCTGGGAATCAGCAGGGAACAGGCATTTTGTGGAACACTGTGGGTTTAAAACTAGAGGGTAGCCTTTTGTTTCTGCATAGTATGGCTCTTTTAAAGTGGTATGTCCGCCCACTTTTTCTTAATTAGAAGATGATAACTTTATTCCATTTTTCATAATATTATGGCTAAATACAAAAGTATTTTATGAAGACAACCCTGCTTATAAATCCTGTTCCCCGTCACAACCCTGCTTACACAGTTATTTTAGCTGTTGTTGTAGTTTTGTCTAAAAGATTAAGGGAGGTTTGAGTCACTCGTTTCGAAGACAAACTCTGAAATGGAAACCATTTCCTCGGGTGGGTGGAGGGACCCAGCTTCCATGTCACCAACCTCGGCTGGACTTGATTTGTCTCAGGGTGCACCCCTATGCTGAGACAGCCTTGCTTTTCCTGTATTAAGAAAACAGAAAAGCCGTCCTCCCCTGTGGTCCAGTGGTCAAGACACGGCACTTGCACCACCGGGGCCCAGGTTTAATCCCTAGTCGGAAAACTAAGATCCCACAAGCAGAGAGGCACAGCCAAAAAGATAATAATAATGGGGGAGCGTGGGGGACAGAAGGCCAAAAGCAAAGAAACAACCAAGCAAAAAACGGATGCCTGGGATGAGAGGAAAGTTCAGGTTTGGCTCAGATCCCAGCGGTGCGCTGGCATCCTGGGTGATTTGGAGCAGCGAGTCCTCTCACCCTCAGTGGGCCACAGGTTTCCATTTGTGGAACAGGAGGCTTGATGATCCTCATAATACGGACTTCAAGATTTTTTGCAAAATAAAGCAAATTAAATTAAAGGAAAAACTAAAATCCCATTAAAAACCTACCATCCTAATTCTCAGAGGTGAGGGGTATGAAACTTACACAAACCCACGAACGTCACAGTCCTGCAGTTTCTGCTCTTAAAACAGTGTGTAATTGGGCCAAGGATCTATAGATGGCAGCCTCTTGCTAACTAAGATCTAAGGGGAAACTGCTTCCTAGATCTATACTTTCTCAGCACATGTAAGAGGGCCAGAAAGGAAATGGAAACCAAATAGTTATTTACCTTCAGATGTCATAGAAGTCTCCCATAGACCAACATGGCCATTGAGAATGTTTAATCTTAAAAGTAAAAAGTAGGTTTCTAAAGTAGTTATTCGTGAATCGTATTTTCACTGNGTCCTCAGTGGGCTGGAAAGTGCTGGAATAGCCTGGAGATTATTCTGGAATAACCTGCAGCTGGGCCAGAAAGAAAGCATGGACTCAGAAGTTGAGAGCAACACGCCCTTGGAGAGAGGCCAAAGGACTTGGGGCAAAACCCTGGACTGGGAACAATAGTATCAGATGCGGGTGTGATCCCGGGGCGGGTCACTGCCTTCCTCTGAGCTTTAGGTTACTCGTTTGTAAAGTGAAGGGACTCAGCAGGATGTCTTCAAGGGTCCTCGAATCTCTGAAACCTATAAGAATATTCTTATTTTTTAAAAAACCCCACTGAACTGATGGGCTTCTGGTCACTGAAGTCATAATATTTAAGAAAGTGTGGGTTGTTGTTCAGTGGTTAAGTCGTGTTCAACCCTTTGTGACCCCATGGGCTGCTGCATGCCAGGCTCCTCTGTCCTCAGCTGTAGCCCGGAATTTGCTCTAATTCATGTCAGCTGAGTCGATGATGCCTTCCGGCCATCTCATCCTCTTGCCGCCTTCTCCTGTTGCTTTCAGTGTTCCCCAGAATCAGAGTCTTTTCCAGTGAGTCAACTCTGCACATCAGGTGGCCAAAGTATTGGAACTTTAGCTTCAGCCATAATATTTAAGAAAGTAAAGAATAAAAACTCTTAGGATGTATCAAAATGCTATAGGGCCCAGGGAGTTCAGGTGTGGGAATGCTATTTCCTTTTCAGCCTCTCTGCTCTTAAAGAACGTTACCCTTTCATATGATGGCATGGAGTCCATTTCACCTCTCTTCAACATAGGTGGAACTTCATGACCACCTCAATGAACAGAACGTGCCAGAAGGAACCTGGAGCAGCTTCCCAAACTGGGTCATAAACAGAGATGTGTCTTCTTTCTGGCTCTCCTGGAACATGAACCTTGGGATCTCTGAGCTGATAGTAAGAAATCCGGTGACCCAGAGTCACCACCCTGGAGAGACGGTGTGGAGAAACCAGAGCGAGAGAGAAATGTGCAGGGAGCCCCACCTGCTCCAGCCTCCTGCTGAATGGTCCTCCTGGCCTGGAACTAGCTGGTGGGTGAGGTGACCCCAGCCCCCAGGCTTATAGCCTCCCCGGCTTTTGCCAAGGACAGCAGAGGAGAGCTCCATCCTTGAGAAGAATGAGCACAACTGTTGTTTTTCGGGCTGTGATGGTTTTCTGATATGGCCTTAATCATCGATTAAGGCCACCGATGTTGTCACTGTTACTTGGGGAAGGTGCAGGGAGGGACTTGGGGAGAGAGGAGGGGGAGAGGGAACCCGCCTAGCAGGCTGTCAGGGAGACACCAGCTAACCAGAGCCTCCGCTGGCCTATCTTCCCCAGCTCTAGAGGGGATACATCCATCTTAGAATTACCTAGGGCAGAAAGACACAGAAAATACCGGGAAGCTAGCTAAAGGACTGGAAACGAGTACTGAGACCCCTCTCATGTCTGCCCAAAGGAAAGGAAAGAGAAAGCCAAGTACAAGTGCCCCTGCCTGGGAGACCCCCAGAGACCCCTGGCCATACTGAGGTTCAACCAACAAGGGAAAATCTACCTATGGTAGCAGCAGTTCTGCCCTTACCCCGAGCCAGTATGAGTAAACTCTGGCCATGGGCTAACTCCTGCTGTCTGCCTGTGTTTGTAAATAAAGTTTTATTGGGCCATGATCATGGGCCTCTGTTTGCATATGATCTCTGGGTGTTTTTGCCCAACAACAGCTGGGTTGGGTAGATAGGATAGACACCATCTGGCCCACAAAGCCTGAGATAGTTACTAGCTGACCTTTCTAAAAGAAGGTTGCCGACCCCTGCCCTAAGCTATCAAAAGTGAAATCCCAAGACAACAGGCCCTTCCCCAGCATCCTTGCTCAGAAAGACCCTCTGGGGTCCATGGCTCGCCACCCATTCATTCCCATCACCCATTCAGTCATTCAATGCCCTGTGAGCTTCTCGTGCATGGCAGGCTCCCAGCTGCACCTTGGGAAGAGAAAAATGAACAGATGCAGTCCTGGTCCTCTCAGGCATCCTGGCACTGTGCAGGGTCACGTCACACATTCAGAGGATTATGGTGCCGACCACTAAGAACCAGAGGGAGGCAGTGCCTGCGGGATTCCAGCAGTCTAGACAGAGGCAATCAATCCGGCTCCGGAGCTGAGCCTAGGGAAGGCTTCCCAAGGAATGAAGGTATCGGCGGATCCTGATGGATGAGCGGGATCCAAGGACACGTGAGGATGGAGGCCTGTCTGCATAGAGAGGGAGGAGGATGTACACAAAGGATGCGGGGAGGGGCGGGGCATCGAGAAGGGCAGTGATGCGTGGGGGCAGGCAGGATGCAGGGCAAGGCAGAGACCACAGATGCCAGGAGCGACAGCTCTGGCATCACAAAGGACCCTGACAAGTGACCGTCCCTTTCCTCCCTTAGAAGGGGAAAGGGAACGCACAGACCCCGTGGGCCGAGCCTACCTTCACTGAGACGTGGAAGCTTCCACGTGGGTTTGTTTTTCTATCTGCCTTGTAGCTCACCCACATAGAGCCCCCCACCCCCTGGGGCTCCCACGCTGAGAGGTCAGAGGCAGCCAGAATGGGCTGTCCATCGTGGGGAGAGCCCCTACCCCACCCCCACACACATCCGGGAACTTCCAGCCTGTGTCACCTGCATCCTGCTTGCCTCCTCCAGTTTTATCTCAGGCCAACTTCTTCCAAGCAGGAAAAAAGGAATATTCACCAGCTTCAGTTAAGTTCAGTTGCTCAGTCGTGTCCAACTCTTTGTGATCCCATGAATCACAGCACGCCAGGCCTCCCTGTCCATCACCAACTCCCAGAGTTCACTCAAACTCATGTCCATCAAGTCAGTGATGCCATCCAGCCATCTCATCCTCCATCATCCCCTTATCCTGACCCCAATCCCTCCCAGCATCAGAGTCTTTTCCAATGAGTCAACTCTCTGCATTAGGTGGCCAAAGTACTGGAGTTTCAGCCTCAGCATCAGTCCTTCCAATGAACACTCAGGACTCATCTCCTTTAGAATGGACTGGTTGGATCTCCTTGCAGTCCAAGGAACTCTCAAGAGTCTTCTCCAACACCACAGTTCAAAAGCATCAACTCTTCAGCACTCAGTTTTCTTCACAGTCCAACTCTCACATCCATACATGACCATTGGAAAAACCATAGCCTTGACTAGACAGACCTTTGTTGGCAAAGTGATGTCTCTGCTTTTCAATATGCTATCTAGGTTGGTCATAACTTTCCTTCCGAGGAGTAAGCGTCTTTTAATTTCATGGCTGCAGTCACAGTCATGTGATTTTGGAGCCCCTCAAAATAAAGTCTGACACTGTTTCCACTGTTTCCCCATCGATTTCCCATGAAGTGATGGGACCAGATGTCATGATGTTAGTTTTCTGAATGTTGAGCTTTAAGCCAACTTTTTCACTCTCCTCTTTCACTTTCATCAAGAGGTTTTTTGGTTCCTCTTCACTTTCAGCCATAACGGTGGTATCATCTGCATATCTAAGGTTATTGATATTTCTCCCGGCAATCTTGATTCCAGCTCATGCTTCTTCCAGTCCAGCGTTTCTCATGATGTACTCTGCATATAAGTTAAATAACCAGGTAGATCACACGAATGGGGGAGGGGGGACACGGCTACACATGTGTGCCCTGGAAACCTCTTTCTGAAAACACAGCTAGGCACATGTCCCAAGGAACAAGGGCGCCTTTGTTAAAGGGCCTGGCATCTGGGAATCAGCAGGGAACAGGCATTTTGTGGAACACTGTGGGTTTAAAACTAGAGGGTAGCCTTTTGTTTCTGCATAGTATGGCTCTTTTAAAGTGGTATGTCCGCCCACTTTTTCTTAATTAGAAGATGATAACTTTATTCCATTTTTCATAATATTATGGCTAAATACAAAAGTATTTTATGAAGACAACCCTGCTTATAAATCCTGTTCCCCGTCACAACCCTGCTTACACAGTTATTTTAGCTGTTGTTGTAGTTTTGTCTAAAAGATTAAGGGAGGTTTGAGTCACTCGTTTCGAAGACAAACTCTGAAATGGAAACCATTTCCTCGGGTGGGTGGAGGGACCCAGCTTCCATGTCACCAACCTCGGCTGGACTTGATTTGTCTCAGGGTGCACCCCTATGCTGAGACAGCCTTGCTTTTCCTGTATTAAGAAAACAGAAAAGCCGTCCTCCCCTGTGGTCCAGTGGTCAAGACACGGCACTTGCACCACCGGGGCCCAGGTTTAATCCCTAGTCGGAAAACTAAGATCCCACAAGCAGAGAGGCACAGCCAAAAAGATAATAATAATGGGGGAGCGTGGGGGACAGAAGGCCAAAAGCAAAGAAACAACCAAGCAAAAAACGGATGCCTGGGATGAGAGGAAAGTTCAGGTTTGGCTCAGATCCCAGCGGTGCCCTGGCATCCTGGGTGATTTGGAGCAGCGAGTCCTCTCACCCTCAGTGGGCCACAGGTTTCCATTTGTGGAACAGGAGGCTTGATGATCCTCATAATACGGACTTCAAGATTTTTTGCAAAATAAAGCAAATTAAATTAAAGGAAAAACTAAAATCCCATTAAAAACCTACCATCCTAATTCTCAGAGGTGAGGGGTATGAAACTTACACAAACCCACGAACGTCACAGTCCTGCAGTTTCTGCTCTTAAAACAGTGTGTAATTGGGCCAAGGATCTATAGATGGCAGCCTCTTGCTAACTAAGATCTAAGGGGAAACTGCTTCCTAGATCTATACTTTCTCAGCACATGTAAGAGGGCCAGAAAGGAAATGGAAACCAAATAGTTATTTACCTTCAGATGTCATAGAAGTCTCCCATAGACCAACATGGCCATTGAGAATGTTTAATCTTAAAAGTAAAAAGTAGGTTTCTAAAGTAGTTATTCGTGAATCTTATTTTCACTGGGGGGAGGGAGGGGCGGGATATATTCTGCCGACAAGGATGTAACTGGTGCAATCTTATCATGTGAATGTTTAATCCTGTGGCATAGACTCTGTGAAAGTGGGAGAATCTTCTTTGAGGTCCTCTTCAAACAAATCTCCCTCACTGTCCCACCCACCCCTCCCCCAGTGGCCTCTCAGATGCCCCTCAGGTGTGAAACTTCATGCTGAAGAAATGGGGTGTCTTCCTTCGTGATGTTTCTTGTTATTCATTGAATAATCCAGTTTGGGCCTTTCTTTTATTCCGATTTGTGAGCTTCATGCAAGCAGTTGAACTTACGTACAAAAGTCTTTGCCATTTGAAGAGTTTACTGACAAAGACTTTCTAATTAAAACAAAGAGATACTGTGTTTACATCATACAAAATGTATGAATGGCAAGTATTAGGTTGAATCATTATGAAATGGCTGGTCAAAAATCAGTAGTTTTTTCTGATTCTGGAAGGAGATGTGTATAAGAGACAGGTATGACTCTTTTAAAGTGGTATGTCCGCCCANTTAAAACAAAGAGATACTGTGTTTACATCATACAAAATGTATGAATGGCAAGTATTAGGTTGAATCATTATGAAATGGCTGGTCAAAAATCAGTAGTTTTTTCTGATTCTGGAAGGGATAAATTGGGAGATTGGGATTGGCATATACTCAGTTGCTGCTGCTGCTGCTGCTACTAAGTCGCTTCAGCCGTGTCTGACTCTGTGCGACCCCATAGACAGCAGCCCACCAGTCTCCCCCATCCCTGGGGTTCTCTAGGCAAGAATACTTGAGTGGGTTGCCATTTCCTTCTCTAATGCATGAAAGTGAAAAGTCAAAGTACATATAAAATAGATAACTAATAAGGATCTATCGTATAGCTCAAGGAACTCAATATTCTGTAATAGCCTACACGGGAAAAGAACCTAAAAGAGTGTGTATATATATACATACATATATATATATGCATGTATAATCGATTCATTTTGCTGTACACCTGAAACAGACACAGCACTGTAAATCAACTATACTCAAATAACTATTAAAAAAATTTTTTTTCATTCCACCTCTCTGTTAATGCTGGTGCCAGGTATTGGTTGTATAACAGAGACCCAGACCAGTGGGACCCTGCCTTTGTAGGTTCCAGCTGGGTAACAGTGAATGAACGGGCTATTTTAATACAGGATGGCCAGTGTCTGAGACATGAAATAGAGGAACTGACCTAGGGAGGTGGAGAACCACTTCTCAGAAGAGGACATGAAAAAATAGAAATAGAGAAAGAAAGCTGCAGAATGTTTGTTGGGGGAAAAGGCCAATCTTTAGAAAGGAATTTACGTGTGATTAGGACTAGCTAAAATTGAAATGAATGTAAAGTAATTGAGTTTTAATATCAAAGGTAAGCTGGTACACATTTAAACTTTGTTTTTTCTCTCTGTTAATAGGACAGAACCTTGTTAGAGTATTAGTCTGGGCTTAATGAGAAATTGTACACAGAAATTTTGTTTACCTTTAATGAAAAAGCAGAGACATTACTTTGCCAACAAAGGTCCGTCTAGTAAAAGCTATGGTTTTTCCAGTAGTTACGTATGGATGTGAGAGTTGGGGTATAAAGAAAGCTGAGCACTGAAGAGTTGATGCTTTTGAACTGTGGTGTTGGAGGAGATGCNTGCCAACAAAGGTCCGTCTAGTAAAAGCTATGGTTTTTCCAGTAGTTACGTATGGATGTGAGAGTTGGGGTATAAAGAAAGCTGAGCACTGAAGAGTTGATGCTTTTGAACTGTGGTGTTGGAGGAGATGCTTGAGAGTCCCTTGGACTGCAAGGAGATCCAACCAGTCCATCCTAAAGGCGATCAGTCCTGAATATTCATTGGAAGGACTAATGAAGCTGAAACTCCAATACTTTGGCCACCTGATGCAAAGAACTGACTTGTTTGAAAAGACTCTGATGCTGGGAAAGATTGAAGGTGGGAGGAGATGGGGACGACAGAGGATGAGATAGTTGGATGGCATCACTGACTCAATGGACATGAGTTTGAGTAAACTCCGGGAGTTGGTGATGGACAGGGAGGCCTGGCGTGCTACAGTCCATGGTGTCAGAAAGAGTCGGACACAACTAAGCAACTGAACTGAACTGAACTGAACTGAATGTAATCTCTCTAGAATAGAGGCTCTATATTTTGTAGCTAAGACATTTTACAACTATATAAACTTTTATATTTGCCTTCCCCCAACCCTGCGAAATAAAGAGGCCTAGTTGGGACATGAGTGGCGGGGGGGTGTCTCCTGTGCAGGTAAAGCAGAGGGCAGTGTTCTTGGCACAATGGATGGCAGGTCTGGAGCTTCGAGCTCAAAGTCAGATGTCTGTGAGCTCAAAGTCAGATGTCGCAGAAGCCCAGCATGCCTGGGTTGGGAAGGTGGGGAGAAGCCCAAGGTGGGAGGAGACTGAGAAAGCAGGTGATGTGCAGGGTGTGAAAGGCCTTCTAAGGATAGGATGTGTCCCATCCAGAGGGTGATGGGGAGCCACTGGAGGCTCTGATGCTGACAAACAGCGAGGTCAGATTGGCCATTTAGAAAAAGAAAAAATCATTCTGCATTTAAAGTGAAAAAATAGTGAAAGTCGCTCAGAGTTGTGTCTGACTCTTTGCAACCCCATGGACTATATAGTCTATGGAATTCTCCAGGCCAGAATACTGAAGCGGGTAGCCTTTCCCTCCTCCAGGGTATCTTCCCAAACCAGGGATGGAACCCAGGTCTCCCGCATTGCAGGCAGATTCTTTACTAGCTGAGCCACCAGGGAAGCCTTTGTGCCTTTAATGTAGAGAATGGATTAAGTACAGCAAGAACTGGGTGCACAGCAGCCAAGGTGAGAGGTGGACTGCCTGGTTCAGAGGAGTGCTCTGATGGCTAAACAGATGGACTGTTTTTGAGGTGGACTCTCAGGATGTAGTTGCTCACGGATGTGCGAGAGTAGAGAGGAATCTGTCATATGTGAGGCTCACTCAGGTGGGACCTCAGTGGGAGAACGGGTTTAGGGAGGAGACATTGCTTTTGCCTTTGGACATGGTGGGGTGGTGTAGCACCTGGGGTCATCTGAGGGGGCTTGGGAGGCACCATCTGCCTCCTGAGATCTGATATTCCTTGAGGGGCTCAGGGTAGGAGTCAGCACCAAGCTTGGGGTTGGATGAGGCTGCGGAAGGGTAATGCTCGGGGCTTGTCCCTCACCTTTAACAGGCATGGGATTGCAGGGGGCACAGGTTCGATCCTTGGTTGGGGAACTAAGATATCTCATATGCTAGAGGGTGCAGCCAAATAAATAAATAATTCCTTTTTTTTTATTATAAACAAAACAAAACATGGGAATCCAGTGGGTTTCCATTAACTTGAGCGTTTGTGGCTCCATCTTAGCCGTGCTAACTAGAATCTCAGGGACAGTCACTGAGAAACGGTGTCTCTTAACAGGCTCCCAAGGAGACCAGTGGCGATCCTCTGCGATCAAACTTGTAGGAACCCTCCTGATGCTATGGAGGCAGAACTTAATAAGAAGAATATAAAAGGAACCTGTAAAATTCGATTTCTTAGAAAAACTAAATAACCAACATTAGTGAGGGTGGCTTTCATATACAGCTGTCAACACATGTATTGAACTTAGAAATCAAAAACCCTAAAATGGTAATGAAAATCCTAGGAAAGAAAAACACAGAAATTAGGTTTGACTTGACGAAAGCGGCACAGGATCCATGTTTTCCTATAAAAATGCCCTGCCAATCGGTACTCTAATGTTTAATGAAGCTTTGGTCCTAAAGAGCATTTATGATGGAAAACCAAGCCAGGCAGTTTAAACATACACAAGATGCCCAAGAGTATCAAACTAACTGTAAGAGGGCGAGTGGGAAATCGATTGAATACATTGGTCTTGATTCTCAGAAGAAACCAGCAGGTAGCTTAACATGGACATCAGAGTTCCTTACGGAGTCAGACATGTCAATACGCCCTCATCGTCTGAGCCTCAACCAAAAGGCTTGGGTCTGGAAGAATATTAATCTCTTGCCTGCCTTCTACAAGCCCATTATGCATTGTTTATACCCCTATTAGAGTGGGCAGCTGAGCCCACCTGGGACTTGAGTTATTTACATCCACGTCTGTTCACCCATCACACCCACAACCCTTCAGGGCAGGGACCTCATCTTCATCACACCATGCCTGGCACCCTGGCTGGCACAGAATGGGCATTCTGACCTTCTGCGCTAACCTGAGCTTTCATCAGACAACAGAGCTTCTCAATCCTTGTCTGCAGGTGCAGAGCTTCTGTTTATGGCAAAGCTGGCCTTGGAAGTCTCCCCACGACCTCTCAACATCAAAATGATTTTAACTTTCAAACTATTTTAGGAAAAGGAGAAAAGGCATAACAAAAGCAAAGGGAGGACGATAGAATGTCCCAACACGCAAGAAGTCTGGGTTTAAAGAAGGCGATTCCTGTGCAAGCCCGCTTATTTGGGATTCACCAGCTCAGCCGCACTTGCAGGGAGCTCTCTGATAAGCTGCAAAATCTAAAACTCCTTATTAAATGTCAGATAAATCGGCTAGCCTGGGGCGAAGCCAGTGCATGGGCGGTGTGTGCTACAGTCCGGTCCTCTGTGATTGATGGGCTCTGAATAAGCAGAACCAATCCAGGCTGATTGTGGATGAAATGACTACAGCCAGCAAAGTTCAAATAAGAAATATGTGAACTTTAAAGTACTTGAACACAAATCAAGACAGTGAGTTTTTATAAAAATCTTTACTAGCTCAAACCACTGAAGCTCAGAATGACCTTTATCCTTGGGTTGAGTAGCTGGTGGTGCAGGGAACGTGTGCACCGTATATCAGGCTCCGAGCCTCTGGAGAAGCGTAGTGGGACAGAGAGGCTGGCGTATCCGACGCTCCCAGCCCCCTCTTCAGAGTCCATGTGGGCGAGGCAGGCGTCAACTCGAGATGTCAGCTGCCCTCCACTGCTCCGCTTGAGCAGAATGCCCTCCTCTTTTGCAGGGTGTTGGATGGGCTTTCATGTGTCCCCTCACCCTTTGGTATTGGAATCAGGACTCCAGGTTGCCATCCCAGCTTCTTGCCTGTGCTTGGCCACAAGTGGGGCATTTAGAAAAGCCCCCAAACCATGTATTAGAGCTGATAACAGTGCTTTCTTTGCACAGCCCTGCAGAGCTAGACAACACACTTTTGTGCAACCCCTCTTTGTGCTAAACTCTTCATAGGTGTTCTCCCCACCCCCCAATCCAAGTCCTTCCCCACCTCATCCCCAGGAGGAAGCATCCTTATACCCCTTTCTCACATGAGGAAATGGAAGGTTCTGAAGGTCCTAAGTTCTGAAAAGATGGAGCGGGTTTCCAGCTGCTTCTATAGGTCCCAGATTCTCTGCTTTTTCTATGACACCAAACTGCATCCCTTTGTGATTATTGAATGGGCACCCTTCTCAGTCTTATTCTAAACTGGATCTTCCTTTTCACCTTCACAGATCTCCTAGCTATTTGATGAGAGCGTCAGATACAAACACCTCTTAGGATGAGCAATACCATACTCTTAATTTTTCAGT
>SJYW01052146.1:124760-146539 GCA_006410735.1 Raphicerus campestris
CCCTCACCCTTTGGTATTGGAATCAGGACTCCAGGTTGCCATCCCAGCTTCTTGCCTGTGCTTGGCCACAAGTGGGGCATTTAGAAAAGCCCCCAAACCATGTATTAGAGCTGATAACAGTGCTTTCTTTGCACAGCCCTGCAGAGCTAGACAACACACTTTTGTGCAACCCCTCTTTGTGCTAAACTCTTCATAGGTGTTCTCCCCACCCCCCAATCCAAGTCCTTCCCCACCTCATCCCCAGGAGGAAGCATCCTTATACCCCTTTCTCACATGAGGAAATGGAAGGTTCTGAAGGTCCTAAGTTCTGAAAAGATGGAGCGGGTTTCCAGCTGCTTCTATAGGTCCCAGATTCTCTGCTTTTTCTATGACACCAAACTGCATCCCTTTGTGATTCTTGAATGGGCACCCTTCTCAGTCTTATTCTAAACTGGATCTTCCTTTTCACCTTCACAGATCTCCTAGCTATTTGATGAGAGCGTCAGATACAAACACCTCTTAGGATGAGCAATACCATACTCTTAATTTTTCAGTTAGACACTCAAGGCTGGTAGAGTTGATCCCTCCCACAAGAACTGTAAAATCTACAGGAGAGAGAAGAAATAATTACAGTTCATTTTATCCTTTATCCCAAAGGACCAGGCAGGAGGGTGCAAGAAATACAGCTAAGCCTGCTTCCACCTGAGGGGTAGGGAGGAGGACAGTCAGCAGTGCTTCATGGAGGAGGTGGCCCTTATAGGATGATTGAGATTTGGCTTTGTAGACGGAATGGAGTCAGAGTCCTTACTATTTTCACCATTTGCAACAGCAAATGAAGCTGATAGATAGGCTTGGAGAGCATTATGCTAAGTGGGAAAGGTCTGGCAGAAAAAGAGAAATGCTGTATGATATTGCTTATGTGTGGAAAATAAAAGCTACAAAAAAAATTAGTGAATTAAGACTCACAGATACACAGAAGGAACTAGTGGTTACCAGAGAGAAAGAGGAGGGGAGGGACAAGAGAAGGGTGGAGGAGTGGGAGCCAGAAACTGCTGGTGTAAGATAGGCTCAAGGATGTGCTGCACAACAGGGAAATGTAGCCAATATTTTGTAATAACTATATTGTATAAAAATTGTATACAATTGTAAAAAACATAAATTTTATAATATATAAAAATAAAAATTTATCTAAAAATTAAAAAAAGAAACTCATTACATGTCATGCTCTGTCTTCTAAATGCCATACACGTATTAGCACTTCTGTTCCTTAAAGCAGGTGTTCTTGTTACCTCCATTTATTAGTGAGAAAACTGAGGCACAGAGAGTTAAAGTAATTACCCAAAGACACACAGTGGTAGAAGCAAGACTCAACCGCAGGCTCCAGCACTTGAGATCTTGCCTCCTGTGCGAGGTTCTGTGTCTGCGGGAGGTGGGTGCTGAGGAGAGGACCATTTGATCAGAGGCAGAGTGACCTGGAAAGCAAGGGGCGGGTGTGGAAAGATCTGGCCCCGCCTCTGACTGCAGCATGGGCTATGAGAAGGTCAAACAGAGGTCGAAAGGGGTGAGGTCCACTAAGCGGGAGACCATTCATTCATTTGTTGAACCAGTGTTCATTGGGCACCAAGGACTCCATTAGGCTCTGGGAGATGCTGTCACTAAACAATGTTTCAAAAAAAGGGTGAGTTCAAGTCAGAGAGGGTAACTGCCCAGAATGAGCTAGACATTTCACATCAACCCTTTGCGTGGCTCCCTATAGCCCTGAATATCAAAGAAAAGCCATGTGCCCCATTGTAGAAAATCAGAAACTTCTTGAGGAGGCGGTGACATGAGGAGGGCTGAAGGATAAAGGCAGGACGTCTGGTTAAGCTTGACTTTCAGATAAACAACTGGTAATTTTTCAGTAGAAATCTGTCCCGGGCGCTGCGGGGACGTTGTGGCTGTTGTTGCTCACTCACTCAGCTGGGTCCGACTCTTTGTGACCCCGTGGACTGCTGGACTCTGTAGCCCACAGGCTCTTCTGCCCATGGGATTCTCCAGGCAAGAGTACTGGAGTGGGCTACCATTTCCTACTCCAGGAGTAGAGGAGAGCTTCTCAACCCAGGGATGGAGCCCGAGTCCCTGTGTATCTGGCATTGGCAGGTGGATTCTTTACCCTTGAGCCACCGGGGAAGCCGGCATGGGACACGCTGATGCTAAAAAATTCTTTCTTGTTTATCTGAAATTCAGGTTTAACTTGATGTCTGCTGTTTTCATTTGCTAAATCTGGCAGCTCTAAACTTGAGTGATATTTTCATGAAGCTGCCCCATTTTACAGATGGGTCAAGAGGGGGCACAGGGTCTAGATGACCAAGAGAGCAAGTCAACCACTTGTCAGAGGCCCACGGCCAGGTTTCAAAGGCCCAGTCCAGGGCTCTCTCTGCTTCACCAGGCCGCCTTCCATGTCCCCAGCTAAATGGGCATACAGGGACAAACTTGCAAATGACTGAATCCAGCCATTCAGCCCCAGCGTGTTCCAGGCATCTTCCGGTCCCAATGGGTTTAGCCGTTTGGGTCAAAAGCAGTGTAGCTCTCGAGCAATTTTAATCGTGGTGGCAAAAGTAAGAATTCTGATCATGCAATTTCCCCAGGAGTCAGAATTGCTCTCAAAGGCCAAAGCCACAATAGGAAGCAGGTTAGCCCCCCGGGGATTCGCCCCGCCCCGCACCCCCCTCTCCAGTGTACTGTCAAGTGGCTGCATTTGGTGAAATGCTTCAGGGAAAAAAATCACCGAGTCACATTGGCCCAGCTTAAGGGAAATCAAATGTTCCCTTCAGAGTGACATCTCAGGAGACTGTGGCCAACTTCAAGGTGCCTTTATCTGAGTACATTCCATTAGGAGAGGAGCAGGAAGAAGCGCTGGCCTTTCAGGGTAACTCAATCAGACTCTGTGGCATTCACAGGGGTATCGGTTACCCTAAGCCTCTCGGGGCCGCAAGGAGATTAAGACGCGGATTACCTGCCACTTACTCTGTGTCATCAAGGAAAGCAGGGCTTCGGCTACAAGCCCTGTTTAATCGGGTCCTGGCAGGCTTTTCTCAAAAGGATGGCTGACAGCATTTCTAAGCACGTTTTTAAACTGCCCATCATATCCGTGATGGAAACTCAGCAACAGAGAGTGACAGCAGTGTCAACAGCGGCCACTGGAGGAATTTCTGACAGGTGGCCTTTTGTGAAATGATGGGGAGGGGCCAGGGAGGGGCTGGGTGTTGTTAGGCAGCTCAGGGGCCCACTTCCCTGCACCCTTACAGCCAGCATCTTCAGGCATGTTTCAGCCTTACATCATTCCGTCGGTGTGTATGCTGGGGCCAAGAAAACACGGCTGTCAAGACAGAAGTGAGTGGGTCTGACACCATCTCTGGAGACAAGAGGGAGCCAGCAGAAGCCCCAACTCTGCATCTGGGCAGCCAGACAAAAGCGAGTTTTTCTATGCAGTGAGAGCGCTGTATGAAAGCCATGGAGTATCATGGCCTGGAAAGAGAGCAGGGTCCCAAGCCTTTCTACAGTTGATACCAGTAGTCAGCGGACTAAGACACGTGGGCCAAATCCAGACCACCAGCCATTTTTATAAAGTTTTTTCAGGAGAATAGCCACATTCATCATTTACATGATGTACTTTGGTAAAGAATCCTCCTGTAGTGCGGGAGACCCAGGTTCTATCCCTGGCTTGGGAAGATCCCCTGGAGAACAAAATGGCAACCCACTCTAGCATTCTTGCCTGGAGAATCCCATGGACAGAGGAGCTTGGCGGGCTACAGTCCATGGGGTGCAAGTGTCGGACACGACTTAGCAACTAAACCACTTGGCAGAGCTGAATAATTACTGTATGGGTCACAAAGCTCCAAATATCTATTATCTGCCCTTTACAGAGAAATGTCTGAGTGCTGTTCTCCAGCATTCCTCAGAGGAGATCTCCCAGTCCTGCTTCACCTCAGATCTGCACTGGGGTGGAGGGACTGGGGGTCAGGTCTTGACACATTGTAAATGCTAAGAGGTTGAAGGAGTAATTATTGACGAGAAACCCTTACTGAAGCCCAATTGCTAAGAAGTGCAGGTGGGGTCATCGCAACTGAATTCTCTCCATAAAGACTTTCAAATTCATCAAAAGAAATAGAACACCCACTTTTGATGATTTTTCTTAAAGTGGNAGCGGCCACTGGAGGAATTTCTGACAGGTGGCCTTTTGTGAAATGATGGGGAGGGGCCAGGGAGGGGCTGGGTGTTGTTAGGCAGCTCAGGGGCCCACTTCCCTGCACCCTTACAGCCAGCATCTTCAGGCATGTTTCAGCCTTACATCATTCCGTCGGTGTGTATGCTGGGGCCAAGAAAACACGGCTGTCAAGACAGAAGTGAGTGGGTCTGACACCATCTCTGGAGACAAGAGGGAGCCAGCAGAAGCCCCAACTCTGCATCTGGGCAGCCAGACAAAAGCGAGTTTTTCTATGCAGTGAGAGCGCTGTATGAAAGCCATGGAGTATCATGGCCTGGAAAGAGAGCAGGGTCCCAAGCCTTTCTACAGTTGATACCAGTAGTCAGCGGACTAAGACACGTGGGCCAAATCCAGACCACCAGCCATTTTTATAAAGTTTTTTCAGGAGAATAGCCACATTCATCATTTACATGATGTACTTTGGTAAAGAATCCTCCTGTAGTGCGGGAGACCCAGGTTCTATCCCTGGCTTGGGAAGATCCCCTGGAGAACAAAATGGCAACCCACTCTAGCATTCTTGCCTGGAGAATCCCATGGACAGAGGAGGTTGGCGGGCTACAGTCCATGGGGTGCAAGTGTCGGACACGACTTAGCAACTAAACCACTTGGCAGAGCTGAATAATTACTGTATGGGTCACAAAGCTCCAAATATCTATTATCTGCCCTTTACAGAGAAATGTCTGAGTGCTGTTCTCCAGCATTCCTCAGAGGAGATCTCCCAGTCCTGCTTCACCTCAGATCTGCACTGGGGTGGAGGGACTGGGGGTCAGGTCTTGACACATTGTAAATGCTAAGAGGTTGAAGGAGTAATTATTGACGAGAAACCCTTACTGAAGCCCAATTGCTAAGAAGTGCAGGTGGGGTCATCGCAACTGAATTCTCTCCATAAAGACTTTCAAATTCATCAAAAGAAATAGAACACCCAGTTTTGATGATTTTTCTTAAAGTGGAAAGGCAGATGAAGCCCAGAAATCTCAGGGGGCTTCCCTGGTGGCTCAGTGGTAAAGAATCTGCCTGCCGATGCAGACGACATGGGTCCGATACCCGGTCCAGGAAGATCCCACAGACCATGGAGCAATGAAGCCCATGTGCCACAGCTACTGAGCTCGCACGCTATAGAGCCTGTGCTCCACGAGAGAAACCGCTGCAACGAGACGCCCTTGCGCTGCAACTAGAGAAGAGCCCACACAGCAGCAAGGACCCAGCACAGCCAAAAATAAGTAGATGAATAAAATCACATTTTAAAGAAATCTCAGGTGGCTGCCCACTGCCAAGATGAGTTAGGAGAGAGGCCAACTTTCTACTCTGGCGTTGAAAACACCCACAACACGCACCCAGACTCCCTCCAGTCCTTACCCACTGCACGGTCACGGTATTCTGGTATGTTACTCATCCCGTGCCTGCTTCCAGCTTGTCACATGCAAGGACGTCAACATCACGATGGTCTGATGATGGCTGGGACGATGACGATCATACCAACATCTCTCTGCGCCTTTGGTTCTGCACCCAGGCGGAGCAGCTAGGTATTCCCTGAACACAACCAGTTCTCGTGCTATGCCCTCCTCTTAATTGTCCTTCCCTCCATCTGTACCTGATGACCACACCTGTCCTGCAGGGCTCTTCTCCAGATTATCAGATAAAATCTTTCCTGATGCCTTCCATCAGGTGTTTCTTCTCCCTCCTCCTCGGGCCTTCAAAGCAATTCTCCCAAACATCTTTGGTGGGACTAATCAAATTCTACCTGACCTTGTTGTCTTGGAGAAGGAAATGGCAACCCATTCCAGTATTCTTGCCTGGAAAATTCCATGGATGGAGAAACCTGGTAGGCTACAGTCCATGGGGTCGCGAAGAGTTACGCACGACTGAGTGACTTCATTTTCATTTTTCACTTTATTGTTGTCTGTAGCCAGGGAACCAAAGCCTTCTTAAATTACTGCTGTCACTATACTTGAGTGATGCCAAGGTGCAGGGGTGGGCATGGTGAGGGTGAAGGTGATGCATTGTGGGAAACTCTACTTACATGAACTCAGGACCCCTTTCAAATTAATCCCCCAGGGAAGTTAGACAGTAAGTCTGTGTCTGTGTCTATGGCTAGGGCTAAGCTCAGAAAAAGGACTGTGGACCTTTAGGAATCAGAGCCAGGAGGAAAAGCCCAACAAAGGAGATGGAGGCTTTGTGGGCTCTCCAGGCCTAGGTGAAGCTCCCCTTCAGGAATGACCAGCCACTAGGCAGGGAGGGAAGGCCTCTTCCTCACCGTCTGCATGGGCAGGGCAGAGGGGACCACTCCCCAGCACCACCTTCTCCATCCCCACCTCACGTCGAGGAGGGAGCAGAGGGTCAGGTCACTTCATCGGCCAGCAAACACCAACTGAGCATCCACGATGGGCCAGTCACTGGGGGAAGCAGGAGCAAGGCAAGGTTGCTGCCTACACTCTGACCCTGACCCAGGCCCACGAAATGAGCGGTCCCAGATATCCTACAAATGAGCAGGAACCACAAAGCCTTCCTCTCTGTCCAGAGACGCTCTGGGATGTGCTGTCCTGCAGCTGCCAGGACTCTCAGGCACCCTGAGATAGACAAAGATAACTCAGAGCCTCATCTGAAAGCACCTTCCCGGCCCACCTGGGTGGCACCTTTATTCCAGGTTGAAGGCGTTTGCAGACAGAGCCCTTGGAACCCGGCTGGGAAAGGCCTTTGGGAAACAGTCCCACCAGTCATTTTATGATGCTGACGAGAAAAGACGAGTGTGGGAACCTTGGGTCTCCCCACCCCTTCTGGGTTTCAGTCTTACCCCAAGTGGCAGAACAGCCCTCGGGGCTACCTAGGGGGTTGGGGAAGACCTGAGGGGGGTGGCCTAGTGACCACAGGCTTCAGACTAATTCAGATGTCACCGTCTATGCCCCTAAGGGCTCTGCATCATGGCCTAGAGGAGAACACTGTGCTCACGCTGGAGAAGGGATTTGCGCAGGTGGCTAGTGGGGGCACAGGGGCTCAGCCCAGCCCCTGGATTCCGGGCCAGTGCTCCCTGCAGCCTGTGACCGCCCTCAAGCCCCTGCTTAGGGGTGAGATGGACAAGCCTGTGTACTGAGTGACTCATCCATCCAGTCTCCCCGGCTGGCCTCTGGTTGAGAAGGAGGTTCAGGGTGAAGGAGAACCTCAGGGGGTTTATTAGAACACTCCAAGGCTGTGGGCACCATGAGCTGCCCATGAGCCCATCTAAGGCCAGAGCAGATCCTGTGTTTCAGGATGCTCAGAGCCTGGCCCAGTGCCTGACCCTCTGAGCACTCCAGGCTCTCGGTGAACGAGCGTCTGTCTGGATGCCCATCTCCTGCCCCGACGAGGGCTCCTCCTGCTCTAGACATGGACTCTCTTTCTCTCTTCCCTCTGGGCTGCACTCCCCCGGGTGACAGAAGATGGCTCCCTCAACCCATCTGGGAAAACCTTTAGACATGTGTTTCTTTGTCTCTCCGGGGACCATAAATCAGTCCTAGTCCTGGGCACTGACTTTGAAATATCACCTGGTTGAAGATGCCAGGTGGGTAAGATGGGTCGCTCCGTGCTCTTCTCTCTGCACCTGTTCAACTCCCACCCGTGGTGGAATTTCCAGCCTGGTGGGCACCTGGGTGTCAGCACTCATGCATCTTCATGGATGCTGAGTCCCAGGCAGGTGTGGAAGAGGGAGGTCAGGTCTCCCTGAAGGGTACCTGTAAGGCAGTCAGTCAGTCCTCTCTCTTTTGCTCTTGACTCCTGCAGACCCTAAGCCCCCACTGCACCCCCTGAGAGTCCTTGCAGCCTCAGGCCTGGAGCGCCTGGCACCCTGGGCTTTGCTGTGATGCAAATAGACTTCACCTGCCACCCTCTCCCCTTCCCGCAGAGAAGGAGACTTGTCTGAATAGAACCGAAACCCAGTGTGGGGGTGGGGNGTGGCCTAGTGACCACAGGCTTCAGACTAATTCAGATGTCACCGTCTATGCCCCTAAGGGCTCTGCATCATGGCCTAGAGGAGAACACTGTGCTCACGCTGGAGAAGGGATTTGCGCAGGTGGCTAGTGGGGGCACAGGGGCTCAGCCCAGCCCCTGGATTCCGGGCCAGTGCTCCCTGCAGCCTGTGACCGCCCTCAAGCCCCTGCTTAGGGGTGAGATGGACAAGCCTGTGTACTGAGTGACTCATCCATCCAGTCTCCCCGGCTGGCCTCTGGTTGAGAAGGAGGTTAAGGGTGAAGGAGAACCTCAGGGGGTTTATTAGAACACTCCAAGGCTGTGGGCACCATGAGCTGCCCATGAGCCCATCTAAGGCCAGAGCAGATCCTGTGTTTCAGGATGCTCAGAGCCTGGCCCAGTGCCTGACCCTCTGAGCACTCCAGGCTCTCGGTGAACGAGCGTCTGTCTGGATGCCCATCTCCTGCCCCGACGAGGGCTCCTCCTGCTCTAGACATGGACTCTCTTTCTCTCTTCCCTCTGGGCTGCACTCCCCCGGGTGACAGAAGATGGCTCCCTCAACCCATCTGGGAAAACCTTTAGACATGTGTTTCTTTGTCTCTCCGGGGACCATAAATCAGTCCTAGTCCTGGGCACTGACTTTGAAATATCACCTGGTTGAAGATGCCAGGTGGGTAAGATGGGTCGCTCCGTGCTCTTCTCTCTGCACCTGTTCAACTCCCACCCGTGGTGGAATTTCCAGCCTGGTGGGCACCTGGGTGTCAGCACTCATGCATCTTCATGGATGCTGAGTCCCAGGCAGGTGTGGAAGAGGGAGGTCAGGTCTCCCTGAAGGGTACCTGTAAGGCAGTCAGTCAGTCCTCTCTCTTTTGCTCTTGACTCCTGCAGACCCTAAGCCCCCACTGCACCCCCTGAGAGTCCTTGCAGCCTCAGGCCTGGAGCGCCTGGCACCCTGGGCTTTGCTGTGATGCAAATAGACTTCACCTGCCACCCTCTCCCCTTCCCGCAGAGAAGGAGACTTGTCTGAATAGAACCGAAACCCAGTGTGGGGGTGGGGGGGGTCAATTCATTTCTGTGCTCTGAGCTCCCCAGTGACCTTTCCAAATGCCAGCCCCGCTGTGGACACTTGTGCCCAAGGTGGGCGCCTTGCAAGGATCACTGGCAAGAGGCTGTGCAGATCGAGGAGGGAAGCCATCAGCACCCCGCCCTTGTCCCCTGAACCTTAGCTCGCAGAAGAGACAACTCAGAGTGCTGGCTCCCCCATGCTGGGTGCTCCAAGTCGTCACAGGGAATCTGTCCCAGGAGCAGGTGCCCCGCAGCAGGTCCCAGTGTGGCCCGTCCAGCCTCTGCCCCCTCAGCCGGTGCCACCCGGCTTCCCGGACTCTCAGCCTCTCTCCCCTGCCGCTCCCAACCTGTAAGACCACGCGGGGCTCTCTGTGTAGCCCGCGAGCGGAAAGCAATTTGTTTCCACCAAATGCTGTTTCTATCGCCCTTGACCACCCCGTTTGCTCCTCAGCCAAAGTCAACCTCTTGTTTGGAACCTCCTCATCTCTGCAAGAATCAGCCCCTTTCTCCCTCCTCCCGCTGCCCTCCTCCTTCTCTCAATTTCTCCTTTTTTTTTTTCTGCTGGGCACATGTAATTGTGAGACGGCGAGGGAAAGCCCTGGAGGATTCAGTTCCAAGCGCTCCCCAGCAGTTCTCAGAAGGGCACAAAGAACTGCGCTGAATGTCACATTGAGTCCCTCCAGCACACCTGCCGGCCGCCCCGGCCCCTCCGGTTCACCGGGGGGTCACCGGGCGCTCGCGGACTCTCCGATGGCCGGGAGAGCTACTATGTTTTCAGTTCACAGTGAGATTAAATCTACAACGCTTGACCCGTCTAATTTATTGTGTGGTTGACGGAGCAAGGAGAGCCCATAGAAGGAGCTGGATGCGTTTCTCCTCCTTAAACAAAACACTGTGGAATTTGTAGGAAGCCGTCAGCAGCTCGGCGTTTTCGTTCCAGGCCTGGAAGTGAAAATCAGTTGTAATGAGCATTGGATTCCAAAGCCTGGGCAAGAGTTGAGCAGACCCATCATTGTTTTTACCCGTGAAGTAGAGACTCGAGGTGATCAGCGATGGCAACGTGAGGCCTGATGGGTTTGAGCATAAGCTCGGGGTTGCCGACCCTGACCGAGGTCAGATACTTATCAGTATTTTCCTAGACTTGGCTGTGCCCTTCAATGTCCTTTTGCCCCCTACTGGGCACTGACCACCTTTGGGCTGAGGCTGCCCCTCCATCACCAAAGCCGTGTCCATTCTCTCCTCCTCCATCTTGTGGGCCAAAGGGCCCTCTCCTGATCACAGACAAGACCCTTGTATGTGATGCTGAGAAATTAAACTTCACTTCTGCTCCTGCCTGTTGAAACATCTCCTGGCAGGAGACTCGTTTCTGGCTCTTAAGTGACCACTCGCCGTGGATTCTGAACTGCTTTGTCAGTAGCAGAACATATTTTTATTTTTATAATGACTTGTAAGTGGGAGCCCAATAAACCAAACAGACTCTGGCCAAGTTGCTTAGCCTGGAGAGTGGGTGGGGGCCTACACTTGGTCCTGTCACGTTTGTAGATGCTGAAACATCAATGCAGACCTCAGCTGAGATACTTGGGCAGCAGAGAGACACACGGTACTCATAGCCAGAGGAGAGCAACGGGAGCCTGAAAACCTGTGTGCCACTTGCTTCTCCCAGACAAGAGGGTCAAAATAAAGGTCTCTGAGCCCAGGCTGGGCAGAGGGGGCATTCACGGCTGCAGGCAGCGTGAACACACGTAGGAGGCCTGAGCGCATCTGGAACAGGCCAGTGCTCCTTCCATGTGTGGGGGAGAGGCCGCCAGGAGACCAGACTGTAGTCTGGGTCAGGGTGGGAAGGCCCAGATGTGTTTTCGGGGGTCCCCACGGAGTTCTCTGCGCACATGGGAGGCAGTGAGGGCTGTGGTTTAGAAACGCAGGCCTGGAGGCCGTGGGGCAGCGTGTGTGGTGGTGAGCATTCAGGCCAGAGCCCAGTGACGACTCCTTGGGAGGAGGGACTGGGGGCTGGAAGCCAGAGGAGGCAGGAAGAACACATGGAGTGGGTGGCGTGAAAGGGAGAGCAGGTGTGGTCCCCAGGGTGCAAGGGACAGGAGGAATCGGGAGCACGCGTCAGCTCGCTGCGGGAGTGGTGGGTCTGTGCTGCTTACTGAGGGAAGTCAGGAGAAGGAGCAGACCGATGGATGAAGACGTGCGTCCACCGAGGGCGGACCACACAGGGATGCAGGCCCGGAGTGACGCCGTTGAGAGCTCATCTTTGTTGAGAATTGGCCAAGAAACTCTGCAAAGCACTTTATTTTGTCTTATTTGATCCACAAAACAACAAAGTTACGACAAAGTGGCAGCTGTCCCTTCTCTTTTAAGGATGAGGGCACTAAGGCTCAGAGAGGTGCAAGAAGTTGTCCGAGATCACACAGCTGAAAGCAATGGAGGCAGGCTCTGCACCCCCATTGCCTCCCTAGCTGGGATCCTACACTATCGGGAGAAACCCACAGATGTGGCCCCAGAGCTGGAAAATGAGGTCCAGGGTCCCCTGGTCGGGGCGCCATCTAGCCTTCCACAGCAAGGAGCTCACACAGGTCAGTAAGGAACAGGAGGCCTCTCGGGTCCAGACCCCGATGTGCTGAAATCAAATCCTCTACCTGCCTCAGAGTTCAGGCCTGGCAGGGAGGCTCCTATAACACTGAGGAAGCTTGAACTGCGGGCCCAGGAGCTGCAGTTCTGCCAAGATACATGTGCCCCCTGGGACCCGGATGTGCGTTTCAGCTCAGGCTCGGGCAGAGCTAGGTATTAATTATAACACATTAATTATGACATTCGGGAAAGCTCGAAATGGAGGATGGCAACCCTCTCCCAAGGCCATATCTTGTCTCATATTTCTCCCGTGAAGCTGTGACTAAGGCCTGGCATTAAGGGCGGATCAGTCCTCACACTGGTTGGTATTGGGGTGAGCTGGGAGAACCACGCCATTACTAGCCTGACTTGCAAACACTGACCTTTGAACAAGAGAAGCTCAAAAGATGTATCAAGGTATATACGCAGCAAGGGGTCCAGAGAGATGGGCCTTCCGATACGGCAATCATGTTAGTCACAGAACAATGAAGCAGATCGGGCTTGTGTTTGGAATAGAAAGAAAAAGCTTGTGTTTTCAATAATTAGCCCAAAGTGAATAAAGGAAAAGAATTGAGAAGGCAGTGCTACTGCACACTCTTCTCCTTCCTGTGACTTTANACATGTGATGTCTGACTTAAATATCCCAAATCCTAGCAAGGTGGATGTTAACCCAGGAAAGCAATAATGCTCAGAGGGGAAGCAGACATATCTATTAGCCCCGTTCCACCCAGCTGGGATTAACCCAAGATATTCAGATTCCAGAACCCACACGGCTCCTGAGAAATCACGTGGCTTCCCCTGCAAATGGAAAAGCACCTCTTGGAGCTTGAAGGAGACAGTTTTCAAAATGAAAGGAGGTTCTGCTTCATACAGTGTGTAATGAGGAGCTAGGGTTTATTTTAATGCTAAGAACTGAGCATAAGCTGAAAATAGATGTAGATCTAAGAATATTTTCAAGCAGCGGTTTTTAAACGGTGCTCATTCAAACTCGGGACTGGATAGGCAGGGATGGGGGAAGGACAGAGCTGCTTTGTGGGGAGGCTGAGCAGTGTGGGGGCAGCAGGGTCTCCTTCTGGTCTCTCATGGGCCTGCAGCAAAAGGCATGATTTTGCCCCAAATTGCCTTCAACTTACATTGCTGAAAAAAAATAAGTTATAAATAAACCATTTGGGTCCATCATTTTCCTGAGGTGGCTCTGGGAAGGTTGGGGCCACTTGGGTAGCCAAACAAAAAGAAAAGAGCTCACCCTCCTGCTCAGCCCCTGCCTCTTCGGCTCTGAGCCTCCAGCGTGCCATGAGCCAGGGGTTCCCTTTTACACCCAGGAACATGCAGAGTCTGTGTTTGTTTCTCTTCAAGAGCCAGAGTCTCCCCAGCTCCATCAGAAGGAGCGGTCGAGGTGGTCCTTGCTGGAGTCACACCATTACTCTCTCTCTGCTCCGTAGATGCCACGGTTCCACGTTTTCACTTGGGCAGTCATAGGGTCTCTCAGAGCCCCTGGTTTCCTCATCGGTGAGATCAAAAAAATAACACCCACATTGCAAGGTTCGGTGGGAACCAGTGAGGTACTCCAGCCAGCCCCTGCAATCCCACTGGGAGCCTAGGATATGTGCTGCGGCTGGTACTGAGAGAGGTGATGCCACATAGCGCTCCACCCAAGCCCATGGTCCTTCTCGAGGTAGTCTGCTAGGCCTCCCTCCCTGGGACGGAGATCAGAAGGGGGAGGCCCCGAGGGCTAACCTGCACACAGGAAATGGGGCTTTCCCTGATTCGTCCCAAATAAAATAATCGCTGTGATGAAAACCCAAGGAATTCAGCAAACAGTATTTTCTAAAATATAATGCTCGGTGGACTGGGAACAATACCAACCAAAACCAAACCAAAACAAAACAGAAAGAGAAGAAAAATGAATAGAATCTACTGAAACGAAAGGGGACAGAAAAGTCTCAACCTCAATACTGTGTCAAAGTGAGTAATAAACTGAATTCCCCAAATGCACCGAAGTGCACTTACTACCTTCCCGAGCCTACTGCCCCATCGGCCCCCTCCCCCTCCGCCCAGGGTCACTCCCACCACCTTCTAGGGAGACCGAGACGGCACCTTACCCACACTGCCCCACACCAGCACCCCGAAGCCTGGGTCACACTGAACGATTTCCTATTCCTCAAACTCTACTCTCTCCCACCTCCATGCCCTTGCAGAGAACATGCTTCCTTCTTCCAACCCATCCCTCCATCCTTACCTTTCACTTGGGAAACCCCAAGTCACCTTTCATGGCTTCAGCATCCCCCAGAGGCCTGTGTCCCTGCAGGCAGGTTGCCCACGAGTGCCTTCCAGTGGCACCTGTCCTGTGACCACTTTGCCCTGCCTGNGGGCAGGGTCTGCAGGGCCCCGCGATGGAGTGAATGAGTGTCTGCTTACTTGGATGAAAGATCAGGGCCAGGATTAGCTAGAAAAGATAGAAAGAGAAAAGAACCAGTTTTATGCGATCTGCACAGCCCAGAATAAGCTAAGCACGTTCATTCCTTCTGTGTTTACCAAAACCCAGGGTGTAAAGAGGAAAGATTAGCGGTGTGGGACTGCAGGCAGGGTACGGTAGGTGATCAACAGTCACGAAGGGTGTGGACAAGTGACCCAGGGCTGTAAACTCAGAATTCCGGGGAAAGAAAAACATCACATGTGATGTCTGACTTAAATATCCCAAATCCTAGCAAGGTGGATGTTAACCCAGGAAAGCAATAATGCTCAGAGGGGAAGCAGACATATCTATTAGCCCCGTTCCAAGCCAGCTGGGGTTAAACCCAAGATATTCAGATTCCAGAACCCACACGGCTCCCGAGAAATCACGTGGCTTCCCCTGCAAATGGAAAAGCACCTCTTGGAGCTTGAAGGAGACAGTTTTCAAAATGAAAGGAGGTTCTGCTTCATACAGTGTGTAATGAGGAGCTAGGGTTTATTTTAATGCTAAGAACTGAGCATAAGCTGAAAATAGATGTAGATCTAAGAATATTTTCAAGCAGCGGTTTTTAAACGGTGCTCATTCAAACTCGGGACTGGATAGGCAGGGATGGGGGAAGGACAGAGCTGCTTTGTGGGGAGGCTGAGCAGTGTGGGGGCAGCAGGGTCTCCTTCTGGTCTCTCATGGGCCTGCAGCAAAAGGCATGATTTTGCCCCAAATTGCCTTCAACTTACATTGCTGAAAAAAAATAAGTTATAAATAAACCATTTGGGTCCATCATTTTCCTGAGGTGGCTCTGGGAAGGTTGGGGGCACTTGGGTAGCCAAACAAAAAGAAAAGAGCTCACCCTCCTGCTCAGCCCCTGCCTCTTCGGCTCTGAGCCTCCAGCGTGCCATGAGCCAGGGGTTCCCTTTTACACCCAGGAACATGCAGAGTCTGTGTTTGTTTCTCTTCAAGAGCCAGAGTCTCCCCAGCTCCATCAGAAGGAGCGGTCGAGGTGGTCCTTGCTGGAGTCACACCATTACTCTCTCTCTGCTCCGTAGATGCCACGGTTCCACGTTTTCACTTGGGCAGTCATAGGGTCTCTCAGAGCCCCTGGTTTCCTCATCGGTGAGATCAAAAAAATAACACCCACATTGCAAGGTTCGGTGGGAACCAGTGAGGTACTCCAGCCAGCCCCTGCAATCCCACTGGGAGCCTAGGATATGTGCTGTGGCTGGTACTGAGAGAGGTGATGCCGCATAGCGCTCCACCCAAGCCCATGGTCCTTCTCGAGGTAGTCTGCTGGGCCTCCCTTCCTGGGACGGAGATCAGAAGGGGGAGGCCCCGAGGGCTAACCTGCACACAGGAAATGGGGCTTTCCCTGATTCGTCCCAAATAAAATAATCGCTGTGATGAAAACCCAAGGAATTCAGCAAACAGTATTTTCTGAAATATAATGCTCGGTGGATTGGGAACAATACCAACCAAAACCAAACCAAAACAAAACAGAAAGAGAAGAAAAATGAATAGAATCTACCGAAACCAAAGGGGACAGAAAAGTCTCAACCTCAATACTGTGTCAAACTGAGTAATAAACTGAATTCCCCAAATGCACCGAAGTGCACTTACTACCTTCCCGAGCCTACTGCCCCATCGGCCCCCTCCCCCTCCGCCCAGGGTCACTCCCACCACCTTCTAGGGAGACCGAGACGGCACCTTACCCACACTGCCCCACACCAGCACCCCGAAGCCTGGGTCACACTGAACGATTTCCTATTCCTCAAACTCTACTCTCTCCCACCTCCATGCCCTTGCAGAGAACATGCTTCCTTCTTCCAACCCATCCCTCCATCCTTACCTTTCACTTGGGAAACCCCAAGTCACCTTTCATGGCTTCAGCATCCCCCAGAGGCCTGTGTCCCTGCAGGCAGGTTGCCCACGAGTGCCTTCCAGTGGCACCTGTCCTGTGACCACTTTGCCCTGCCTGTTCGTGTGTCTGCAATCCCTCTAGGCTGCCCATCACTAAGCACAGGACCAGACCCACCTTTTATGTGGCAATCAAATACTTAGCTCAGTGCCTGGTACTTTGTAGGTCCTCAATAGAGAGGCATTTATAGACAGCAGTTTGCAACGCTGGGTCTGAGCCGTCTAGCCTCCTGGCAGGAGAAGGCATGCAATCGCTCTCTTTTCCTTTTGTCTCTCCCTACTCAGAGAAACAGGCAGGACACAGCCCATGTGGCCTCCTAGCAGCCCTAGTTGAATTTCTGGGATTTCTTTCCAAATCCATGGTTGGAGACAAGTACATTATGAAGTTTCTGGAAAGCCCTGGCCTTGCCCTACATTGTTGTCTGACCCTCTACTCTACAGGGATCCCCACAGTACAACCCAAGGCAGCCCAGTCTCTCCCCAGAACCTCCCCCTCCTTCCTGGGTTCTCCAGATGCCCCTTGGGGCTTAACCAAATTGTGGGTGTGTGTCTCGGGGACATCCATCACAGAACCACAGCTCCAGAATAGCGCTTCCGTGGCTCTGACATGATGACTGTGTATTTCACGCCTTCCAGTTTCCCAGCTGGGATTCAGAGATTTAGAGACATGGGAGATGTATTTTTTAAATTTACGAGAGGGTCATTGATTTAATTAATTGCATCCAAAGAGTGTAGTCAGTCACAATAAAATTCTTAAAGGCGAAGGAGACCAGATTAGGGAGGATGGTTTGGGACTCCAAAGCTTTTGTTTCTTTGATAAAGCCAGTGATGCTGAGGATCTGGGCTGCAATCAGTTGTTTTACAGGGCTTGTCCACAGCAGGCATTTTGAGAAGTGCCTGGTTGTATGCACCAGGACACATGTGCAGTGGTATGCACCAAACTGCCCTTTTTTTGAGGGTCTCTATGTAACATGATCCTTCAAAAAGGACGAAAACCAGTTCAGCAGCTGGAAATAGCCTCTGCTTTCACGCAGCTCCGGTCCATCATCTGATTGCAGCTGGTTGGGCCATAGCACATCCCTGGACTTCTCTGAGCTGGGCTTTCCCAAATCAGCTATGCAGAGGAACGTCCTCCTATTGGTTGACCCAGTCCCAAGGTCAGGTGTCAAAGACACCTATAGCCAGCCTGGTCTAATCTCCTCATTGTACACCTGGGAAAAACGGAGGCCCAGAGGCCTTGCCTGTAGCCACAAAGCCAGGCTGAGTCCTCTCTCCTGATCCTGCCCAAGGATCTGTCTGCTGCCTGGTGCTGCCTCTTGGCTGAGAGGGTGCTGGCTGGTATAATGTCCAATTATTTTCTTTACTTTTAGACTTCTTCTTTTGCATTGAAAAAAACAATCGTTAATGAACTCATGTATTTCCCTCTAGAGTTACATCCTATTTTTCACCTGATGAGAGCTGTGGTCCTGTAGACTCCAAACTTGAGGCTGGTGTGACATTAATTCCACCGCTGGGTGCGTCTTCTAGGACACATTTTTCCCAGGGAGAGGTGGCAGAGAGAGAGGAGAGGGCAGCCATAATTTGACTTGATGTCATTCAGAACTTGACGATCGAATCTCTGAAAGGACTCTGTCAATGTCCAAGAAAGTCGGGCTGTCGTCTAGGAGTAACCTCAGATCATCTCGAGGTGAGGGAGCCCACGCGGACAGGCAGGAGAGTCAGATCTGAGGGTCAGAAATGGAAGAACGGCATTACCTGCCCTGAAAGGCCCCTCCCCTCACCCACCCCATCCTCTGTTGTCTTGTCTTCCCAACACGAGGTTTGTCTGTCTTCCTAAACAGCACTGGTACAGGCCAAGTTGGTGCCCACTGGTCTGCCTGCTGCCCTACTGGACAGGGACCTCCGAAAGTGAGGGCCTTATTTACCCTGTTGTACCTTAATCTTCTAACAAGTGCCCTGCAAATCATATATTCCCGGTAAATGCAGACAGCTGAAACTGAGATCTGGCCCCATTCGCTCACTTTATAGAAGAGGAAACCGAGGTCCTATGAGGTCAAGCGGGAAATTGGTAGTGAAGCCAGAGCAAGGATCGGGGCCTCAGCCTGAACGTCTCTGGATTCCAGATCTTTGCAAATAATAAGGAAGCAATAGGGCTTAACCTGAAACACTTAGTTCTGTTTTCCCAGGCTCATGCAAACTCCTGTTTCCACCTCTGCACTTCCCACCCCACTTACAAGGCCTTGGAAACACTGCAAGTTTTTATGCAAATGACCTTCCAGGAGCTTAAAGGAAGCAAATGTTTATTTTTCATTCAAACATCCCAGATGGGTTTTATCTGCTGGGGCAGCTCAGGACCCTCTTATCAGATGGGCATGCAAATAACTTTCCCAGAAAAGGCCTGGAAGAGAAGGGCTCTGTTTCAAAATATACAGACATTTGCCTGCATTTCCCTAGCTCATTTTCCTTTTCCACTCCCAACACTGTGGAGATACCATAACTGCCCTGCCTAGTAAAATTCTAACAGCAGGGAGATTATAGGCCTATTGATTGGGAAGAGCTTAACTGCCTGCCAGGCCATGAGAAGGGGCCTAGCCTCAGCACCCAGAAATTCTCAATCTAGCAGGAGCCCCATCTTATCCATTTGCCCCCAGCAGGGACCCAAGGTCGCCTGTGGGGAAGCACTTTGAGGAAGGCTCTTGAAAAGCATCACTGCATTCCTTGGTGTGCAGTGAGTCAGTAAGTCAGGCTGTGAATCGTCCGCTCAGAATATTGAGAGCTTTTAAAACGCAAACTTCATCCCCAGTTCTAACCTGCCTTGTTTCATTGGGGAGGCCTGAGGGCTGCCCTCTGAGCCCCATCAAATCCTCCCCAGGGAGGGACACTCACACTGTGGGTGAAGCTGGGCCTCCCCCATCCCAGGACCATCAGGCTCAGAACTTCATCTTAGCATCCTTGGGCAAGACCCTCATGGGTCCCAGAGTAAGCCAACTTCAGAAAGCCACCTCCCAGGCATAAACGTGGCAATACACTTCCTGTGCCACCCAGCAAGTCCACTCCTGGGTCCAGACAAAGACTTGTACACGGATGTTCATAACTACTTCATTCGTAATATCTCCAAACGAGAAATTACCTAAGTGTCCATCCACTGGGGAATGGGTAACCAAATTGCGGGCATATCCAAATAACCAAATACCACTTGACAGGAAAGGACTAAACTGCCAAGAGGAGAAACATGGGTGAATTTCAATTGTGCAGTAGAAGAAACCAGGATCTAGGAGGAGGCTGCTGTAAAAAGGGATGGGGACCATTCACGTCTCAGAGACATAGATGTGGAAAATAAATGTTTGGACACCCAGGGTGGGAAGAGAAGGGTGGGATGAATTTGGAGGGTGGAATTGACACATGTATACTACCATGTATAAAATAAATAACTAGTGTGTTATACTCAGAGATCTGTGGTGACTTAAATGGGAAGGAAATCCAAAAAAGAAGAAATATACGTATACGCATAGCTTTACTTTACTGATGCACTTTGCTGTACAGCAGGGACTAATACAACATTGTAAAGCAACTGTATTCCAATAAAAAATTTTTTTTGAAAAAAGGTACAGGGAAACTGCAGATGCTTCTTATCTTAATTGTGGAGGTGGTTGTACAACTATTCACTTGTGTCAGAGTTTATCAGATTATACACTTAAAATTGGTGACTTGCACTGCATGTAACTTATGACTTTTTTTAAAAAGGGAATAGCATGATAAATCATGTTGAATTACAGATTAATCTTCTTTAAGAATTCTCATTTTTCTGCCTAAAACATAGCATTAAAAACACAGACTGGATATGAAACCCCTCCTGAAAGAGCCACAGAAGAGGAGGGCCAGAGAACACCAGTCCACTATCTTCTCAGTCCAAGATCTGCTGCTCTGACCTACTGAGAAGTCGTGGCTGCAAAACTTAGAAGCGGAGATTTTAAAACCTGAATTTAATGCCCACCTCTGTCAGTCAGCTGAGGCAACCTGGGAAAAACATCCAACCTTGATCCTTTTCTATGAAATGGTGGTAAAAGGAGTACTTCTGAAGGTGAAACAATCCAAATGCTCACTAACGGATAAATGAATAAACAAACTGGTCCATCCCTGCGATGGAATATTATTCAGCCGTAAAAAAGAACGAAATACTGCTTCATGCTACAACGTGGATGAACCTGCAAATGTGCTAAGTAAGAGGTCAGTCAAAAAGGTCACATATTATGTGATTCCATTTATATGAGATACTCAGAGTAACTAAATCCATAGGGACAGAAAGTAGATTCACGGTTACCATGTGCAGGAAGAGGAGCAGATAGGGGGAAACGGCTTAAATGGGTACAGGGTTTTATTGGGGTTGTTGAAGATGTTTGTATCAGATGCCACTAAACTGTTCACATTAAAATGATTCATTTCATATCAAGTGAATTTCACCTCAGTTGAAAAATACAGGGCTCCCCCCCTTGGTGTTCTAAGGAAACAAGAACGCTGATAAGGTGAGAAGCACAGACCCTGAGACAGGACAAACCACGGTGAGCAGCAGCTATTGCAACACTGAGCTTATGGAGGAGCCTGTCTCCAGCAGCCGGGAAGCTAGGGGATGCCTCTGGCTCAGGGGAGCAGCCTGTCGGAGAGCTGGAGATGCGGAGATGGGGGAGTCAGCTTGCTGGCCCAGATCCCAGCCTCCAAGCCCCTGGCCCTGCCTCCCCTGGGACATTTTCCCTCCCTTGAATCTGAATCCGGGCTTGGCCTGGAAGATGAGCCACTTAGGAAGATAACCTCACTTGTGTCGAGGACCCAGCCACGGCCCCAGCGCTGACATTTGATCTTCCTCCCGCGACCCCAGCTCTGACCCCTGCCTAATCCCATGGCTGGGCTGATAGCGGCACAGGCCGGCCAGGAAAGCAGCTTTCCCATGGAAGCTCAGGCAAGCTTTGACTCCCAACTGCTTGCGCCTTTTGAGGGAGCCTGTTGGACCAGGTGTACAGAGCACAGGATAGCTTGGAGATGTTTAACAGGCTCATTACAATGAGACTAATTAGTATCTAATCAGAACCTTATTACTGCAAGGACATATTGAGGAACAGTGATCCACAGTCCTTAAGATTGTGTATTCTAATGGAAATCAATGAGCATCCCTCAGCCCGGGAGCAGCTTTCCACCCAAGAGGGAAGAGAAGGTGCAGGTTTGCAGAGGTTCCAGTAAAGGAGGTTTCCTGGAGCCCTGCTTCAGGCCCCTGTACCCACGAAATGAGCACTCACACCACCAAACCCACAGGTGATTTTGAGGAAGGGTCTATCTGCTGAATGTCAAGTGGGCCTTAGAAAGCATCACTACAAACAAAGCTAGTGGAGGTGACGGAATTCCAGTTGAGCTGTTTCAAATCCTGAAAGACGATGCTGTGAAAGTGCTGAACTCAATATGCCAGCAAATTTGGAAAACTCAGCAGTGGTCACAGGACTGGAAAAGGTCAGTTTTCATTCCAATCCCAAAGAAAGGCAATGCAAAAGAATGCTCAAACTACCGCACAATTGCACTCATCTCACA
>SJYW01052146.1:170331-182377 GCA_006410735.1 Raphicerus campestris
CCCCAGCAATCTCATCTCTCAGTAACTGAATTCTCAATATCATTAGTCATCTCATCAAAGGAAACACCAGCATTTGTAGGACTTTACAATGGAGGCTTGCTTATACACATATAAACAATAGTTTTTTTTTTTTTTTTAATTCTCATTGCAACCACGAATGAAGGTTGCGGAGGAATTCTTCTTAGGCCCACTTTAAAGATGAGCAAACGGAGTCTCACACACTTCTCAAGGCCATGGCACAGCGAGCTGAGGCTGGCAGAAGGCCCTCGAGCCCCGCTTCCTTGGGTGCCCCAGCATCTTATGTGAACTGTCTGTGAGGGCCCAGCCTCACCCCGAGGGGCCTCCCAGGGACCGTGATCTCAGGAGTCCTTGAACCTGGGAGATGGGAAGCATCTCTCCTTTTCCCTGAGGATGATGGTCTCCGCAGAGCTTGGGCTCCCTGCTGGGGCATGGGCATCTCCTTTGGGGCCATAGGAAGAAAGAGAAGGGTGGGATGGCCGGGCACCGAGAGTGCCCACTCTGGGCTGGGCTGCGGCAGCATCTCCCCTTTCTCCCACCCAGGCCCCTTCCACCCTGAATCCACACGTGCATGCCCCCAGGCACACACAGGCACCAGCAGCCATGGCCTTTGCTCTCATCTGGGCCATCACCTACCCCATTCCTGACAGCCATTTTTTTGGCATCCCTTACTGGAACCTGATGAAAAATTCCTTTTCTCTGTTTCCCCAGTCCTTGGCCTCAGGGGTCAGAGGGAGTGTTGAGAAGCCGGGGAGCCTTGCTGAGAGTGTGTCTGTTGCATGTGGAAACTCTGAAGCATTAAAAGGTAAATTTCCAGTTCCATTTGTTGTTCAGTCGCTCAGTCGTTTGCCAGACTCTGCAAGCCCGTGGACTGCAGCACGTCAGGCTTCCGGGTTCTTCACCATCTCCCGGAGTTCACTCAGACTCATGTCCACTGAGTCCGTGATGCCATCCTACCATCTCATCTTCTGTCGTCCCCTTCTCCTCCTGTCCTCACTCTTGCCCAGCATCAGGGTCTTTTCCAGTGAGTCAGCTCTTCGCATTAGTCCCATTAAGACATTGGTAACAGAGAAAGCAGCATCCAGAGTGGGCTCTTTGCCATCTTATGTGAGAATCTGGTGAAAGCTGGAGACTGTCTCCCCAGAAATAAAGGCTCTTTCCCCAGAAAAAAAATTACAGTTGCTCACATACACACTCACACACACACATTCACTCACACTCACAGACTCACAAACACACATATACACTCACACACACACACATACACACTCACATACACTCACACTCACACACACATTCACACTCAAACACACACATGCCCACACACAGACACTTCCAATGGAGCATCTCTTTCTCTCTGTCTCTCTGGTCCTTCTCTCACTCCAGCCCTTTGTCTTTCTCTCTCCTTCCTGAACCCAGTCCCTTCTCAAAACTCTGAGTGACATAGCAGCAAAATTATTGACATCCAGCCAAGGAGAACTCTCCAGGACCGCCTCTCCTCGGCCCAGGCCTCTCCCAGCCTGGAGCTGCCCCAGGGCACGAGTCTCCCTGTGCCCTTGGCATTCAGGGTTTCCATGCTGCATCTGTTCTGACCTAGCACCTGGGCTCACTCAGAGCTCCCACCCTGGCCTCACTTCCACTCGCCCTGATGATTCTGCAAACCACTCTGGTTTCCCAGACACAACAACCCTTTTGCGGGACAGAACTATGTTTGCTCATCTTCCCTGAGGGAATCCTAGCAGCGTCTGTCTCCCTTCTCAATGCCAGGGTTCAGCCTGACTGAGGGCTACACTGGGTGGGGTACCTCTGAAAGATCACCCATCCCAAGAAGGGCTGTCCTGTTGCTCTGCAGGTCAGGAGGGCAGTGCTATGCCCACAGAGCCCTCTCACTGGGCAGAGGGCAGAGTGAGCGTCATTCTGGCCCCCAGGAAGGAGCTGCCCCCCTTTTCTGCTCTCCTTCTGTAAATGACAACTGAGACCTGAAGAGGGACACACATGTCAGTGTGGGGACTGCCTGCCCTCGATCAGAACAAACTTGTGAATCCTGAGTGAGTCAAGTTGCTTCTACTCCCAAAGCATCAATCACTCCATTCAAGAAGGCATTTGGCTTCTCACCTGCTTGAAGGGCGCCTGGATTTCAACGTGCACTGACCCACAACCTCTAGGAGGACAGAAAACCCACTGGGGTAGTCACTGCTCTATCTCCAGAGCCGAGGACAGTGCCTGGAGTGTAGTAAGCTCTCAGTAAGTGTTTGCGGAGAGAATGAGTCTGAACAAATGAGTGAATGAATGCTGCGGAGCCTAACCGGAAAGATCCACATTTTTTAATTGACTGCAGGAATTTTGAGGAACCGGCACAGCAGAAAACCTATCTTCTCTTCTTCCAATCTCTTCCTCACTTTGGGTAGAACTTCAAAGTCTAGAAAAGACTAGATTCCAAAACCCTTATTAAATGCCTGCAGCATCAACCCTAAAGAAAATGTGGGTTTCTGAAACCTAACAAAAGTTTGGAAACACTCCCTAAAGAATCTTACAGGAAACACCATTTGAGGATTGTGGTACCTGGCTCATTAAACCCTCAGTAAACACGCTGGTTGGTTGACCAATGGCTGGTTTGAGTGACATTGTGATTTGTCTTTGGCCATATTTTTCCATCAGGTTCTGGAATTCAGAATAGCATTCACATATAGCTTTCCCGATGACTCAGCAATAAAGAATCTGCCTACAGTGCAAGAGACACAGGAGATGGAGATTCGATCCCTGGGTCAGGAAGACCCCCCTGGAGGAGGAAATGGCAACCCGCTCCAGTATTCTTGCCCGGAAAAAAATCCATGAAGAGAAGAGTCTGGTGGGCTACAGTCCATGGGTTCACGAAGAGTTGGAGACGACTGAGCAGCTAAGCACACAAGGCCAACATGACCCCATTTCGACTTTTATTATTTTCTCTGTGGCCCATTTGTTCCAAGACACACATGGGGAAAAAAGAATCACCTGAGGCCAGTCCTGCCAGGGCCTGGCAGACAGGTGTCAGTGCCCATGCCCCGGCTGCCCTGCCATCTGCGCTCATCTCCGAGGCTCTGGTACCAGGTGGCTCCAGGTCCTCCATGGGAAACGTACCACCTTGTCTCAAAGCTTCACCACTGGGGCCAAGACCCAGCCTCAGACAATGTCAGAGCCTCTCACGCAGGGAAACATCATGGTTCCTGGAGACACAGTCCCCTCCCCCCGGCCTTGTTCTTGATCCTGGACATTAAATATTTATGAGTTCTTAAAAAAAAATAATAAGCCAGAAGCCTCCAATAATGCAAGTTGTCTAGTAGGCAGGGAGATTTCAGGACGATAAACGTTATTTAGAAACATCATGATGTGCCTTATATTGTGATGTGATTGGGGACCATATTAAAACCCGGCAAGGCTATTATACCTAATTTTTGTTTCAATTCAGGCAATATCGCCACTGCTTAATATGATTTCTATTTACTTTTTTCTATTGTCAGTATTTTATTGGGGTTGTGTCTGCTTTATCAAGCAGATCGCCTCTGAAAGGGAGGTCAGACTGTGCTCAGATCTTGAGATTTTTCTGTCGTCTTTCTTTTAAAGGGGTTTCCATTATATTCTGCTTGGCCTGAATTCACTCTAAAACCCTCCACGCTAATATAAACTCTTTTTCTTTACTCTTGTCCAATTGCAATATTTCTGCCCGCACAAAGCCTGACAGCTTGATATTTAAAAGCTATATAAGCTCTCATCATGCAGTGTCATGTTCCTGTTTTTCCATGGCACCGCTGGATTTGGGTGAATGCTACATAAAATGTGTGCATTGAAGGGTTTCAAATCAAGTTATCTCCTCCATCTATAAAAATTGAATTTTAAAGATTATTTTAATTATAAGTTTAAACCCCAGCTCTACTAATGACAGGGGCAGCCTCTTCCACTAAAGCATTCATTTGTCTTCTCCCCAGGGTCGCGGACAAGCTGAGGAAAACTATTATTTCCTGAACGAAATGGAATTTTGCAAAACAGGATATTATTTTTTAAAGTATTATGCACTTTGCATAACTCTCTCTTCCTGGACTCATCCAGAGTAGGGGGACGGAGGGATGGACAAGGGTGATTTGTGGTTCTGCGCGTTGAACAAGGTCCGCTTTTGCATAACCTGCAGGAATCTCTCTGCATCGCAAGTGTGTAGGAAGAGATGGTATCAACTTCCCAACTCCTTTAAGCCACGTCCAACCCACCTGACTGTCTGCAAGTCAGACAAGGGTGTCACATCACCAAAGCATTTGGAGAAAAAAATAATTAATAAAGTAAACAAAATCCAAATTTTAAGCCCTGTTTCTTCCGATTGCAATCTAAACTCCTTTAGTTTAAGATGAAAAAAAATTCATTCTTCTGTGGGCTCCTAGACTCCAAGTTTCTAAACGTGTTATTGAAGCCATGATTGAAATCTGACAAAAACAGACTGCGTTTTATAATAATGTCCCGCAGCCAAAGTATGGCACTAATAACTAAACAATACTTTATCACCTTTGCCACTTTCAACAGCTCCCATTAATATTGAGATCATAGTGTTCGGCCCTCTATTCCCCAGCTGACTGCCTTAGTGACAGCACTGGCTGAGGCGGTGACATTGAAAAATATTTGCCATGACACGGCCACAAATCACAGCCAGACAAGTTTAAAACTCAATATTCACTAAACTTGCATCTGCTAGTTTCTTGTTCCAATTTCTACAACACAACTATTATATGCTGCTTTTCTCTGAAATAGCAGAACACAAATGCGTGTACGCTAAGCCAAGAAGAAGGAATGATTAAAAAAAAAAAAAAAGAGTCTAAAGGGATTGCCAGCAGCATCATTTTCTAAGGCAGAAACTATCGCTGGGCAAGGGAGCAGAGGACACAGACACTGAGGAGGGGAAGGTCCCTGCTTTCTGGACTGTTCAGGACACTCAGGGAAGCCTGAGCCCAGATTGCAATTACCTGTGGCGCTGGGTTCACACGACAGCCTAATTTTACACGTATTGATTTTTATTTTCAGCTTTCTCAAGATGCTGAAGCAGATGTTGGTCCACCTGGCAATTGCCCATAATTCACTTTATAGAGGCTGTGGTCAACGTGGCCCCTGCCCACTCTATTCCTGCCGACAGTGGTGAGATTGTCAGCCAGCTGCACCTCGACCCCCTATCAAGCATTAGGAGCCCTTGAGACCTTGAAAGTGATGCTGTTAATGCTCGTTCCCCTAAGGAAAAAGTTCCAAGAGGCTTGGCATGCCCATGGTTTGGACCAACGCCATTTCTCTTTGGGAGTGTAACTGGGTGGGACTCAGCATCTTCAGAGCAGAGGGCATGTATTGTCCCCATGGTCCTCACACCTAGCACAGCAGCCAGCACTCGGCAGACACCCTGCAAGTGGATGCAGATGGAAAATGAACATTTATCTAGGCCCTCGTTATTGTACAAGAGCATTCAGGACCAATACTGAAGCTGAAACGCCAATACTTTGGCCACCTGATGTGAATAATTGACTCATTGGAAAAGACCCTGATGCTGGGAAAGATTGAAGGCAGGAGGCGAAGGGGACAACAAAGGATGAGATGGTTGGATGGCATCACTGACTTGATGGACATGAGTTTGAATAAGCTCTGGGAGTTAGGGATGGACAGGGAAGCCTGGCGTGCTGCAGTCCAAGGGGTCACAAAGACTCGGACATGACTGAGCGACTGAACTGACTGGTTCTTGCTCTGCCACCAAGGCACGGTGGCACCTCCACCAAGTCACTGCCCTTTGTGGGCCTTCAGGCTCCCTCCTCGTCAGAATGAGGAGGTTGTGCAGGATGATCCGGGCCACCCCCCAGGACTCAAGTTCTGTTTCATGAAGAAAAGCTGCACTGTGCAGAGATACCCCAGAATCCATCACATTAAACGGGTGACTCACCGTGGTGATGTCCTACCCTGGATGTGCTGAGACACTCTGCAGAGCCTGGAAACTCTGGGATATTGGTAACTGTCCATTCTTGCTGCCTAGATAGTGATTGGTACTTTTTCCTGATTCATCACTTTCGTAGAGAAAGGTGGCTGTTGACCCACTGACTGTGGGTCCAACTCTTTGTGACCCCATAGACTGTAGCCCACCAAGCTTCTCTGTCCATAGGATTTCCAGGCAAGAATACTGGCTTGGGTTGCCATTACCTCCTCCAGGGGATCTTCCCAACCCAGGAATGCAACTGCATCTCTTACGTTTCCTGCGTTGGGAGGCAGATTCTTTATCACTGAGCCACCTGGGAAGCTCCATCAGCCTTGAGTATCATTCAGTTCAGACAGGGTGAAAATTGAGAATTGACCCTTAGATTTAGCAGCCTGAAGTTGTTGGTGATATCAATGAAAACCTTTTCAGAATACATCACTGTAGTAAATGTAAGGTTGACTTTCACATTCACACATTAAATTCAAGTTGAAAGTGAAAGTGAAGTCGCTCAGTCTTGTCCGACTCTTTGCGACCCCGTGGACTGTAGCCTAACAAGCTTCTTTGCCCATGGGATTCTCTAGGCAAGAATACTGGAGTGGGTTACCATTTCCTTCTCCAGGGGATCAAACCCAGGGATCATTTCCCAGGTCTCCCACATCAGAGGCAGACANGTCCGACTCTTTGCGACCCCGTGGACTGTAGCCTAACAGGCTTCTTTGTCCATGGGATTCTCTAGGCAAGAATACTGGAGTGGGTTACCATTTCCTTCTCCAGGGGATCTTCCCAACCCAGGGATCAAACCCAAGTCTCCCGCATCGGAGGCAGATACTTTAACCTCTGAGCCACCAGGGAGCTCAAGTTAGGCACAAACAAATCTACTTGATTGGTGCCCTGGACCCAGAGATGGCTCTTCCCATTCACTTCTGTTTATCTGTGGGATCAACAGGACAAGAGCACTCACAGGACTGTCTGGCCCCCTTTCCTGAGCAGGACTATCTGTTGTAGCTCTCTACGCTCAGTCTCCACACAACATGTGGGGCCCCTCTTCACTCATGGATCTCTGCTCTGAAAGAGCTACATCCGGGAATCACACGATGACTTCACATATCCAGATGCTCACCCCATTGTTCAAACCATGAACAGCAGAAGCAGTCAATCATTTCATTTTGTGCAAAAAATACACCTGTATACAACATGCTTAGGAGAAGTTTGAAATGCAATACCCCAGAATGTCCATGGTAGAGTAGCAGTAATTTTGATTGTCTTCTTTTACTTACTTGTATTTTCATTAAAATTATTTTTAATAACAAACATAAGTTATTTAAGCAAGTAAATCAATAAATAAGGCAAATGCTTTGCAAAATATTCGCATTAATGCAGTTCGTCTTTTAACTTCCCTTGAGTACTTGTCCTTCTCTCTAGGTAGCCTGCACTAACTGTTTGCTTGTGGGAAGATGAGAATTTGTTACAAAAGGAGGTTATATTTCAATTCTGACATTCAAAATAAAACTTTGCAACAGAACAATGGCTTTGTTAAAGCGAAAAATTGTTTTGGTTCCTCTGGCCCCTGTTTAGTCAACCTGAGTGGACTGCACACTGGAGTTTTACATTAAAAAAAAACAAAAACCCAAGCAGAGGGAGGGAGGAGGGAAGCCAGTCCCCTGCTTCCAAGGAGGTGGGAAAGAGGCACCAGCAGAGGTGGGGAGACCCTCTGAGGGCCAGAGGCCTCGCCTGACTCTGGGAGACTGCTTTTCAAGGGAGGCTGTATCAACCTGGAGTCATCCACAGGGGAGACAGTGAGACCAAAGGTCTNAGAGGGAGGGAGGAGGGAAGCCAGTCCCCTGCTTCCAAGGAGGTGGGAAAGAGGCACCAGCAGAGGTGGGGAGACCCTCTGAGGGCCAGAGGCCTCGCCTGACTCTGGGAGACTGCTTTTCAAGGGAGGCTGTATCAACCTGGAGTCATCCACAGGGGAGACAGTGAGACCAAAGGTCTCCCCAGTGGCCCAAGTCTTCCCAGCAGTGGGGCTTACAATGGAACCACCCCTTCTTGCCTGGGGTGGCCCCCAGCNGGCCCAAGTCTTCCCAGCAGTGGGGCTTACAATGGAACCACCCCTTCTTGCCTGGGGTGGCCCCCAGCAGTGGACCCTGAGGCCTGGCTAGCCTGGGGCCAAATCCTGGGGCCACATCTTCACTATAAGAATGCATGACCCATTTCATTTTCCCGGAGCTCTCCTGTGTTGGTCTGAAATCCAGGAGCTCGCAGCTCCATTTGCAGGGCTGCTGAGACCACCAAGGTGATGCGTACACAGCACTGGCCCAGGAAGGCAATGAGAGAGGCCTTGGAATGAGACCCACGTTCAAACCCAGGCCCACCGCCCACCTGCTGAGCTGGCCCAAATCGTCCCCTCTGGGCCTCTGTGTCCTGCACGGTCATGTCTGTGAAATGGGGAGTCAGTCAAACCCCATCCCAAGGCTCCCTCGATTCCTTCCACCACAGCCCCGAAGCCTTCTACTGGGAGCTCTTCTGCGTCCAGAGTTGTCCTTCGGCCAAGGGTCTGCCCAGGCAATGTTCACGCCGAAAGACAAGCTTGGACTTCTTGGAAAGAGCCAGAAGGAGAACCAAAGACATCTCCCTTTTCCTGAACCCAGCAACAGTGAGAACATCTGGATTTTTACTGGTCGCCTAAGAAGGAGCAGATGACACATTTCAGAGGGGATCCTGAACACAGCTGTCACAATTACAGAAAGAGTTCCCTCATGTGAGACAGGCCTTTAGGAATAAACTAAATTCGGCTAATATTAGAGGTAATGGTGCAAAAGATTGAATAGTTTGACAGTCCTACCCGCCAAAGGGCCTCACGTGGAGATGCAAGTTGAATGACAAGAGCTCCTCTTGCAAAAAAGCAAATACAAACGTTACCGTTAGGTTGGGGGAGGATTTGGACAAGGGAGAGGTTGCTGCTCTTTTTTGTTGGTGTTGTTAAATATTATTTACTTATTTGGCTGCTCCAGGTCTTATTTGAGGCATCTGGGAACTTTGTTCCCCCACCCAGGATCGAACCCAGGGCCCTTGTATTGGGAGCATGGAAATTTAGCCACTGGACCGGCAGAGAAGTCTTAAGGCTGCTGCTCTTAAGGGAGCACTATTTGGGCCAAGGTTCAAGGGTGGCTAGCCGCTTCCTAGGATAGGCCCAGGCCAGGGTTTGCAGGATTTCAAGGGTTCACCCACAAACTAGGGACCCCCTTTCTCCCTTCAATGAGGCATGCTCTTAAAATGGTCTGGACACAGGGCCCATTCNGTTCCCCCACCCAGGATCGAACCCAGGGCCCTTGTATTGGGAGCATGGAAATTTAGCCACTGGACCGGCAGAGAAGTCTTAAGGCTGCTGCTCTTAAGGGAGCACGATTTGGGCCAAGGTTCAAGGGTGGCTAGCCGCTTCCTAGGATGGGCCCAGGCCAGGGTTTGCAGGATTTTAAGGGTTCACCCACAAACTAGGGATCCCCTTTCTCCCTTCAATGAGGCATTCTCTTAAAATGGTCTGGACACAGGGCCCATTCAGACTTAACTGTTTGATCAGTGAGCGCGGTGTCCATTCCATGTTGAGTGTGACAACTCAAGGAGAGGCTCCAAGTTGGGTCCCAGGGTGTGATCCACACATGCTTGGGGTGCCCAGCATGCTCCTGTCTGCCCTGCTCATCCCCCGTGGTGGCTCCTTACTGCCGGGTCACCCACCCCACAGAGGAAACCAGAAAAACCCATCTGTACCAAGAGGTCTCAGAGCCAGGAAGCCAAATGGGCCATAGCATTCTGGCCCTGTTCTTTTTGCTTGCTTACTGAAGGAAACTGGTCCTTCATTAAATGCCTGTCCCTGGGGTGGAGGGCCCTCCAAGTCCAGATCATAAGAGCATCCTCTTCAGTACCCCGCCCCCTCCCTCTCCTGCATCAGAGCCTGGCCCTTGCGGAGCCCCAGATCTCCAGTTTGAACTGATTGAGGACAGAACCATCACCCAGAGCTGTCAAGGCCTGAATGCCCAGCTCTGCACACTCCCTCCTTCCTCCTCCAGGGAAAGGAGGAGACTCAAAGCCCGTGACGCACAGAAACAGTTGATGCTGAAAGAAAGGGAAATACATATTTCTTCCCACTCTTCCGTCACAAGGCCACCAGCTAAAGCCCTGAAGCTTGAGACTGGATCTAAGCACCGTTGTTTTCCGAGGCCCTGCCTCATCTCCTGGCTAAAATGTTGCTATTGATCAGGGCGAGGATGGCTGGGAAGGTCCGGAAGGCATCTGACAGTCAAAGCTGACTCCAGGTCCCCGGCACCTGATGCGTTTGGGCCTCTTAGCTGGTTGCCTGGGACCACCTCTGAGCAGCCTTGCACCTCGGGTCCACCTTGGGCACAGCCCCAACTGTGCTTTTCCTGAGAGACATCCCCCCAGGCTCTCACCTGGGAAATGGAAGGTGCAGCTTCCTGTCCCACCGCGGTGATACCCACCTTTGCCTGGGGGCCCAGGCCCTCATGCTCTCTCACTGGGACCCTTCCTTCTCCTCAGCCCTGACCCATCACGAACTCCTGAGAATCTCTGCTCAGGTCAGTCTGACCTCCTTGCTATCCATCCGGCTGGCCTCTGCCCACGGAGGCCATCAGCCTTCCTAGCCGCCTGCCTGCCTCCTGCACACCTTCTCTGACCGCTCCAGTCCTGCCCCCCACTTTCTCAGCGCACTATGACGTCTGAAGCCGCACTTCTTCCCTCGGGCCCTGGCCAATCCGAGGCTCACCAATGAAACTACACAGATGGTCTTGTTTGAGCCTCTCCCCTTCCCTCTCTGTCAGATTGTTTCCCGGGCCTCTTAAGGCAGTTTTCTGCCTTCCCGAAGGGAAAAGTCATCTTCTCCTCTGAACTCCCATAACATCTTACGCTCCACTTAGGGCACACATGTTAAAGAATAAACACATGTAAAAAGAGCAAGCCTGGATGATAGTAAGTGCTCACTAAGCATGCAGCCATGAAATTAAGAGACGCTTACTCCTTGGAAGGAAAGTTATGACCAACCTAGACAGCATATTGAAAAGCAAAGACATTACTTTGCCAACAAAGGTCCATCTGGCCAAGGCTATGGTTTTTCCAGTAGTCATGTATGGATGTGAGAGTTGGACTGTGAAGAAAGCTGAGCGCTAAAGAGTNTGGAATCTTGCTGCATTATGCAAGTCTTTTCATTTGCAGCGCACAGAATTGTGGCGTCTGGGCTTTGCGGCTCTGCCGCATGTGGGTACTTAGTTCTCAGACCAGGGATCAAACCCGCATCACCTGCACTGCAAGATGGATTCTTACCACCAGACTACCACGGATGTCCCCTGCAGGCATCCTTTGCTGAGCTAAATGACCCAGGGTTACCAGAGTCCGAGCTCATACTACTAGTCACACGACAGGCCAATGAACTGAGAGGTGGGTTAGTGGGGCAAGGAATAGCAACTTATTTGGAAAGCCAGAAATCTGAGAGGTGCTGGACTAGCAACCCAAGGAACCATCTTCCCTAAGTTAGAATTCAGGCTTCTTGTGTACTAAAAAGGGGTGGGATAAGGTCCTGGTTTTGGCCAGACTCAGAGATGTTTTTTGTACAACCATTCACAGGTGGGCTTGGTCAGGATGTTTCCTGTGAGCTAAACAAAAGTATTTTAGCTTAACGCTCATTACCTGGGGGGCAGTTTCTAGAGATGGACCGTTATGTATAATTTAAGCTTATATGCAACATCCCTTTAGTTATTAACCTGTAATAGAGGTCAAAAGTTCTTCCCTGTTACACTCTCACTTAAAATGGGCAACTAAATGGTTTTTAGTGTATTCATAATTGGCACAACCACTACCTCAATCAACTTTAGAATCTTTTATCACCCAGACTGAAACTCTATATCCACTCAATTCAGGCACTCAGTCATGTCCGATTCTTTGCAACCCCATGGACTGCAGCACACCAGGCCTCCCTGTCCATCACCAACTCCTAGAGTTTATTCAAACTCATGTCCACTGAATCAGTGGTGCCATCCAACCATCTCATCCTCTGTC
>SJYW01052146.1:182430-196714 GCA_006410735.1 Raphicerus campestris
CAGCATGTCAGGCCTCCCTGTCCATCACCAACTCCCTGAGTCACCCAAACCCATGTCCATTGAGTCAGTGATGCCATCTAATGATCTCATCCTCTGTCACCCCCTTCTCCTCCTGCCCTCAGTCTTTCCCAGCATCAGGGTCTTTTCAAATGAGTCAGCTCTTCGCATCAGGTGGCCAAAGTATTGGAGTTTCAGCTTCAACATCAGTCCTTCCAATGAACACCCAGTGAATAACTGGTATTATTATTATTCCCTTATTAGAATTAATCAGAACATATTTTAGTGCCCTTATTCAACAGGCATCGATTCATGATTTTACAAATATTTATTCAGCACCTGCTGGGTAAAGCTTACAGCTGCTGGGGCCAGTATTACTGTCTGAACCATCTTTGCACCCTCTGTAGCTCCAAGTACACTGTGGCAAATGGTAAGTGTTCAAAAATCACCTGGTGGATGAGTGAATCAGTAGATATGTCTGTGTTTGTGTGCTGGTCTCTCAGTCGTGTCTGACTCTTTGTGACCCTGTGGACTGTGGCTCACCAGGCTCCTCTGTTGGTAGAATTCTCCAGGCCAGAATACTGGAGTGGGCAGCCTTTCCCTTCTCCAGGGGATCTTCCCAACCCAGGGATCAAACCCGAATCTCCCACATCGCAGGTAGATTCTTTACCGTTTGAGCCACCAGCGTAACACACTGCTGTATTTAAGATGAATAACCAACAAGGACCTACTGTGTAGGACAGCACAGCATAGCTCAGGGCTCTGTGGCAGACTGGACAGAAGGGGAGGATTGGGGGAGAACGGATGCATGTGGATGTATGGCTAAAGCCCCTGTGCTCTCCACCTGAAACCATCGGCTATACTCTGGCATAAAATAAAAGTTTTAAAAAATAAGTATGTCTGACCTCCCACTTAACTTATATAATGAAGTGTTATGACTTTATTGGACCCCTTGGACCTCTGACATCTATTTGGGTTATAGAGCATTATATACTTGCACTTTATATATACGTAGGGGGGATGTCAGACGTATCTATTTTGTAAAACTTTTTATTTTATATTGGAGTGTAGCTGATTAAGAACGGTGTGATAGTTTTAGGTGGATGGCAAAAGGGCTCAGCCATACATACACAGGTATCCACGCTCCCCCAGTCTCAGCACTGTCATATCCAACAACCAAAGGCAGCTCTAATCTGTGTTTGAATGTCTCGCCTAACATAAAAGGGAATCAATATTGCCACTCACCACGTGCTTCCTTACAGCCTCTCTCCTCTGGCTCTCCAAGGCACACTGGCTCTGCAGATGGTCTGAGGCTTTTCACACTCCATTTCTTCCCAGTTTCCACGATGGCCAAGCCCTCTTCCTTCCTTCTCTCTGTATTTCCTTTTGATTGATTGCTTTTTTGTTTTTCTTTGTCCTGCAGGCTGATANTTGGTATTATTCAGTTCAGTCACTCAATCATGTCCAACTCTTTGCAACCCCATGAACCGCAGCATGTCAGGCCTCCCTGTCCATCACCAACTCCCTGAGTCACCCAAACCCATGTCCATTGAGTCAGTGATGCCATCTAATGATCTCATCCTCTGTCACCCCCTTCTCCTCCTGCCCTCAGTCTTTCCCAGCATCAGGGTCTTTTCAAATGAGTCAGCTCTTCGCATCAGGTGGCCAAAGTATTGGAGTTTCAGCTTCAACATCAGTCCTTCCAATGAACACCCAGTGAATAACTGGTATTATTATTATTCCCTTATTAGAATTAATCAGAACATATTTTAGTGCCCTTATTCAACAGGCATTGATTCATGATTTTACAAATATTTATTCAGCACCTGCTGGGTAAAGCTTACAGCTGCTGGGGCCAGTATTACTGTCTGAACCATCTTTGCACCCTCTGTAGCTCCAAGTACACTGTGGCAAATGGTAAGTGTTCAAAAATCACCTGGTGGATGAGTGAATCAGTAGATATGTCTGTGTTTGTGTGCTGGTCTCTCAGTCGTGTCTGACTCTTTGTGACCCTGTGGACTGTGGCTCACCAGGCTCCTCTGTTGGTAGAATTCTCCAGGCCAGAATACTGGAGTGGGCAGCCTTTCCCTTCTCCAGGGGATCTTCCCAACCCAGGGATCAAACCCGAATCTCCCACATCGCAGGTAGATTCTTTACCGTTTGAGCCACCAGCGTAACACACTGCTGTATTTAAGATGAATAACCAACAAGGACCTACTGTGTAGGACAGCACAGCATAGCTCAGGGCTCTGTGGCAGACTGGACAGAAGGGGAGGATTGGGGGAGAACGGATGCATGTGGATGTATGGCTAAAGCCCCTGTGCTCTCCACCTGAAACCATCGGCTATACTCTGGCATAAAATAAAAGTTTTAAAAAATAAGTATGTCTGACCTCCCACTTAACTTATATAATGAAGTGTTATGACTTTATTGGACCCCTTGGACCTCTGACATCTATTTGGGTTATAGAGCATTATATACTTGCACTTTATATATACGTAGGGGGGATGTCAGACGTATCTATTTTGTAAAACTTTTTATTTTATATTGGAGTGTAGCTGATTAAGAACGGTGTGATAGTTTTAGGTGGATGGCAAAAGGGCTCAGCCATACATACACAGGTATCCACGCTCCCCCAGTCTCAGCACTGTCATATCCAACAACCAAAGGCAGCTCTAATCTGTGTTTGAATGTCTCGCCTAACATAAAAGGGAATCAATATTGCCACTCACCACGTGCTTCCTTACAGCCTCTCTCCTCTGGCTCTCCAAGGCACACTGGCTCTGCAGATGGTCTGAGGCTTTTCACACTCCATTTCTTCCCAGTTTCCACGATGGCCAAGCCCTCTTCCTTCCTTCTCTCCGTATTTCCTTTTGATTGATTGCTTTTTTGTTTTTCTTTGTCCTGCAGGCTGATAAACTTTTACTTTACAAGGGAAAGACTGCTGACCTGAGGTTAAGATTCTATTTTGCTTCCTTTAGGATCATAAGACCCCCTGAACATGGCAAGCTCCTGATAACTGATTTAAGATTAGGACGATTCTGTCAAGAATCTTCAAAATTAGGTCAAGATTCTGTCCTATGGAAAATCTCAACTTTTTATTTTAATGAAATACAAGGTGATGATTATTTTTGTGTCTCTAAAGCAACCTGGTAAAAAGCATGTGACAAAATAAATAGGATGAAGTGTTTATAAATACGACGAAGTCTCAGAAGACCTAGTTGGATTGCTAAAGTAAATCTTTGTAAAATAAAAAACAAAACGATTTATAATTAAGAACAATAACAGGCCACCAGTTTGCTTTACTGATGCATGTACTTCAGGACGTTCCTGGTTGTGTACCAGAGTGGCTTGATCATTTGAAACAGCCCCAAGACTACCTGTACTGAGGAGTTAACATGATGTCTAACGGTGAAAAGATCCAGATAGCAAACATCAGAGGGAATGTATTCTAAAGACGGCTGAGTGGTCTGCATGATGATCTTATTACTTCTGATATTTCAAGATCCACTTTCAGGTTTTTCCACTTAAGACATTCTACAAGAATTTTCTTTCCTCTTGTTTTTAATTGAAATTTGTACCACTTTAAGGATCTTCAAGGTGTGTAACACATTGAATACTGTTCAAAAGAAAAACAGGGGACTTCCCTGGTGATCCAGCGGTTGAGAATCTGCCAGCTGATGCAGGGGACATAGGTTCAATCCCTGGTCTGGGAACTAAGACCCCACATGCAGTGGAGCAACTAAGCGTACGTGCCTCAACTACTCAGGCCTGCCTGCTGCAGCAAGAGAAAGTGAAAGTGAAGTCGCTCAGTCATGTCCGACTCTTTGCGACCCCATGGACTGTAACTTATCAGGCTCATCTGTCCATGGTATTTTCCAAGCAATCATACTGGAGTGGTTTCCTTCTCCAGCGGATCTTCCCAACCCAGGGATTGAACCCAGGTCTCCCGCATTGTAGACAGACGCTTTACCGTCTGAGCCACCACCACTATGAGCAGCCCATGCCCCGCAATGAAGAGCCAGCACGGCCACAGATAAATGAACAATAATTCAAAAGAAAAGAAAAACAGGACGAGAGCTCCTTGGATTCAGAAATTTTGTCTCATTCAGCACGATTCCCCACACCTACAACACAACCTGAAAAATGTATGTGAACATGGAGAAAACTGGCTACAAATTAGGGAAATGTTTTAAACTATAAGAAGCCTTAACAGTAAAGCAAAAAAAAAAAAAGACTTTTTCAAGTCACCAAATTCTCTAATCAATGAGAAGAGACAGTAAATAGCAGGATAATTTTTTAAATTATATTTTTAAAGATCAAGCGATAATTGATGCAAAACTATTGACATAAGAGGCTGAAGGGAGAAGCTGAATAACAACAGCAAAATTATGTTCTCTAGCCTTTGTGTGCCAGACACTTAGTGCTGCCACAGATCAGCTCAGTTAGTCCTCCTAACGAGGCCCCTCGTCTTCATTTCGTTAGATGAGAACAAAGGCTGCATAGAGACCCATTCCCTGGGCCAACCTGCACAACTAGAAAGTGGGGAAGCTGCTGGGATTCGAAATCCAGGAATGTGCTCCAGAGCCTGGACACCCCACCACTGCACCACCCTGCCCTGACCAAGACTGAGCTCCTCGGGGCCACAGCTCTATGAGTATCTGAGCAGGAATATTCTAGAGGAATGTCAGACATTACGTGGGAGAAGGTAGATTTGAACTAAATTACTTTTAGGGTTTCTTTCAACCTCGAGAGCCACAATTTTAAGCAGGCTGATGTCTAATTTCTCTACAGTATTGTATCTGAATTCACTTTTTCCTTCAGTGTACCCAATATGCTTGGGTTTCCATGAGAGAGTTCATCAGTTCAGTTCAATCGCTCAGTCGCTTCCCCATGGACTTTGCAAGCCCATGGACTGCAGCCTGCCAGGCTTCCCTGTCCTTTACCATCTCCTGGAGCTTGCTCAAACTCATGTCCATTGAGTCAGTGATGCCATCTAACCATCTCATCCTCTGTCATCCCCTTCTCCTTCTTCCTTCAATCTTTCCCAGTATCAGGGTCTTTTCAAATGAGTCCGTTCTTTGCATCAGGTGGCCCAAGTATTAGAGCTTCAGCCTCAGCCTCAGTTCTTCCAGTGAATATTCAGGATTGATTTCCTTTAGGATGGACTGGTTGGATCTCCTTGCAGTCCAAGTGTCTCTCAAGAGTCTTCTCCAACACCACAGTTCAAAAGCATCAATTCTATGGTGCTCAGCTTTGTTTACGGTCCAATTCTCACATCCATACACGACTACTGAAGAAACCGTAGCTTTGACTATGTAACTGACTAACACATTTGGGGGGAACAAAAAGGAAATGGGTTCACCCAGATGAATATCTGCAGAGAGCAAAATGTGCCAGATAGTTGTCAAGCTTCCAGATTAACTATGACCCCAGGGGTTAACTGAGGAGGAGCCCTCTGACACCCCAAGAGAATACCACCCCAGGCAGCTAAGAGCTGCTCTGATCAGCATCACGACTCATGGTAGAACCGCTTCAAAGTCTGAAGGAGCGAACTTCGCCAGGCACCAAAACACCTTGTCTGGTGGCTTGCGAATCCTGGGTAATCCTGGGCGCTTTTTCATGGGTTCCCTGGCCCAACCCATAAAACTTTCCAAGCCGCGTTTGTGTTAAACTGCTCGTGATATGCCCCAATAAGTGTGCTTTCGACACATTGTTAACATAAGGCCAGATCTGTAATACAGCATGGACAATTAAACCCACAATTTTTGTATAAATGCAAAATCCCTCACTGTGAATTATTTAATTAATGCTCTCCAGTTCATTTAATAGAGCTCTTTCAGAGGCCATTTCACTCACAGAAAACTAATTTCATTCTCCGGGTTGATTTAATTAGATCGTATGATATATGGATGGTATTGCTAATTCAGCGACTCCGGACGCCTTGCCTGGGCCCGTTGTCCCTATTGTCGGCAATCTGTCAGCCCCATTTTTAACAGTATTGAAAAATTCAAGCTTTATTATTGCTCGCTCACTCTTTCTCTCCCATCAGGAGGAAAGTAATGAGCTTTTCTTCTTACGAGAGCCGGCAGAGAGCGTGGTACCCTCGGTGCTTCGGGCATGAGGCAGTATTAACAGGGCTGATTCATGAGTTAAGTTTCCAACTGCTCCTGGCTATTAGCACTCAGTCCTTTGCTGTCATTTAGTTAAAAAGACTCTTCGGTTAATTCACTCTTTTAATGAGACTGTGCTATTCAACTAATGTATTTTACTGTATGAAAGGTCACACCAGGAACCAAAACAGATTGGAGGGAATGTAGCAAGAAGCCTGGCTGTCAAGAAACAATTCAAGCCTCCGAGGCATTTAGCAGCCCCTGCGTCTGTAATAAGCTACGGAACTGATGGACCAGCATTCACCTCCAGAGTTGAGCGCCATAAATCAAGGCTAAAGAGAAGGCAGATTAATCAGAGGCTCAGACAAAAAGAGCACGTGTTTCATTACCCATATAATCACTAACATGATTGCCAGACAAGCTGAGGAACTGGATGCGGGGCTGGAAAAATATAGTTGAAGAGAGCGCTGGAACTCAGTTCTGTTTAGCTGCAAGCCCTAAATCTTTTCATTAAGGCTCCATTGCCTCCATTTTCTGAGCCTCTACTGGGGGTGGGGGCAGAGGAGAAGAGAACAGAGGGTGGGCAGGGGGCATGGGTTTGGGTGGGAGGCATGGTTGGTGGGAGAAGGCAGGGCCAAGCCAGGGTGGGGGCAGGTAGCTTGCATAGCCTCGAAACAGGACCCGGGTGCAAGTTGACAAAAGGCTTCATCCAAGCTGCACTGCGTCAGATCTGGTGGAGGCTCCAGCCTATCCTCCTGTAAACCGATCAACCAAGATCACAGGACCAGATGCATGGCTGGCATTTGGCTCTTCACACACACACACACACACTCACACACACACTTTTGAGGTAGTATGTGTGTGAGTCTTATACTTTCCTGACAGCCTACACTGGCAAAAAAGGCTCTGCATGGATGTCATTCATTTGGGATTCCTAAAGCCACCTGCCACCCCGGGGCTCCAGATCACATTAAATTCTGGGGGGACGATGAGATGACTGGCTATCGTGACCTGCTGGTCTCTGGCTTCCTCAGTGTGGTTTGCACATCAAGCACATGGTTTCTGAAGGAGCCGGATCATAAGTAGCTGCCCTCCGTTGGCATGGGACCCATTCCTCCTCCTCAGATACCTCTGTGTTCTTCGTTTATTTAATTCCTATTCTTGGGAAGCGGACTAACTTGGGGCAGGGGGGAGGGGAATGGAGGGGAGTAAGAATATTTTCTTAGAACTCGANAAAATCTCAACTTTTTATTTTAATGAAATACAAGGTGATGATTATTTTTGTGTCTCTAAAGCAACCTGGTAAAAAGCATGTGACAAAATAAATAGGATGAAGTGTTTATAAATACGACGAAGTCTCAGAAGACCTAGTTGGATTGCTAAAGTAAATCTTTGTAAAATAAAAAACAAAACGATTTATAATTAAGAACAATAACAGGCCACCAGTTTGCTTTACTGATGCATGTACTTCAGGACGTTCCTGGTTGTGTACCAGAGTGGCTTGATCATTTGAAACAGCCCCAAGACTACCTGTACTGAGGAGTTAACATGATGTCTAACAGTGAAAAGATCCAGATAGCAAACATCAGAGGGAATGTATTCTAAAGACGGCTGAGTGGTCTGCATGATGATCTTATTACTTCTGATATTTCAAGATCCACTTTCAGGTTTTTCCACTTAAGACATTCTACAAGAATTTTCTTTCCTCTTGTTTTTAATTGAAATTTGTACCACTTTAAGGATCTTCAAGGTGTGTAACACATTGAATACTGTTCAAAAGAAAAACAGGGGACTTCCCTGGTGATCCAGCGGTTGAGAATCTGCCAGCCGATGCAGGGGACATAGGTTCAATCACTGGTCTGGGAACTAAGACCCCACATGCAGTGGAGCAACTAAGCGTACGTGCCTCAACTACTCAGGCCTGCCTGCTGCAGCAAGAGAAAGTGAAAGTGAAGTCGCTCAGTCGTGTCCGACTCTTTGCGACCCCATGGACTGTAACTTATCAGGCTCATCTGTCCATGGGATTTTCCAAGCAATCATACTGGAGTGGATTGCCGTTTCTTTCTCCAGTGGATCTTCCCAACCCAGGGATTGAACCCAGGTCTTCCGCATTGTAGACAGACGCTTTACCGTCTGAGCCACCACCACTATGAGCAGCCCATGCCCCGCAATGAAGAGCCGGCACAGCCACAGATAAAAGAACAATAATTCAAAAGAAAAGAAAAACAGGACGAGAGCTCCTTGGATTCAGAAATTTTGTCTCATTCAGCACGATTCCCCACACCTACAACACAACCTGAAAAATGTATGTGAACATGGAGAAAACTGGCTACAAATTAGGGAAATGTTTTAAACTATAAGAAGCCTTAACAGTAAAGCAAAAAAAAAAAAAGACTTTTTCAAGTCACCAAATTCTCTAATCAATGAGAAGAGACAGTAAATAGCAGGATAATTTTTTAAATTATATTTTTAAAGATCAAGCGATAATTGATGCAAAACTATTGACATAAGAGGCTGAAGGGAGAAGCTGAATAACAACAGCAAAATAATGTTCTCTAGCCTTTGTGTGCCACACTTAGGGCTGCCACAGATCAGCTCAGTTAGTCCTCCTAACGAGGCCCCTCTTTTTCATTTCGTTAGATGAGAACAAAGGCTGCATAGAGACTCATTCCCTGGGCCAACCTGCACAACTAGAAAGTGGGGAAGCTGCTGGGATTCGAAATCCAGGAATGTGCTCCAGAGCCTGGACACCCCACCACTGCACCACCCTGCCCTGACCAAGACCGAGCTCCTCGGGGCCACAGCTCTATGAGTATCTGAGCAGGAATATTCTAGAAGAATGTCAGACATTACGTGGGAGAAGGTAGATTTGAACTAAATTACTTTTAGGGTTTCTTTCAACCTCGAGAGCCACAATTTTAAGCAGGCTGATGTCTAATTTCTCTACAGTATTGTATCTGAATTCACTTTTTCCTTCAGTGTACCCAATATGCTTGGGTTTCCATGAGAGAGTTCATCAGTTCAGTTCAATCGCTCAGTCGCTTCCCCATGGACTTTGCAAGCCCATGGACTGCAGCCTGCCAGGCTTCCCTGTCCTTTACCATCTCCTGGAGCTTGCTCAAACTCATGTCCATTGAGTCAGTGATGCCATCTAACCATCTCATCCTCTGTCATCCCCTTCTCCTTCTTCCTTCAATCTTTCCCAGTATCAGGGTCTTTTCAAATGAGTCCGTTCTTTGCATCAGGTGGCCCAAGTATTAGAGCTTCAGCCTCAGCCTCAGTTCTTCCAGTGAATATTCAGGATTGATTTCCTTTAGGATGGACTGGTTGGATCTCCTTGCAGTCCAAGTGTCTCTCAAGAGTCTTCTCCAACACCACAGTTCAAAAGCATCAATTCTATGGTGCTCAGCTTTGTTTACGGTCCAATTCTCACATCCATACACGACTACTGAAGAAACCGTAGCTTTGACTATGTAACTGACTAACACATTTGGGGGGAACAAAAAGGAAATGGGTTCACCCAGATGAATACCTGCAGAGAGCAAAATGTGCCAGATAGTTGTCAAGCTTCCAGATTAACTATGACCCCAGGGGTTAACTGAGGAGGAGCCCTCTGACACCCCAAGAGAATACCACCCCAGGCAGCTAAGAGCTGCTCTGATCAGCATCACGACTCATGGTAGAACCGCTTCAAAGTCTGAAGGAGCGAACTTCGCCAGGCACCAAAACACCTTGTCCGGTGGCTTGCGAATCCTGGGTAATCCTGGGCGCTTTTTCATGGGTTCCCTGGCCCAACCCATAAAACTTTCCAAGCCGCGTTTGTGTTAAACTGCTCGTGATATGCCCCAATAAGTGTGCTTTCGACACATTGTTAACATAAGGCCAGATCTGTAATACAGCATGGACAATTAAACCCACAATTTTTGTATAAATGCAAAATCCCTCACTGTGAATTATTTAATTAATGCTCTCCAGTTCATTTAATAGAGCTCTTTCAGAGGCCATTTCACTCACAGAAAACTAATTTCATTCTCCGGGTTGATTTAATTAGATCGTATGATATATGGATGGTATTGCTAATTCAGCGACTCCGGACGCCTTGCCTGGGCCCGTTGTCCCTATTGTCGGCAATCTGTCAGCCCCATTTTTAACAGTATTGAAAAATTCAAGCTTTATTATTGCTCGCTCACTCTTTCTCTCCCATCAGGAGGAAAGTAATGAGCTTTTCTTCTTACGAGAGCCGGCAGAGAGCGTGGTACCCTCGGTGCTTCGGGCATGAGGCAGTATTAACAGGGCTGATTCATGAGTTAAGTTTCCAACTGCTCCTGGCTATTAGCACTCAGTCCTTTGCTGTCATTTAGTTAAAAAGACTCTTCGGTTAATTCACTCTTTTAATGAGACTGTGCTATTCAACTAATGTATTTTACTGTATGAAAGGTCACACCAGGAACCAAAACAGATTGGAGGGAATGTAGCAAGAAGCCTGGCTGTCAAGAAACAATTCAAGCCTCCGAGGCATTTAGCAGCCCCTGCGTCTGTAATAAGCTACGGAACTGATGGACCAGCATTCACCTCCAGAGTTGAGCGCCATAAATCAAGGCTAAAGAGAAGGCAGATTAATCAGAGGCTCAGACAAAAAGAGCACGTGTTTCATTACCCATATAATCACTAACATGATTGCCAGACAAGCTGAGGAACTGGATGCGGGGCTGGAAAAATATAGTTGAAGAGAGCGCTGGAACTCAGTTCTGTTTAGCTGCAAGCCCTAAATCTTTTCATTAAGGCTCCATTGCCTCCATTTTCTGAGCCTCTACTGGGGGTGGGAGCAGAGGAGAAGAGAACAGAGGGTGGGCAGGGGGCATGGGTTTGGGTGGGAGGCATGGTTGGTGGGAGAAGGCAGGGCCAAGCCAGGGTGGGGGCAGGTAGCTTGCATAGCCTCGAAACAGGACCCGGGTGCAAGTTGACAAAAGGCTTCATCCAAGCTGCACTGCGTCAGATCTGGTGGAGGCTCCAGCCTATCCTCCTGTAAACCGATCAACCAAGATCACAGGACCAGATGCATGGCTGGCATTTGGCTCTTCACACACACACACACACTCACACACACACTTTTGAGGTAGTATGTGTGTGAGTCTTATACTTTCCTGACAGCCTACACTGGCAAAAAAGGCTCTGCATGGATGTCATTCATTTGGGATTCCTAAAGCCACCTGCCACCCCGGGGCTCCAGATCACATTAAATTCTGGGGGGACGATGAGATGACTGGCTATCGTGACCTGCTGGTCTCTGGCTTCCTCAGTGTGGTTTGCACATCAAGCACATGGTTTCTGAAGGAGCCGGATCATAAGTAGCTGCCCTCCGTTGGCATGGGACCCATTCCTCCTCCTCAGATACCTCTGTGTTCTTCGTTTATTTAATTCCTATTCTTGGGAAGCGGACTAACTTGGGGCAGGGGGGAGGGGAATGGAGGGGAGTAAGAATATTTTCTTAGAACTCGAGTTTCCTCCAACTGAACAAATCATGCCCATTTGAAATTCTTCCAGCTCTCCAAAACAGGGAAACCGTATGCTTAATTACAAAACATCTGTTGCCGAGAACACCCCCTTGCTTTTGCAAGGCTCTGATCTCGAGGTATGAATTTTAAAATCTGTCAGCAAGGGATCACCAAAGCTCTCGGAGCAAAGAACTGCTCACGTTAACCTCTGAACCAGATAATCTAACGGTAATCCATTCAGAACTAATCAAACATTTACAGAACCGCACCGGCATGCCAGCAAACAATTCGTCATCTTCACGCGCTCATTACCCCGCACCCTCTCCATCTACCTATGCAAATGAAGCCAGGGAGCTGACGTCGGGACCATGGACAGAAATTATAAACAAATATTCATCCATTATGCTGCTGAAATTTAACAGCTGAAGTACTAACAGTAGCTGAACTTCAAGCCCCGGGTATCAATTATTTATGAACCTAAAACTGACAGGACTGTGTAGGTGAATTAGCTGCATATGTCAAGCTTTGTTATAAATCCCAACCTACTGTAAAACTCATTTTCATAGAATGTATGTACAAGGCTGACAATATATCAACAGCCCAGCATTAATAATTTAGAAGAATGGAACCAGGAGGGAACACCTTGGCAACTGCGCTCTGCTCTGTAGTTGATATTACAAATAAAAAAGTCAAATAAAATGAATTTCCCATAAACAGAGAATCAAATAAAGCATTTTCTCCATAATTTTATTTTCCATTTTCAAAAACATACCAGTTGATACCTTCATGTTTCAGTACCATAAGCATCACCCTAAGTTATCTTAATTTTTTTCCCCAAGCAGACAGCAGGGACATTTCTAATCTCTAATCTTAGAAATTTCTAAGTGATGAATAGAAAATTTCCTTCTTTTTCTTATTTTTATGACACATTAAGTACAACAAGGAAGAGAAGTGAGAGCATGCAGTGTTGTTGGCCACAGTGAGATTATTGGCTATGGCCCGCCAGGGAAAGTATATTTTAAAATGGAGTGCTGCACAGCAATAAAGATGGTTAATTGAGACTCTTTCTCAGGAAAATGTTAGGATTTTCCCAACTGTCACTCTCTATTCTGAAAGGCAGAGGTGTAACTCGTTGCAAAATCTCAGTGACAAACTTGATCTGAAGGGTACAGGCGTTCCTGTGCAGGTTCCAACCTGAACCGGCTCAAGGGGGCGGGGCCCTAGAATTCTGGGCGGGGCCGCAGGAGGTGGGCGGGGCACCGGGGAGCCCTCTGGAAGCTCTGCCGCCAAACAGGCATCGCCCCGCCCCCATCCCACCTGCCTCTCCCCTCACGCTCCTGCAGCCCTAACCTTCGCAATCATTTTTAGGCGAGCGATGTTCAACTGCCGGGACTCTTTGTCACGGCTAATGACTTCCCCCTGTCTATCTCTCCCTTCTCGGGATATTTACGGCTCTGTCGCCGCATTTGTCATCTCCGGCCTGTGAGGAAACATCTCTCAGCGTGAGGCGGACTTCAGAGTGCATCCTGGGTCCTGGCCTCCTTTGGATGACCAGGCAGGAAACGCTTCCTCCCCTCCCACTCTCCACATACACATCCTCCAGGTCCGATGACCTGAGATTCCCTTTCCATCCCCTGCCTCAGGCTCATCCAGACGCCAAACAAGGGGCCAGAGGCCCCAGAGCCCCCTTCATTTGCCGGTTGTTGTTGTTCAGGGGTTCAGTCATGGCTAGTCTTTGCGACCCCATGGACTGCAGCATGCCAGGCTTCCCTGTCCTTCACCATCACCCAGAGCTTGCTCAGACTCATGTCCATGGAGTCAGTGATGCCATCCAGTCATCTCGTCCTCTGTCATCCCCTTCTCCTCTTCATCTGCAGGAGGCCAAAGCAAAAACTCAAAATTTCTACTAGCTCACAGCCCAAAGACACAGGCCATGCTTTAAAATCTTCCGGTACCAGACAGATCATCCGAGTTTCAACCGTGGAGGCTGGGCTTGTGTTGGGTGGAATTTTCTGCTGGAGAGAGACAAGCAGCTTCTGAAGTCTCCTGTCCTAACACATGCTGATGCCAATACTTTTCCTCCTCTGCAACCTTTCAGGGCATCGTTAAGCTTTCCAAGTTCTTCCAAATGGCCTTTAGTAGAGGGAGCCCTGGCAAGAAATCATTTTTTTTCTTTTTTTTTTTTTAAATGCTATGTGAAATCGCACTCTGCAAAGTAGACATCTAGTTAGACAACCTGCTTGGGCCATGGAAATTCTCATTTGTGAATGTCCATTTTGCACCATAGTAAGACAGCAACCTGTTCTTGCTTCTTAATCCTGATTTCAGCGGTGGCACCATGATAAAGGAATCCGTCTGCTAATGCAGGAGACACAAGAGACACAGGTTTGATCTCAGGAAGATCCTCTGGAGTAGGAAACGGCAAACCACTCCAGTATTCTTGCTTGAAAAATTCCATGGACAGAGGAGCCTCGTGGCTCCTGGGGTCGCACAGCATCGGACACAACTGAGGATGCACGCACACACACCATCCTTTTTGCACGCACACACACCATCCTTTCATGTGTGTTGAGGACTGACCCAGGCCAGCTCCCACCGCCACCACACGGTCTCTTGCAGACACACTCAATGTATCATGTGCAAGGTGAGAGAAATCTCCTGTCCCTTTATGAGTGAATT
>SJYW01052146.1:197305-240191 GCA_006410735.1 Raphicerus campestris
GAGAGACAAGCAGCTTCTGAAGTCTCCTGTCCTAACACATGCTGATGCCAATACTTTTCCTCCTCTGCAACCTTTCAGGGCATCGTTAAGCTTTCCAAGTTCTTCCAAATGGCCTTTAGTAGAGGGAGCCCTGGCAAGAAATCATTTTTTTTCTTTTTTTTTTTTTAAATGCTATGTGAAATCGCACTCTGCAAAGTAGACATCTAGTTAGACAACCTGCTTGGGCCATGGAAATTCTCATTTGTGAATGTCCATTTTGCACCATAGTAAGACAGCAACCTGTTCTTGCTTCTTAATCCTGATTTCAGCGGTGGCACCATGATAAAGGAATCCGTCTGCTAATGCAGGAGACACAAGAGACACAGGTTTGATCTCAGGAAGATCCTCTGGAGTAGGAAACGGCAAACCACTCCAGTATTCTTGCTTGAAAAATTCCATGGACAGAGGAGCCTCGTGGCTCCTGGGGTCGCACAGCATCGGACACAACTGAGGATGCACGCACACACACCATCCTTTTTGCACGCACACACACCATCCTTTCATGTGTGTTGAGGACTGACCCAGGCCAGCTCCCACCGCCACCACACGGTCTCTTGCAGACACACTCAATGTATCATGTGCAAGGCGAGAGAAATCTCCTGTCCCTTTATGAGTGAATTTCCTGCATCCAAAGTGACAGAAATGGGAGGCGGTGATGTTGCGACGGGGTTGGAGTGGGTTGGCACAGAACCATTCTGGAAGGCTAATTGATTAGAATGGGCAAGAAATACTTGCTGTTATTCAAATGACTGTGAAGGCAGCCTCGTATGTCTCTTGTTTTATGAAATGCTAAAATATTTACACTCTTTTTACTTCAATCAGGGGGAGATCATTTGGATGTTTAAAAGGGAAAAGAATTAAGAGAGCTGACATTTCCGGGAGAAACAATGCTCCTGCATGCAGCTGGAATTTAAACAAGAACCTGTGGACAATTCTGACTGAACAGGCTTTCATTCCAACGCGTGGATGGCTGCAGAACCAGACCAACCTCCGGGAGAGAAGACGAGAGCTCCACCTCTCTGGGGTCAGCGGCTGCTGGGTTTTGTTGCATTTTCTGGGGTTAACTATTTTTGAGAATTTAAAAAGAGCGTTTATTTCTTTTCCGTTTATGATTCCCTTCGGAGCATACCTTTCCCCATTCCATGCTTCATGCAGCACAGGGGGAGGAGAGGAGGTGTTGGCTTATTCCCAGAACAGCTAAAAGCATCACAGGAGTTATGGGTACTGTGCTCTACAGAGGAGGAAAATATATATTTTGGTCTCGAAAGTTATTGCTTCAATTACTTAGTAATTTCTTAAGCAACCTCAGGGTGGGCTTTTAAGAGGCAGGTTTGAGAGAGGCCTGTGGAGACTCTCCCTGAGCATTGCCACTTAACACCTGTCAGAGTGGAAGCAGAGAAGCCTTCCTACTCTGACCCTGCCCAGAGAGGCTGCCGGGACAGTGGGCATGTCCAGGGCATCTGGCCCCAGGCTCGTCTCTGTGATTTTTATGATTTTTGTGATTTTAAAAAACATCCAAAGACNTTGGTCTGTGTTGTCCAGTATGACTGTCACTAGGGGTGGCAATTACAGCAATGTGCTACTTAATCTCTTAAAGCCTCAGGCTCCTCATCTGTAAAATGGGTTTACTGCCCTCTTCCTTATAGTGTGTATCCAGCAAAAGAAGAGAGAAAGAGCACATCACACAGAGTCTGGGCATCATTCTAGCCCTCCCACCTCTTCTCCTAGCTCTCCTATGGCTGTTCTTCTGTGTCTTGCTCAGAGTCCTATAGACAAGAACTCATTATTTAGGGACTACTTGATTCCATGGCTTGTCTAGTCAAGGCTATGGTTCTTCCAGTGGTCATGTATGGATGTGAGAGTTGGACTATAAAGAAAGCTGAGCACTGAAGAATTGATGTTCTTGAACTGTGGTGTTGGAGAAGACTCTGGAGAGTCCCTTGGATGGCAAGGAGANGAGTTGGACTATAAAGAAAGCTGAGCACTGAAGAATTGATGTTCTTGAACTGTGGTGTTGGAGAAGACTCTGGAGAGTCCCTTGGATGGCAAGGAGATCCAACCAGTCCATCCTAAAGGAAATCAGTCCTGAATACTTATAGGAAGGACTGATGTTGAAGCTGGAACTCTAATACTTTGGCCACCTGATGCAAAGAACCGACTCATTTGAAAAGACCGTGATGCTAGGAAAGATTGAAGGATGGAGGAGAAGGGGGTGACAGAAGATGAGATGGTTGGATGGCATCACCAGCTCAATGGACATGAATGTCAGTAAACTCCAGGAGTTGGTGATGGAGTGGAAGCCCTGGCTTGCTGCAGTCCATGGGGTCGCAAAGAGTCAGACATGACTGAGCGACTGAACTGATGGCTTGTTAAAGATCAGGTAGAACAGAGTCTTCACCACTTGCTGGGAAACTGACGCACTCTGATAGCAGCCTGAGTGTGAGGTTGCCGCAGATATCCTGCCCCCAGGAGCCCCCCAATCCTGGCCTCTCAATGATACACAGCCTCTTCGGTGTGTGGCTCCTACTGGGTCTCATATGCCTTGAGGTGCATTTTGTACCCAGTAAAGACTGTTAAATATACTTAGATAATAAACCAAGCTACCAGTACTACTCAACCCTGATTACCTAATCTTTCTCAACACACGGCCTGCAGACAATTAAATTTCCAAACCATTTCCAGCTCACACGTGACCAGCAACCCAGACAAGGTGTGTGATATTTGCTTGGGTGCATCCACATGGCTGGTAGACTTGACTTGCTCTCTGCCTCCCTCACCTGAGAGTGCAGAAAATGTGTCTGAAGGAAGAAAGTTTGCTTTCTCGTGTTTAAAATGGAAGATCCCATCTCCAGCACCATGAGAAGACAGCTAGCATGTAATGATGTCGATGAAGCATGCTGGGCAAAGTCACCCTTCCTTTATTGAGGGGCTGTGGACCAGGAACAGGAAGCTGCTAGAGAAAGATATGAAGCAAGTGTCTATCATTATTATTATCAGTATCTGTGAACTGAGCACCCACTCTGTGCTGAGCTCTCCACAGCCATTCTCACCTCAGGAGGAGGAGGAAACTTTGGTCTTTGCTTCCTCGGGTGGTTGAGCAATGAGAGAGCTGAGCCACCTACTCCCTCCATCCTGATGAGCTTGGGTCATGTCAAGAGATGTGACATCTTTTATCCACTTGTTGGGCCTTCTACAGACTTTGTCTCATACGGTCATCAAGACAACCTCACGAGTCAGGCCCCATCACCCCCACTTCTTATGTGGGAACGCTGAGGCCCAGGGCATACNACTTTGTCTCATATGGTCATCAAGACAACCTCACGAGTCAGGCCCCATCACCCCCACTTCTTATGTGGGAACGCTGAGGCCCAGGGCATACGTAACTGCCACAAGGCCATGCAGAAATTATTTCAGAGAAGTCAGAATTCAAACTTCAGACTCCCTCATTTGAAGTCCAAGTCCTTCCCACTACACTTTGCTGCCTCAGGAAGTGAGTGTTAAATCCCAAGAAGGCTGAGAACAGGGTCAAATTCTGGAATTTGAGCAACGAGAAAGCCGTCTCAGTCCTGACATGAAAGCGAACAATTGGAGGCAGGAGGACATATGACAAAGCTGAGGTTCCAGTCTCCACTAATGTTTTCCCGGTGAAAACAGAGGCTTGGCCCCACCTAGGACTATGCGTTCCAAGAAAACCCCACAGAGAGCCTCACTGGCCCTGCAACTGATAAGCGTCCCAGGTTCAGTGTCCTATCGTCAAACGAGGAGTCAGATGCTCGAGGCAAAAGGATTCTTCCTCCTCTGACAGTGTGTATCCTGTTATGATAATTTATGACCATATCATGGCCTCATTCCCAACAGTGTGATGATCCTATTTACTTTATTGTCATTGCTGCTGTTCACTGAGTTCAGTCCAGCTCTCTGTGACCCCACGGACTGCAGCACACCAGGCTCCCCTGTCCTTCACTGTCTGCTGGAGTTTGCTCAGATTCATGTCCATTTAGTTAGTGATGCTCTCTAACCATCTCATCCTTGGCCACCCCCTTCTCCTTTGCCTTCAGTGCTTCCCAGCATCAGGGTCTTTTCCAATGATTCAGCTCTTCACATTAGGGGGTCAAAGTCTACAAAGACCTACAAGAACTTCTAGAACTAATACCAAAAAAAACACATCCTTTTCATCATAAGGGATTGGAATGCCAAAGTAGGAGGTTATTTACATGTTCGATCAATAACCATTGTTCATACACCTATTCTGTGGCTCAAGTCCACTAGACACTGGGATACAAAGAGAAGTCACAGTTCTGTCCTCAAGGAGCTCAAACTCTGAATGGAGATTTGATATAGATATTCTGATACACTAGGCTACATTGAGGATGCAAAGAAGAAAAAGTGAATTATCAACTCTCTTTAAAAAGAAATGGACCTAAGAATTAACTTCTGGCATCAGCCTTGGCAGAAGCGGTACTTCTCAACCAATATTCCATCAGCTTCTCCAGAATTCCCAGCTACCCTTGCATTTGGGAAGAGTTGGGTGACTAGTTCTAGCCAAATGAGCCACTTTTGGGCTGAAGCCTAGAAGAGCCAGTAGGCAATTGTCTGTCTGTCCCTGCTGCTATGGCAACCACACATTCCTGGTGATGGCACCTTGGTTACCTTGAATCCCTGAGTGACTACGTGGAACAGAGCCCTTTGATGACCCATAATGGACAGAGAGGGAAATGAACCCATGTGGTGTTAAAGCCACTAAGATTTGGGGTCATTTGTTATTGAACATTAGCCAGCCTCTCCTGACTCATACCACTGGATCAGAAGCCAAATTATATTCTGGACCGGAACTGATTTTGGTACATAGAAAGATACAGTATGGTTTTAATTAACTTTTTTCTACAGACTGTCTCAAAAAAACTCACTTAGACTTCACATTTTAAAATCAGTGAGTGCCCAAGCCAATTTCCATTTCCTACAATTCAGAATTCATACCATTTTTTCATAAATTTATTTTCCAAAGTCTAGAGAAGCAAACCGTAGACAAAAATTCTAAAGTGTAATTGGTAAGCTGAGAAAATAATGGCATGGAAAATAACTACTTTTAGAAAACCAACAGAAGATAATGGAAATACAGAGGTGGTGTGTGATCTTGTTTCCATGGTGAATGCAAGGTCTAAATCAGTTCTCAGTGATGTGATGCCAAGAACAGCCATGGCTGGTGAAATGTCAGCCTGCTAGCAACTGGCTCAGTCCCACCCACTGAGCAGGAGAGTCAGGAGCCGCACACAGCAAGGAGTGGAAGTTGTCATGCGAATGGAAAGTGAGTCCTAGGGTGGTGAATTAATTAGCCGGAGTTACTACTTGACTGAGAGCAGGAGGAGAAGGGGACGACAGAGGGTGAGATGGTTGGATAGCATCACTGACTCAATGGACATGAGTTTGAGTAAACTCCAGAAGTTGGTCAGGGACAGGGAAGCCTGGCGTGCTGCAGCTCCTGGGGTCACAAAGAGTCAGACACGACTGAGAGACAGAACTGAACTGAACTACTTGAGTGAATAACCAACTGAGCTTCTCCAAAAAGACTAGGATCAAGATAGGTTTGTTTCTCTGGAGCATGGGCATGCTAATCACCTCCTGGTAAAGGCTTCCATATATTTGCTTCCTCGTTAGTGGAGTCATTAAATGAGACATCATCATTCTCACCAATCCAATGAGCTGGCTTGTGTTAAGAGATCTGACCACTGAGTTAGTCACTGGTTGGGTAGGCGTGTGGTAGCCTGAGAGGGGAAGCAGAAGCGGAGTAGAGAGAGGTAGGAGAAAAGGGATGAGAAGGTGCAATTCAGCCAAACGTAATGGGGTTTTGAATCCCTCTCATAAATAAATAACTTGTATGAATGAATCTAGCTGACTTATTACTAAACAGCAACTTCCCAAGTGTATTCTATTTCATTAAGCTGATTTTACTAAGGGGCTTCCCTGGTGGCTCAGTGGTATGGAATCTGCCTACCAATGCAGGAGATATGGGTTTGAGGCCTGGGTTGGGACGATCCTCCTGAGGAAGGAAATGGGAACCCACTCCAGTGTTCTTGCCTGGAAAATCCCATGGACAGAGGAGCCTGGCGGGCTACAGTCCACGGGGTCGCAAAAGAGATGGACACAGCTGAGTGAGTGAACAAACTGGCAGCCATTTAGTTTTACTAAATGGAACTAAATGGCTACTCTGTGCCAGGTAACAGTGGTCATAAGAGCTATAAACTATTTGAATAAAAAGAAAGAACTCTACTAAAACAGCAATGATCTCTAAAAGGTAAGGTTATGGGAAATTTCTACTCTGCTCTTCTTTCCTTTATTTGACAAGTTTTCTATAATAGTTTAGTTCAGTTCAGTTGCTCAGTCGTATCCGACTCTTTGCGACCCCATGAATCGCAGCACGCCAAGCCTCGCTGTCCATCACCATCTCTCGGACTTCACTCAGACTCACGTCCATCGAGTCCGTGATGCCATCCAGCCATCTCATCCTCTGTCGTCCCCTTCTCCTCCTGCCCCCAATCCCTCCCAGCAGCAGAGTCTTTTCCAATGAGTCAAATCTTCGCATGAGGTGGCCAAAGTGATGCATTTAGCATCACTCCTTCCAAAGAAATCCCAGGGTTGATTTCCTTCAAAATGGACTGGTTGGATCTCCTTGCAGGCCAAGGGACTCTCAAGAGTCTTCTCCAACACCACAGTTCAAAAGCATCAATTCTTCAGCGCTCAGCCTTCTTCACAGTCCAACTCTCACATCCATACACGACCACAGGAAAAACCATAGCCTTGACTAGATGGACCTTAGTCGGCAAAGTAATGTCTCTACTTTTGAATACGCTATCTAGGTTGGTCATAACTTTTCTTCCAAGGAGTAAGCGTCTTTTAATTTCATGACTGCAGTCACCATCTGCAGTGATTTTGGAGCCCCCCAAAATAAAGTCTGACACTGTTTCCACTGTTTCCCCATCTATTTCAGAAAGAGGATGAGCTAATTTTCTAATCAGAAAGTTACCATTTTTAAAGAATGTGATAAAACCCACTGAATAGTCCTGGGGACCTAGGAGGGTGGGGTCTGGTGGGCCCGGGCCAGCTATTCAAATGTTGCAGAGACACCAGCCTTTGCAAAATATCACCAATATTCCTTAAACCATTAAATACATTTTATAATTGCAACTGCTCGCTCTAAATTGCCTGTTTACGCTGTTAATGACTTTTTTGGTGTGAACCACTGTTTACAAATAAGGCATTTCCTAGAATCTGCCAGCAATTAGGGACTTGTTCTGGCCTCTTAATGAAAAGTAAACACCATTAATAACGCCTGTCCTAGCTCATATTCACATTGGTTTTGTGTCATTTACTTTGGGAACAGAAAATAACTGTCCTAAAAAAATGCATTTAGCCTATAGATAGCTCTTAGGTACCACATCGTGTGCTAATCTCATGGGAGAGAAAAGACATGATTAAGACAAGATAAAGGAAGAAGAGTTTTCCTTCCTCCTTCAAATTGTTTTTCATAAACGATGGTCCCCAGACAATTGTTTTTACTAATCTAGCTATTTTATTCTGTATACTCACATCAACATCAGAGGCCAAGTTAAAGCCTGGCTTACTCCAGGACCCACTGACTACAGTCATCTCAAATTGGGGTGTACAACAGTCTTAACCCCATCCTACCCAGTCTGTGCAGAAGCCATGAGAATGCAGCACATTTTAAAAAGAAAAGATACCTGGTTATGAGAGAAGTGCAAGTTCAGGTGATAAAACTACCCAAGGGAAACAAGCATACCTTCATACAAAACACTGTTTATGAATGTTCGTAGCAGCTTTGTTTGAAATAGCCTCAAACTGGGTGCAAGCCAAATGTCCAGCAGTAGGTGAATAAATGATGCATGGTGTATGATGTACTCATGCAGTGGAATATTACAAACGAAAGGTTACTGGTATGCCCTGTAGGATGGATCTCAAAATAATTATGAGAGGAACCAAACAGAAAAGAGTACATGCTGTATGAATCCCTTTTAATAAAATTCTAAAAATGCAAGCTAATCTGTAATGACAGGAAGCAGATAAATGATTGCTGGGGCTGCAGGGAGAAGAGGAGGGGGATGTTCATTATTTCATTGGCAGCGAGGGGTTGGGGGCAAGAGGAGAAGGGGATGACAGAGGATGAGATGGATGGATGGCGTCACTGACTTGATGGACGTTGAGTTTGAGTGAACTCTGGGAGTTGGTGATGGACAGGGAGGCCTGGCGTGTTGCGATTCATGGGGTCACAAAGAGTCGGACATGACTGAGCGACTGAACTGAACTGATGGATTGACAGGTGTACACATATGTCAAAACTTGAGCCTACAATTTAACATACGCATATGGCACCATTTTCCAGGGCCTCCTTGGTCACTCATGGATACACTGAAGGCTAAGTGAAGGGAGAGCGTGGAGGATGGCTCAGGTGTTTTATGGCCAAGCCTGGAAGTGACGAGTACCTTCCTGACCACACGCTATTGGCCAGAACCCAGGGATATGGCCCCAACCTAACTGCAAGGGAAGCCAGGAGGTGTGGTTTTAATGTGTGTCTGGGAAGAGAAACCAGATTGGAGAGTGCCCTGGGTCAAACAGTGTCCTCCTAAAATTCATATCCTTTCCCAAATTTCAGAAGTGGTTTCACTTGAAAACTGGATACTTGCAGGTATACTTAGGTCTATGAAAATGACATCAACCTGGAGTAAGATGGGTCCTTAATCCAAAAGGTGAAGAGACAGAGTAGAGTCAGTCACATGACGGCAGAGGCGAGACTGAGGTTGTTCTGCCACAAGTCACAAAACACCAAGAATTGCTGATAACTACGGCGGGCTGGGAATAGCAAGGAAAGATCTTCCTAGAGCCTTCAGCGAGAGCATGGTCCTACCAACAGCTTGATAGCAGACTTCTAGTCTTCAGAACTGTGAGGGAATATATTTATGTTGCTTGAACCACCCAGTTTGGGGTACTTTGTCCTGCAGCCCTAGAAATAAATATACCTAGTGACTGTCCCCGCCACAGTGCCTGTGGACCACGGACTTCTCCAAGCCTCAGTTTCCTCATCTGTAAAGTAGACATATTAATAGTAGCTCACCAAAACATTCCTCTGAAAATCAAATGAGATAAAGTATGTGACATGCCCAGCCCATCACCCGGACCATAAGTGTCCAAAATAAAGATATTATGATTAGTACTAGCATTAGTCCGTTCAGAGGTAAGAGTGAGATATACAAAGCGTAGAAAAAGGAGCAAGTTAATCGGCTTTGAAAATCATCGCTTTCCTCTTGGCCCACAGAAGAACCTAAGACTCAGCATCTGAGAGGAATATCCTAAGGTGGAGAGAGTGAAGGATTAAGAACTTGCAGAGCTGGGACTGAGCCCAACTGTGAACCATGATCTGTGGGCCGCTGAGCAGGTAAATCCGAACACCACTTCTGTATCTGATAAATAGGAGCTATATTTACCTACTCTGAGAGTGTGTTTGGAGTCTGAAAGGAGATATTCAACCTTTACCCTGAGAGTACAGCTTGTGAAAAGCAAAACATAAAAACTTCACCAGAGATGGATTTATCCAGGGTCAGGTTCTAAAAGGCTGTGTGAGGCTACGGGCACCTGGAACCCAAGATGCTCTTGGAGAATNCTGAGAGTACAGCTTGTGAAAAGCAAAACATAAAAACTTCACCAGAGATGGATTTATCCAGGGTCAGGTTCTAAAAGGCTGTGTGAGGCTACGGGCACCTGGAACCCAAGATGCTCTTGGAGAATGCACTGGGTATTCACCGGTCAGATGCCACCGTCCTGTCTCCCGAAGTCCAGCCTTGCTAGGTTTTTCCTCCAAGGCTGGGAGAAATCCCTTTCTTTGACTAAGCTGAATAATAATTTTCTCGAGCTAAGTTGGATACTGAGCTGGCTTGCATTTAGGAGCAATGTTATATGAATATCTTTAAATCGTACAATCACACTCAGCATGGTGAGACGCCCCCATGGGAGAGGTAGAAAGTGCAGCACATGAGAACAGGGATCAAGAGGAAACGCCAGTCACCCTCTGCAGGGCGAACCTCCGCTCAGGAAGGAGGCAGGGACATGCTCTCGCTCTCGCTCTCTCTCTAAAAGGCACAGCGTTGAAATGGCATGAACTAAAGTACAGTAAGCCACTGTACCTAAATATTTATGGCTGTGGTTGTTTTGTGGGGAGAGAGAATTCACACATATCTGTCCGTGCACCTGATGTGGAAAGATCATTCCCACATCCCATGGCCTCCCGGCAGTGAGTTGAGAACCCAACCTAATCTAAGACAACTGATTTTGTCTGCAGGCTAAGGCATGTAGCAGCAGTAGATAAGTAGCTGCAGAACTTGGAAGCGCCTGGATGGCTCTGAAGATGCCTCTTGTCCACTTATTCTGTGAGCAAATGTCCTAACATCTGGGTGCTACTGGCGTCTCCTTAGCCATGAGCCACATTCGCAAAGAGGTTGCTAGACTGGTAGCTAAACCCATTGCCTCTGCAATTGGCACACTTTTTCTAGGTCCGTGGGTAAAGTCTTAAGGATAACTGCGTTCTTTCATGGACCTTTGAAATGGATTGAGATCCGGCCGCTTGGCCGCACCCTTTAAACTCTGTACTGGCTTCTGCACAATGGTGAAGTCAGGAGCAGAGGGCAGCCTCACCATCACAGTTGGCCATTTTCCTTTCAGCAGAAAGCATTGCAGTGATTTTCATTGTTATAACCTCGACTTTGGATCCAATGCTGGCCAAAGTGTGTTTGTGTAGTTTCTGAGCAAACAGAATGCATTTTATGACTACAATTGTTTAGGCGCTCAGTCATGTCAGACTCTTTGCGATCCCATGGACTGTAGCCTGCCAGGCTCCTCAGTACATGGGATTTTCCAGGCAAGAATACTAGAGAGGGCNAAAATCCCCTGGAGGAGGGCATGGCAACCCACTCCAGTATTCTTCCCTGGAGAATCCCATGGACAGAGGAGCCTGGGGGGCTGCAGCCCATGGACTTGCAAAGAGTTGGACATGACTGAGTGACTAACACTTTCACACCTGAAAGAAATCCACAACCTAATCTCTGAAAACGGTTATCTTATATGGCATTTTAATAAAGAATCTTGATGTGGTGTATATATATATGTATACACACAATGGAATATTACTTACCCAGAAATTGAATGAAATAATGCCATTTGCAACGATATGGACAGACCTGGAGATAATCAGACAAAAGGAAGTAAGCCAGAGAAAGTCAAATATCATATGATATTGCTTATAAGTGCAATCTAAAAATATGATATAAATGAGCTTATTTACAAAACAGAAGCAGACTCATAGACAGAAAAAAATGTATGGTGGCCAAAGAAAAGGGGAAGAGGGGAATAAATTACAAGTATGGGATCAACATATACACACTACTGTATATAAAACAGATGACCCACAAGGACCTACAGTATAGCACAGGTTTTTATATATATATATATATAACTGACCCACTTTGCGGTACCCCTGAAACTAACACAACATTGTAAATCAACTATACTTCCATCTAAAAAAAAAAAATCTTTCGATGTATGATTAGGTTAAGGATCTTGAGATGGGAATCATTCTAGATTCCTCCATGTTCCCTAAATGTGATCATACATCTCCTTAAATGAGGGAGGTAGGGGAAGACTCTACCCACAGGTGTAGGGAGGAGAAGGTGATGGGACCACAGAGACAGAGACTGGAGGCATGTGGCCAAAGCCAAGGAATGTGGGCCATACCAGAGGAAGAGGCATTAATGGCTCTTTTTCTGCAGCCTCAAGAGGGAGCCAGCCCAGCCCACAGCTCAGACTGAGGCCCAGTGAGACTGGCCTCCAGAACAAGGAGAGAAGAAACTTCTGCTGTTTTAAGTCAGTTTGTCATCATTTGTTACAGCAACAGCAAGTTACAGCAAAGTGCGCTCTCCAAGCAAAAGATACAGAAAATTCAAGCCAGTCCCCGCCCTGGATGAACCATGCCGACAAGACTGGGAGAGGGGAGAGTTAGCAGGGATGCAACTCAGAAGTTTAAAGGGAAAGGTCAGAGAAAAGGGCATTCCAGGCAGAGGGACCAGACTCCAAACAGGTTCGGAGGTGAGAAAAGTTCCCGTGGATGTGTGAAGGGGCAGAGCCTCTCCTTGCCCAGAGGACCGGCCAGGGCCAGATTAAAGCCAGTTGCCCAGGAGAAGGAGATACTCGGAGAGCGTAGAGCTGCCTCTACAGCCCATCACCTCCACATCCATCCAGAGTGAAAGCAGCTCAGAGATGGAGTTGCCCGTGCCATGGCCAATGGACAGATACGGCTGGTCCTGCGTCTGGACCGGAGCCCTGTGATGTGACCACAAAGCCACGGCCTTTGTCAGTGGACGTTCCATATAGGTCAGTGCCTCAGGGGAAACCAAAGCCTGGGACTTTTTTCACCAGGTCTCTGAGAAAGCACAGCCAGTGCCTTTCAGGAAACGGGGTAGAGAAAATGCCCCTTCCCCAGCTGGCTGGTCTCCAGTGGCCGCAAGTGACCCGGAGAAGCCCATGGCAAGGCCCGGCCCAGACATAGCACCTGTGAGCACTCAGAACCACCTCATCTTCCCTCCCAAAGTCCCAAGAGCTCCTGGCCTGGCTTCCAGAAGCACGCTCCAGCGACACTCTGGAGTGCTCCGTTTTTCTTACTTCCTGAGCATGACTAATGCAATTTGTCCCTTCTCTGCCACCTACACAGAGTCCCCTACACAGAGTCCTTCCCACTTGCCTCGGTGCTGCCAGAGCGACCTATTGTGCAACAGGAAATCCATGCTGATCAATGCGGGACAGGCCGCATAAGGCAGGCAAATTACACGAATATGAGTTAGGGATAACTATGATTAATCCTTTGGCCAGGCATGGCTCGGACTCCCGTCATGGCCTGGGGCAGCTCTGAGGTGACGGGGCTAAGGACAGCACTTCTGATGGCCGCAGTGCCCAGCCATTCATTACCGTGACGTCCCCATCACCCAGCCTACTGATGAGATTATTGATCCCAGGAAATAATCATATGAGATGCATAGAGGTAAGCACGGGCCATTGTCTTTGTAAGCATTTATTGGCAAAGAGGTAAGCTTTACGTTATTTTAGAAGAGCCTCACTTTTTTGAATTAATTGATGGCACCTTTTCAAGCTAACCATCAGTACTTTTGTTGGAAGAAAAAGCAGAAGAGAGGAGAAAACAGGAAGGAGGAGAAAACAGGAAGAATTACAAAAACCCAACGTGCAAGGAAGGCCTAGAAAAATGAGAAGCCCAGCACCCAGTAGATGGTGCTGTAATCAAATTCTAAAACCTGTTACACCAGATGTTCAGAAAAGTGCTAGAGGAAATGAAAATCCCGCAGACAGGGGAGCCTGGTGGGCGACAGCCCATAGGGTCGCAGAAGAGTCAGACACAGCTTAGCAGCTAAACAGCAACAACAGGGCAAGTGAGGCGAGTGGAGAGCTTGTTGGAATCAAAGGCACACAGTTAAACGGATGAATTCTTTCATGATTCTGGAACCAGATGAACATTTCCCTCAGTTTGGGTAAGGCTATGATGAGGTTGATGATGAAAGCAAGGCCTCCTTCCAGAAATTGCAGGCTGGGAGGGTTTTCTGCCTCTCAAGGAGCCAGTCCAGTGAGACTGTGGGTGATCACAGTGCCACTCAACCAAAAGACTTGCTCCTCACACACACTGGTCCCTAGGAAATACCAAGAAAATTTGTGAAAAGACCCTTTCCATGCTGAATATTAAGGTGGCACCCAGAGCTATCTTTAGTTCCACCCCAGTGAAAACAAAAATCATCCATATGCATTTTCACCACGTAAGGAAGTTTGTCTATTAGAAACTGTCCTGGGATTTGGGGATGGGTACCTTGCACTGCAAGGAGATCCAACCAGTCCATCCTAAAGGAGATCAGTCCTGGGTGTTTATTGAAAGGACTGATGTTGAAGCTGAAACTCCAATACTTTGGCCATCTGATGCGAAGAGCTGACTCATTTGAAAAGACCCTGATGCTGGGAAAGACTGAGGGCAGGAAGAGAAGGGGACCACAGAGGATGAGGTGGTTGGACGGCATCACTGACTCAATAGACATGAGTTTGAATAAACTCTGGGAGTTGGTGATGGACAGGGAGGCCTGTTGTGCTGTAGTTCATGGGGTTACAAGGAGTCGGACACGACTGAGCGACTGAACTGAACTGAACTGGAGTGGAACAGGTTGGGAACTGAGTGTTCAGAAGCATGGTCTCTGGAGCTAGTGATGCCTCGCTGGACCGATCCAGAGTTCTGGGCCTGTCTGAGCCCAGCTCTTCTCCAGAGTGGCCCAGATCCCTCAGTAAGAGGTGAGGGAAAGCCTCACCAAGCCCTGGAAAACACCTGACCACAGCCTGTTGTTCTGTGCACAGCTGGGAAAGGGGGATAGAGGGGTGAGCTGCCAGTGGCTGGGAGACGGAGTGTGCAGGGAGATGCACCTGTGGATTTGCACACTCAGTGGTCAGCAACTCTGGCACCATAGAGGACTTTACAGGGTACAAATCACTTTCTCTTCATTCATTCATTCTCTCACGCATCCGTCTGGAATGCCTACGGACAAGACACAGAGTAGGTCCGCAGGTCACCTAAAATTTTACAGACTGACTACTGAGGCTCAGGAGGCAGCAGCCCGTTTCTAAGAGGCTGTGAATCAGTGTGTATCCTCTGCTCCCTGAGGCCATGGTGATGGTGCAATTACAGGAAGACGTCAATGAAAACAAAACATGGGGTTATGGTAATCCTTCACAAGTCCCTGTGGGGCTCTATGCGGCTCCTGAATCTCAGCTGCCCCAGTTGGCTTTGCCAAGCTTCCAGCAACCCTAGGAGCACTGAGCCATCTTCCTAAAGACATAGAAGTCCCTCCAGGGCTTCAGACTCATGACTGACTAGCTGACAAGTCACCAAAGCTCCTGAGACAGTGCCTGCAGTTTACCAGCCATTCCAAAGTCTTCAGGGTGGAATTGGGGTCAAGGTCAAGGCCAGGCACCTGGATTGCTGAGTGGTGGCCTGATTCCTGGGAACAGTGATGAGCTGGACCCAGATAGGGGCACAAGGCATCACTGGGAGTGGAGCTTGGGACAAGGAGGATGCTGGGACCGTGTATATTTCCATGAAGAGGCAACTGCTCAGTTGACCCTGGTCTCATCCCAGAGACATAGTTAGGCTGGGAGGACTTTGTGGGTGATATGAATCTTGATCTTGACCCTAAAGGTCCAATAGAATGTGATCAGTTAAAGAGGGGGGCAGAGGGGTCAAGAAGGGGGTTGAGGTAGGGGTAGGATTGGGAGGCATGGAGAGAACAGATATAGGTAGATAGATGGGCTTCCCTCAAAGACAAGGGACAAGCTCTGAGCACAGACTCCATAGGACGTGGGCCCAGGCTGGAAGTCCTAAACTCCCCACCAGAAACACACTGGCATGTCCCCATGGGGCTGCCACCATGAGCTTCCCATGGGTCACCAAGCTGTGGTGTCACCAGCTTGTTATAAAAGCCATAACTTGAGGCCATGCACCTGCAGCTACAAAGCTACAGAGCCCTGCTACTGTCAGCAAGACTCCTCTCTCTAGGGAGCAGGGCAAACCCATTCAGGAAGCACTTTCATCCTGACCTTCTCAGGGGGGCACTTTCTACACACATGACTCAGCCGCCTCTCCCTCCTGTTCCGCTGTGGCACGGCTGAATCCCACAGTCAGCCAGGGACCTCAAAGAAATGAACTTTTTTTATAACTGAAAAAATGAGGCCGAGGTTCAGGACCAAAAGAAGAACTCTGTGAGTCAGCCTTGATACGGCAGCTGGATGGAAACATCCAAAGCTTGAAGTCAGCCAGAATGATTCTCTACCAAATGCAAGTGGCCAGCAACCTCTTGCGTAGCATCCTCAGTCCTGATCTTCTTGTCTGTGCCAGGCCTCCCAGGATGCAAGGTCTCCTAGAACCTTTGGCCCCACTCCTGGTGGTCTCTCTTAGCAGCACTGAAGGAGGAGCTAGGGCACGGCTGGGCCCTTCAGATGCCTCCAGGCTAGAGTGAGCAACAGCAACCCATGATGGGTCATTTCCTGTTGTCAACTCGACCGAGCCAGGGACAACCCGGGTGAAACACTATTTTTGTGTGTCTGTGCTGGTGCTCCCAGATGAGACTAGCATTTGAACGTGGACTCATGAAAGCAGACTGCCCTCCCCAAGGTGGGTGGGCCTCATCCAATCCTCTGAGGGTCTGAATAGAACAGTCCTCCCAGGAAGGGAGGATTCGGCCCCTTCCCACCTGATGCGGGAGCTGGGACAGAGGTCTTCTCCTGCCCTTGGACTGGGACCTACTCCACTGGCTCCCTCTCAAGGTCCCAGGCCTTGGGACTCAGACTAGAATGATACCTGTGGCTTTCCTGGGTCTTCAGCTTGCAGGGGGCAGAGTGTGGGACTTCTCAGGATAGATAGAGATAGATAGATAGAGGTAAAGATAGATGTATATTTAGACATAGATACAGATGCCCGAGATATAGACTAGCTTCCCTGGTGGCTCAGTGGTAAAGAAGCCACCTGGCAATGCAGGAGTCACAGGAGGCATGGGTTCGATCCCCGGGTCAGGAAGATCCCTTGGAGAAGGAAATGGCAACCCACTCCAGTATTCTTGCCTGGGAAATCCCATGGACAGAGGAGACTGGTAGGCTACAGTCCATGGGGTCGCAAAGAGTCGGACACGACTTAGTGACTAAACAGCAACAACAACATGGGTTCAGATATACATATCCTATTGGATCTATTTCCCTGGAACTCGTGACTACACGGAAGAGACATTCACAATGTAACTACCAGGTTACCCTGAGCAATAAGCCAAGCACAGACCTGCAGATTGACTCACATAACCATCCTTTCAACTGCTCTTCAACAAAGCCATAAAAGTCGGAGTGGTACCTCCTGCATCTGACAGATACCTCCTGCATCTGACGGAATTCTGGAAGTGAAGAGGTCCCGGCTCCCTGCAGGATTCAGGGATCTGCCAGGTCTCTCTCGAGAAGCGTCGTCAGGCAGCACCTCCTCCTTCGCTTGGCCCAGAGGAGCAAAGCGGGGATTGGCAAAGGCCTGGGCCCTCGGAGACCCTCCAGAAGCAAGCCTGGGAAGGCGAAAGCTGGGAAAGGTGGGCCACCGGGGGAGGGGCCACGTCAGTCTCGCTGCTTTCTGCTTGCCACACCCAGCACTTGGTGCAACAGCTCATTCCCAGCCAGTCACACATACTTAGACTATTGCCTAAGCACCCAGCATTAGTGGATTCAAAGAAAACAGCTTCAAAGTCAGAAAATGTATTCATACATCACCTTTCCTGAGTAAGACTTCCAACGTTTCCGGACTGTTGGCCCACAGATATGTCTCCTTGGGCTGCAGAATCTCATCTAATCCACCGTGGGTCCCTGCTAATAAGGAACGGCCGAAGGCTGATAACTTTTGAAAGTGTGAAAGTCAGTTCTTACGCTGTTTGTACCAGGTGGGCGGTGTGGGGGAAGGTTGCCAAAAATCGTGTTGTACCTGGTAGTTCTTACTAATAACTGTATTTCTCATACTCATTGGTGATGAGATACCGTGTAGATGGCGTGCCCAGAACAGCTTGTGAAGGATTACTATAACCCCATGTTTTGTTTTCATTGACGTCTTCCTGTAATTGCACCATCACCATGGCCTCAGGGAGCAGAGGATACACACTGATTCACAGCCTCTTAGAAATGGGCTGCTGCCTCCTGAGCCTCAGTAGTCAGTTTGTAAAATTTTAGGTGACCTGCGGACCTACTCTGTGTCTTGTCCGTAGGCATTCCAGACGGATGCGTGAGAGAATGAATGAATGAAGAGAAAGTGATTTGTACCCTGTAAAGTCCTCTACAGCTCAGGAGGGCTGAGGGTCCACTGTAATTTAATTTCACGATCGAGTGTCCTACAAAGTTTCCTAAGCAATGATGCAGCTTTGAAAAAGAGTACAAAATATGGCTTCACCCTTCCGAATAAACAGCAAATATTTTTTGAGGGCCATGCTGCAGGGAATTCTGGGAACAGAGCGGTGAACCAAGAAACAGTTCCTGACCTCCAGTTCCTGACCTCATGGAATGTAGCCTGGCAGGGGACCAGAAGAGCACACAAGTGATTACACAGACGGGCTTTTAATTACACACGTACGAGCCGTGAAGGAAGCGTGCCGCATCTGGTGAGAGCAAATAGGGGCGGCTGCCCAGGTGTAGGAGTCAGGTGTCCCTAAAAGGGAGACACTGAAGCTGAGACCTGGGAAGGAGAGATGAGGGGGAAGTGAGAGCAGGAAAGCGGTTCAGGACAGTGAGAAAGGAATGAAAATCAGATCCAGAAAACTGGAGGAAGAGGGGCGGAGGAGCAGGAGCTTGACCGTGGGCATGGCCAACAGCAGTCCCCTTCGGTGCCCCAGAGTCCAGCTCCTGTGGGCTGGCGGCCAGTAGGGAGGAGAGGGCCTCGGTGCCTGGATGGAGGTGAAGGGACATCCTGGATTCTCTGGGGTGCCCAGAGCATCCTCCCTGCCCCACAGAGGCGAAGCCCAGCTAAGTCCAGAATCCCTCTGCCCACGTGGCTCTGGGTTAGAGTCAGCTGATAAGCTTGCTCTGCGAGATTTGAAAAATGGAACGGACAAAGGAGCCACTATTCGTCTCCAAGGGGCAGCTGCAGGCAGACAGACAGACAGACAGCGTGTCTATGGCCTGAAGTTTGCACACCTACTTTGGAGCTGCAGGCAGGGAGGTTGGCAGAGGAGGGGTTCCCCACTGAGGTTAAGGATGCCCAGGATGGATCGTTTCTAGGGCAGGTGCTGGGCATCTTCTGAGTAGCTGTCTCCAGCCCTTCCAAAGGCTGCGTAAAACTCTATTCTCTTGTATTAAATCCCTTTTCTATTGGGATACCTAAAGGTCTGTCCTGTCCTGGAGGGGAGGTGAAAAGTGAAAGTCACTCAGCCAACTCTTTGTGACCCCATGGACTATACAGTCCATGGAATTCTCCAGGCCAGATACTAGAGTGGGTAGCTTTTCCCTTCTTTAGAGGATCTTCCCAGCCCAGGGGTCAAACCCAGGTCTCCCCCATTTCAGGCAGNAAACCCAGGTCTCCCGCATTTCAGGCGGAATCTTTACCAGCTGAGCCACAAGGGAAGCCCCCTGGGGGAAAAGGGCCCCAGTAAAGCACTGCCACCCAGACTGCAGCCCCTGAGGACTCACTGCTTCTCTCCCAGGGTGTTTGCATTTGAAAAGTTAGATGTGGGGGTGGGTCAGGGGTGAGATCTTCAGGCAAGTGTTATAGAAGTCACTTCTTGTAATATATGCATAAAGAGCAAGCAGCATAAATGCATTTGCTGATATTATGGGAACAGGTCAACTGGTCCAGGACAAAACCATATTTGAATGTGACCTGTAGGCTACTGCTGCTGAGACCCATCTCAGCCCCAAGGGAAGGAGCAGGGGAATCCAAGCTAATTACTTCCCTTCTCATCACTCTGAAGTCAAAGTGAAGGCTTCAAAAATGGGTGCAGAAGCAACTGGGATGGGTGAGAGTGAATTTTAGTCTCTCTCATGCCAACTTTTCTTCCAGGAGGTATGATTTCTGCTCAGAGTGGAGCCCATCCCATTAAGAGGGTACTGCCAGCAAGAGGGTGCAGCTCACCATGGCTAATTCAGACTGGGTCAGGGCTCCTCGCCCTCCCCCCTGCCCCATACCCTCGCCCCAGAGGCCAGATTTCATACTAAGGCCTCCCTGCATTCTCCATGCCACCTCTGCCTGTTTATTTCCAAATCTTGAAAGCAAGCCAGTTTTGAGAATGCAGGAATGACTAAAAAATAAAAGTTTATTATCCACGATCTCACAGGTGAAATTCCAGGTAATTCTTTTGAAAAATTGCCACCTTTTTTCTTTCGATGGGGTAATAAAAATTCCATAAACAATCACACCCTCAGCAGCCAGGAAGCTCAAAACCAAACTGAACACATAGGGCCACACGCTCCCTGTGCCCTTATGATAAAGCTGCTGCTGCTTCTTTCTTTCTGTGAATTTGACTTGCTCGTTTGGGGTCTACAATCTTTCATGGATACCTAACACAGAGAAATTTACATTAGGGCACTTACAAGTAGAGGCTGATTTCTAAGCATAAACCAAGCCATAAGTGCCAGGAAGAAAAGGAGACAAAGAGGAAAAGGACAACAAAGTAGATTAATAGAAACATCAGACCTTAGCACCAGGGGGAAAAAAGAACCAGGGTAGAAATTCCATATCCCCTTAAACAGCGAGCGAAGGCCAATGGTGACTGTGGGTCTCATTTCCAATAGGCACCATTTGAGAAATGTCCTGTTCTGAAACATGGGAAAATGAGAAATTATAGAACCTATCTAACAAATCAAAAATAAATGAAGTAACAACATAAAGGTAGATTTACCGTTATTTATAATTTACCATTTTTACCTTGTTTTCAATTGTCTCTCGTCCTCTTCATTTGAGGAGCCCATTACATTTTATTATGCTAAACCCTATCTTCTGTCACATAAATTACCATTAAACATCTTAATATTAAAGCCTCTTAGCTCTGAGATCATATTTCAAGCTTTGTTCAAACCAGACGTTAATGCTGGAATTGAACACAGAACACTTTGTCATCATTACCTATGATCTCAAAAGTATAATACAATTTTTGCTATATATGGCACAAAAATGCCTCTTGGTATAACACTGAATTATGGAGATATATTGATTTCTGCAGTATTTTGACAAAACAATAAAACTAAACCTGTTAGCTCCTAAACAGATACCCAGACATCCACCCAGCCATGATAGCAATGGTCATGAAGATAAAGGTCTCATTTAGCCCAGTTAGAATAGGAAACCACTCAAACCTGTGTCCATCCTGGCAGTTCTGCAGCTCATAGTGTTGCGGTTCCTTTCTCTTCTCAAGGGCAGTTAGGAGAGGGAAGGGAGAGACAGTTTTGCCATTGGACTGGTTCAGATGGGAATTTCAAACCAGCCCTTACTTCCCACTGGGGTAATCTCAGGACACTCCCCTAACCTCTGAAAGATAAGCCTCCCCATAGGTAAAATGAGGATGGCATCACCCTCAAGGGATTACCTGTAGGCGTGCATGCTCAGTCACGTCTAACTCTCTGTGACCCTGTGGACTGTAGCCCTCCAGGCTCCTCTGTCCATGGGATTCTCCAGGCAGTACTGGAGTAGGTTGCCATTTCCTCCTCCAGGGGATCTTCCTGACTCGGGAAACTGCATCTTTACCACTGAGCCACGTGGGAAGCCGGAGGGGGCGAAATGAATGAACGTACACGCAATGCACCTAACTTACCCTTGGGTCCCGTATGCAGTAGGTGCTTGATAAAAGATGCTGTCAAGATGACTCCTAGGAGAACTGCACAGACCTGGGCTTCTTGCCCACAGGCTGCTGGGAATGAGTTGGAAGAGCTGGCCAAGTTCTCATCCTGCCTTTATCATCCTCTTTCCTTGGAATCCTGGGTTTGCTTCCGATGAGACTTGTTTCCGAGTATCCATTTCCTCATCTGGAAAGCAGGGTCAGCATGCCTGCCCGGCCAACCTCAGAGGGTAGTTTGGTGATAAAAATGCAATAAGAGAGGTGACAGTAGTTTGCAAAGAGAAAAATGCTGCATGTGCCTAAAGGATTATGACTGCGAATCAGTCTATGGTTTGAGGCTGTAAGCACACTCAGAGTGCCGTGGTGATCCAAATAGGCAGTTGGCCAGCATAAGAGAACTTCCCCAGGAATAAATNGGAGTGGTTGTACCAGCTACGCGTGCACCAGCAGAATATGAGAGTTCTCCCATCCACATCAGCTCCTGGGACTTTCCATCTTTTAGATTTTGGCTCTGCTAGGGGCTTGCTTTTTCACTCTTTTTAGAGGGTCTTTTGATAAACATAAAGTCTGCTATGGACTGAACTTGTTGTCCAGTTGCTAAGTCGTGTCTGACTCTTTCTGACCCCATGGACTACAGCGCACCAGGCTCCCCTGCCTTCACTCTCCCCCAGAGTTTGCTTAGATTCCTGTCCATTGAGTCAGTGATGCTATGTAACCATCTCATTCTCTGCTACCCCCTTCTCCTTTTGCCTTCAGTGGACTGAATTTAGCCCCCTAAATTCATCCACTGATGCCCTAACTCTCAATGTGATGGCATTAGGAGGTGGGGCCTTTGGAGGCAATCTGGTCATAAGGTGGATTGTGCATTAGAGAAGAGACAAGACAGAGAGAATCTCTTCCCACCTGCGGGGACACAGAGAGACAGTGGCCATCTATGAACCAAGGAGCTGGTGCCCATCAGACACCAGGCCTGCCAGCACCTTGATCTTAGACTTCCAGCTCCCAGAACTGTGGGTTTTTAAGCCACCCAGCCTATGGTATTTATAGTAGAGCCTGAGCTAAGACCATTTTTTTGCCTTAATACAGTCCACATGTCAATTTCTCCCTTTTGATGAGTGCTTATTAAGGAATCCCTGCCTCCCCCAAGACCCCACCTGCTGTCCATCCTTCCTGCTGTTTTCTACCTCCCCAGTGCTTCGGGACCTCAGAATTTCTTTTCCTTCCACAGATGTCTCAAGGGCTTGTATGGTTCTCTGTCTCTGCTTTAAATACATACCCATCCCTCCTCTGATGGGAAAGAAAGCCCCTTTCCATCCCTTCAGGACCAGTTTTAAATGTACCCTTTTTCTTACCGCCTTCCCTCACCCAGCCACATTCACCCTCCTACACACGGTCCCTCTCTCACCAGCCACACTTTCCCTCTGAGCTTCCAACCCTCTAGGCTTCCCCCTACCCCACCCCACCCACCACTCTGTGGTATAATCTTTCCTTTACACACCTGACTCCTCCATTCCAGTGACTACCTCTTAAATGCCATGAAGAAACCTGGCTTTTCCTGTGTGATCCTCCTGCATAAGTCCTGGAATCTAACAGTGATCAGAGGATTTGCCAAAGTGAAACACACAAGTATAAGGTAATCCTATATTTAAAATTTTGTTACAATGATTAGGTAGTATAACTACTTAACACTGGGTTATATATTTGTATTCTGAAAGGTGTGAATCCCAGCTCATTTCCTAGCTGTGTGACCCCAGGCAAATTGCTCAACGTCTCTGAGCCTCAGTTTCTTCATCTGTAGATAGCAGAGATGATAATAGTAATTGCTCTCATGAGCCTGTTGTAAAGATACCATCACAGGTGTTAAAATGCTCAGCTCTGTGCCAAATACATAGGAAACACTTGGGGGAAGGTATTATAATGTAGTCTCTACAGGACAGATGGTAGAGCTGTGGTTTGCCCTGGATCCCAAAGCAGTGTTTGGCAGGAGAACACATGTGCACTTCTTTACATAAAGCCTTGAAGATGAGCAGAAAGATCCCACTCTCCATTTCCAGCTGGTTCTGGAGAAACAAAGCGGCTGACGTATCTAGGAAAGCTACCATCTTCACACCTGCATCACCTGCGGAGGTTTGTGTTGCCAGTAGGAAATGTTGACACTAATGATGTTCCATTGTAGTGGCCCAGGATGTTTCCCCGAGCATTTTGCCTTCCATTCTCTTGATTGGTCACACTGTGAAAAACGAGGGACTCCTATCTCGGGAGCTCACAGCTGGGCACAAGGTTGGGGACCACCTCCCTCCCTACTGTGGTCATTTTCTCCCCACAGGAAAGGGAGAGCGGTTACTTCTTTAGAGGGAAGCTTCCCTCGTGGCTCAGACAGTGAAGAATCCGCCTGCAAAGCAGAACACCCAGATTCAATACCTCGGTCGGGAAGATTCCCTGGAGAAGGGAATGGCTACTCACTCCGGTATTCTTCCCTGAAGGATCCCGTGGACAGAGGAGCCTGGGGGCCACAGTCCATAGGGTCGCACAGAGTCAGACGCGACTGAGTGAGTAACACTTCCACTTTCACTTCCTGCGCTGCAGTGGGAAGGGAGTTCTGCCCTGGGTCTGAGGGAGGGCCCTGTCCTTATGCCTGGGGAGCAGAGTCGCTAAGCAGTCACCGTGTCTGTGTGACACCCGGAGCCTGGACATCGTTGTTGGTGTCGGAAGACACTTCCTCCCTACACAGGGCTGCTGGACCAGGCCCCGCTAACCANCGACTGAGTAACACTTCCACTTTCACTTCCTGCGCTGCAGTGGGAAGGGAGTTCTGCTCTGGGTCTGAGGGAGGGCCCTGTCCTTATGCCTGGGGAGCAGAGTCGCTAAGCAGTCACCGTGTTTGTGTGACACCCGGAGCCTGGACATCGTTGTTGGTGTCGGAAGACACTTCCTCCCTACACAGGGCTGCTGGACCAGGCCCCGCTAACCAGGGACTCCTGTGACTCATGCCATTTCATCTCTCAAGGTTGCAAGGGGTTCCTGCCATTCTGCCTCCAGCCCCTGAATTACTGGGATAAGACAAGGGCCTGAAGTATAACTGCTCCTGAAAGTGAAAGTGAAGTTACTCAGTCATATCCGACTCTGTGACCTGATGGACTGTGGCCCCCCAGGCTCCTCTGTCCATGGGATTCTCCAGGCAAGAATTCCAAAGTGGGTTGCCATTCCCTTCTCCAGGGAATCTCCCAGGGGATTGAACACGGGTCTCTAGCATCACAGGCAGATTGTTTATCATCGGAGTCACCAGTCAACTTCATCCTAATCTGAAACAAAGCCAGTTTCCTGCCAAGTACCTAGAATATTCTGCCAGGCCCTGTTGGCAGCAGAGGAAGCACCCTCTTCAAAATACCCAGACAGGGTGCCCCATCTTGGGCTCCATTTTGGTGTTTGAGAGTTCCCCTCTTCGTTAAGAGAGAGATTTCATTTTAAAGTTAATATATATCCTTTTTCCCTTAACAGTGAAAAAGAAGGGTCGGGAGCCTTCGCCTGATGAAGGTATAAATATTGCATTTCAGAGGTGGAATGGTTTGCCTCCCACTTTGCAGGATCCCCTTGGGTAAAATCTCCATAGCAGCAGTGGCCTTGCTTTCTTGACTGGCTCGTTTGCAAAAATCTCCCAAGAAGTAATGTTGGCCCTTTCATTTCAGATCCTGCAGCGGTTCTCAGGGTGTAAGTGACCAGCCTCACCGAAGCTTAGCAAGGGCCCTCCGCTTCACCGTCACTCTTCATGTTCCCTTTCTGTGGGCACTCCAAGAAACCTTTTTTTACCNGGTGTTTGAGAGTTCCCCTCTTCGTTAATATCCTTTTTCCCTTAACAGTGAAAAAGAAGGGTCGGGAGCCTTTGCCTGATGAAGGTATAAATATTGCATTTCAAAGGTGGAATGGTTTGCCTCCCACTTTGCAGGATCCCCTTGGGTAAAATCTCCATAGCAGCAGTGGCCTTGCTCTCTTGACTGGCTCGTTTGCAAAAATCTCCCAAGAAGTAACGTTGGCCCTTTCATTTCAGATCTTGCAGCGGTTCTCAGGGTGTAAGTGACCAGCCTCACTGAAGCTTAGCAAGGGCCCTCCGCTTCACCGTCACTCTTCATGTTCCCTTTCTGTGGGCACTCCAAGAAACCTTTTTTTACCTTTTCCTATTTGGGAGGAACAAAATATCTTATCAACAGATGAGGCACTCTGCTCAGGGAACATCCCCTGCCTCCCCATCTCTCAAGGAAGGCACCATATTCTTCATCCAAGAGATTTTTAAACGATAGGTTTCCTCTTCCTCTTTCTGTCCATTTTCAACGGTCCACATGGCCTCTGAGAACAGCTCTTCCGGAAACCTCTCTCAGCCCTGATGGAGCCTACTTGCTCCTATTACCTTTAGCATGCTAAATGGCGCTTTTTCATTTTGTTCATTTATAGGGCTACTCTTTTATCTGAGGCATGTTTATTAACTGGTAGCTGTTAATTATATAAGAAGATAATTTCATGTAAATGTTGGATTTAAAAGCAGCCGTTCGAGCATGCTTACTGTTTCACAAGAAGGCTTTGGGATTTGTTTTTTGTTGTTCCTATGTGAGTAAAGCAATTAATTGATTCAGTTGATTGAATGAAAAATGCATCGTAATTGCTTTACCCCATCAAGCAGCTACTAGAATGATTTAGCGCTGGCAGGGGGACAAGAGCCTCTATGATACACCATCGCTGTTTATTGCCCTAATAAGGCATGGGAGCTGGGCTCTTGGTGAACAAAAGGCTACTCAGATGAGCTTCTGGTGGTCCCTTCTCTGAGAGCAGGGAGAACAGCCCCAGTGACTTGGACTATTCAGGACCCAAAAAAAGAGGAGGAAGATTAAAAAAAATCCACTTTTGTTTCAATGATCCAGACAATCAGCACCCCTCTCCTTGTGGACACAAGTTCACACTTCAGCCTCAGTCTTCTAGAGGTCTCAAGGCCAGAACCAAAGGAGAGAGTCTTGCTGGATCCATCAACACCACCCAAAGACCACGTAGCTGATTCATCCCCAAGTCCCCCATGCCCAATGGGAGTGCCAGTCCTCCACACTGGCACAGGTTGGACTGAACTGAACAAAACCCACCAACCCAGACTCCCCTGGTGCCACAGCTGCAGCCTATCAAGCTCAGGCCAAACCACGCTGCCAAAGCTGATCCAGGCTCTGAGTCCAGGCACATTCAGAGGCGAAATCTTGCAACATGCACAAACTGAGTTTCATTTGACATTGAGAATTAGCCCTCGTAGAGCCTCCCCATAGAGAAGAAAAGTCCCTAGTAGGCATCTGCATTTTAATCTCCATTTGTGGAGGAAGAAACTGAGCTCAGAGAAGCTGGCTGGTTTGCCAGGGAACGTGTTGATGGGAGGAGCAGAGCTGGAATATGAGCCCAGCTTCCTCTGCTCCAAAGGCCAAGTTCTCTCCACAGAAAGTGCCCAGTACCGACTGCATGGGGCACATAGAAAGGGCCCCTTCCTCGTGAGTTGCTATTGTTGTAGTTGTCATCTTAGCGTGGCTGTTTTCACTGTATATCATGGTTGCCTCTAAAGCGANCCTGCTCCAAAGGCCGAGTTCTCTCCATAGAAAGTGCCCAGTACCGACTGCATGGGGCACACAGAAAGGGCCCCTTCCTCGTGAGTTGCTGTTGTTGTAGTTGTCATCTTAGCGTAGCTGTTTTCACTGTATATCATGGTTGCCTCTAAAGGGACCCACGACAGCATCTAAGATGTACTTATCCAGCCATTGTTTAGTTGCTCAGTCATGTCTGATTCTCTGTAACCCCATGGACTGCAGCATGCCAGGCTTCCCTGTCCTTCACTGTCTCCCAGAGTTTGCTCAGATTCATGTCAGTGATGCCATCCAACCATCTCACCCTGTGCCGCCCTCTTCTTTTGCCTTCAATCTTTCCCAGCATCAGGGTCTTTTCCACTGAGTCAGCTCTTCACATCAGGTGGCCAAAGTGCTGGATTTTCAGCTTTAGCATCAGTGCTTTCAGTGAATATTCAGAGCTGATTTAGGATTGACTGGTTTGATCTCTTTGCTGTCCAAGGAACTCTCAAGTCTTCTCCAGCACCACAATTCGAAAGCATCAGTTTCGGCGCTATCCAGCCANTCCACTGAGTCAGCTCTTCACATCAGGTGGCCAAAGTGCTGGATTTTCAGCTTTAGCATCAGTGCTTTCAGTGAATATTCAGAGCTGATTTAGGATTGACTGGTTTGATCTCTTTGCTGTCCAAGGAACTCTCAAGTCCTCTCCAGCACCACAATTTGAAAGCATCAGTTTCGGCGCTATCCAGCCATAGGTCGCTCCTATTCCATATAAGGCTTCTGACTTCCAGGTGGGCCCCCAAGATGGTCCTCGTCTTCTTGGCCCTTTTATGATGGGTGTTCTGGCCAATGGATTCAGATCCACTCCTGAAAACTGTTAGGGAACGGCATCAGGACCACTAAACTGGAGCTTTCCCAACTCTAATGGCCTTTCTGGCCTCCCTATCTAGAAACTCTAAAGAAACATTCAAATAACCATTTAGGATACCACCAATGAACTGCATACACATATATGCATAAATATAAGTAGTACATTGAGAAATATTGACTCAAAATTTTTAATTTTTGATTTTCTCTTTTAGAAAAAAACCCTGGGTTCTGCACTGGTGTTTTCCTGATTTGAACAGCAGTTTAGTCAGTCAATGGGATTGCAAAGAGCCAGACACGACTGAGTGACTGAACGACAACAAGCGCCATCACAAGGGGTCTCCTAATTTCTCACCTGCAGGAGAACAAACAAAAAAACCATTCCACTGTTTTGCTCTAATGTTCCACAGCAGCAGACAACCACAACAGTAATAAGTCAAAATTCACTTTGGGCAAATTAATACAGACTGGCCCTGAATTTTTTCTCAGTTGCCAATATGAATTATTTAGTGTTCCTAAAATTAGGGGGCATTTCCAGTGCCTGTGGTGATGACCTCCCAGATGAACGTCCATCACCATCACAGACATTTGGCCAACAGGGTGCCGTAACAGTGGCCATACATCACTGGACTGTGCTCTCCTGGGGCCCACCATGCTGTTGGAACGCTGTTAGCGTGAGATGAGCAGGTACTGCTGAAATCCGTTTTAGACCTGGCCGTCCTGGGCTCCAGCCAATGCTCTCCTGTCGTTGCCAGAGACATACACCACCTTTGCTCAGAGCCAGGGTCTTGGCAGCCAGGCATTCCTCGTCAAGTCTGGATATTTCTTTTCTGCAACACATTTGCAAGAGAAAAGGTGAAAGGCTCTTACAGGGCCCCAGTTTCCAGATCAGACGATAGCTATGTTCTAGCTGTGAAGCTTCAAAATCCATGTCTCAGCCACTAACGTACTGACTTGAGCTACACTACGATCGTGCAGAGCTCATGAATTTTAAAAGGCTCTTATGTTTAGGGACTTTCCTGGGGGTCCGGCAGTTAAGACTCGACAATTCCACAGCAGGCGGCACAGGTTCAATCCCTGGTCAGGAAACTAAGATCCCACACGTTGTGTGGACAAAAATAAATGAATAAAAGACTCTCATGTTTGAATGTTTTAAGAAACACTGCATTCTCTATTCCTCTTGCAGACTCACACTTCTTAGCACTGTCAAGGCTCTGAGAAGTCCTGCAGTGAAGAAGCTGGTTAAACAACTTCATTCATCCACCTTTCTCCATTGCTATGACCACCAGATGGTTTTCAAGAGCTATCTTTTAAATCCCACGAAGCTGCCGTGCAGGAGGCGCAGCTCTGGTCCTTTCCGACATGGATGCTCTAGAATCTTTGGAGCACTGCATCCCTGTCTGTGACATGTTTCAAGTCAAAGACCTTTTCTGTTTTGTGACTTCCCTCTTCAGATTAGTCAGAACTCCTTTGTTCTCAAGTGAGCACAGCCTTCTTCAAATGACTGTGCAAATAAAGGTCTATGAGAGTACAGGGAATACTGGGGCGGGGGTAATATAAAAATTAAGGGTGTGCTAAAGAATCAGTACCTTGAGGGGGAGCAGGAACGGGGGGTGGGATGAATATATATACACTATTGGTACTATGGGACTGGAATTGATATTGATATATATACACTATTGATACTATCTAGAAAATAAATAACTAACAGGAGCACACTGCATAGCACAGGGAGCTCCTTTTAATGCACTGTGGTGACCAAATGGAGGAAGTCCAAAAGGGGAGGGGCTATGTGCACATGTCTGGCTGATTTATTTCCCTGTACAGCAGAAAGTAGCGCAACACGTAAAGCAACTACACGCCAATAAAAATTCATTTTTAAAAATCACTGAGGGGAAAAAACACAGCTTCCCAAGTGGCCTAGTGATAAAGAACCCACCTGCCAATGCAGGAGACATAAGAGACGTGGGTTAGATCCCTGGGTTGGGTTAGATCCCTGGGGTGGGAAGATCCCCTGGAGGAGCCCACTCCAGTATCCTTGCTTGGAGAATACCGTGGACAGAGGAAGCCTGGCGGGCTACAGTCCATGGGGTCGCACAGAGTCGGACACGACTGGAGCGGCTTAGCAGCAGCAGCACACTCAAATTAAAAAAGAACTGGTACCTTGGGGACTGAATGTGCACCCCAGCTGTGTGCAGCTGGAGGGGTGAGGGCGGCTGGAGGGGCTTCGTCAGCTTCCGTGTGCCTTCCTTTCTCCCTCTCTCTGTCCTAACACCCCCGGCCAGCCACAAGGCNACAGAGGAAGCCTGGTGGGCTACAGTCCATGGGGTCGCACAGAGTCGGACACGACTGGAGCGGCTTAGCAGCAGCAGCACGCTCAAATAAAAAAAGAACTGGTACCTTGGGGACTGAATGTGCACCCCAGCTGTGTGCAGCTGGAGGGGTGAGGACGGCTGGAGGGGCTTCGTCAGCTTCCGTGTGCCTTCCTTTCTCCCTCTCTCTGTCCTAACACCCCCGGCCAGCCACAAGGCCTCTGCCTCTCCTTACCCCTCCTCACTCCCGCCACACATGGTACCCCCCGCCCTGACAAGTGAGGAACATGACCCCCAGCAGCCCCAGCTAAGTTAGCCTGACAGAGAGAGACAGACAGTTTCTCTTTTCTCCCGTTTTTATATCAGCGCTGGGGCAGGACCTTGGGGCAACCAGCTTTACTCATACATCCCCTGCTGGGATTTATCACCTGTCAGACGGGTACGTTGCCACAGCCGGACCTCCTGGATCATGTACTTCCCCCTATGGCCAGGAGGAGGCAGCACTCAAGGGGTCCCAGCCCCACTAGGACTTAAGGGAGTGTGGAGAATGTGGTCCCTAAAGGAGAGACTGTTTCCACAAAAAGAAAGTGAAGGAAAGGATGCTGGACGCACAACCAATAATCACAGCAGACCACCACCCCTCTCAGGAAACAGGTACAACGAAGCCTCGTGGTGACTCATCAGTTCCGTTTATCTTAGCGAAAATCTTGAATTTGCTCATAGTAGGCTATGGGAGGGATTCTGTCCTTATATCAAAGATGTCTGTTGGTCTGCTTCCATCTACAGTATGTTCTCCTGTAAAAGGAGAATTTAGACAGTGGTCCATATTAACCCGGGCACCTGCCTGCAGTCCATGGGGTCGCAAAGAGTCAGACACAATTGAGCAACTGAACTGAGCTGAATTGGATCACCAGCTACTAGTCTGAACAAACGGGTCCTTTTCCTGAGTCTTCCCCCGTGAGTATTTCTGTCTGGACAAGGAGGACTTATGATCAAACCAGCCATTCACTGACAGCCCAGAACCCTGAAATCACCAAGGCTGCTTGCGTCAGGGCAGAAGGTCATTCAAGACTCAGTTCTTCCTTTTGCTGGAGTTTTTCCATACTATGCCAAAACAGCTAACTTAAAAGTGAGAAATTAAGTTCATCACACAAAAGCACTGCCTCCTGAGTGCCAGTCAGCTGTGACCAAGGGTTTCCTAATGGTCATGGGTTGTTTAGGCATCATGGTCTGAAAATATATCAAGTTTATATTAAAAAAAAAAGATGAGGATGCTCAGATGGAAACAGTGGGGCCACATGTATGTGGATGAGGGGGATTTAACTGCTTATGCTTGATTCCTCATTAAAGAAAAGGGACTCTGTGCCACACNACTCTCTCATAGAGCCTGGGAGTCAGCAGGAGCCCAGAAAATACCTTTGCAAAATGAATGAATGGCTGGTTATGGGTGGTTGTGGTTGTGATTTAGTCGTGTCTGACTCTTGCAAGCCCATGGACTGTAGCCCTCCCAACTCCTCTGTCCATGGGATTTTCCAGGCAAGAATACTGGTGTGGGTTGCCATTTCTTTATCCAGGGATCTCCTGGACCAGGGATCAAACCCACGTCTCCTGCACTGCAGATGGACTCTTTACCACTGAGCCACAGGGAAGCCCTGAATGAATGACTCTATGTGCTAGTTGCTCAGACATGTCCAACTCTTGCACCCCCACGGACTGTAGCTCACCAGGCTCCTCCATTAACGGGTTTTTCCAGGCAAGAATACTGGAGTGAGTTGCAATCTCCTTCTCCAGGGGATCTTCCTGACCCAGGGATTGAACCATGGTCTCCTGCATTGCAGGCAGACTCTTCACCACCTGAGCCACCAGGGAAACCAGGGAATGAATCGCTGGGCATTCTTCAAAAGCAGAGACATGTTGGAACATGTTTGCCCTTCAGCACCTACAGGCATGAGTCACCTACACAGGCCCCGCTGCTGATTCCTGTTGTAGGATGAAGGCGTCCGCTGCCTGGCTGTGCAGGTGAGACCCAGGCAGAATGACATTTATCATCACTCCCCTTTTGCTAGAAAGATGACACTGTGACTTAGAGATGCTCTCTAGCCTGGCAGTCAGGTGGTCTGTGGGGCAGCTACTCCTCCCCTCCAGGTGGTTAAGGACAATCAGTTAGAAATAGCCACCAAAGTCCCTCCACCAGCATGGTGTCATTGCTCATGACAGTCACAGAAAGAATCTAATTTTTCAAAACAGATTTTCTAAAGCCATTAATTACAGCATTATGCACCGTAATTACCCAGGTCAGGATTTTCACAACTCAGACCTAACTAACTATATTATTAATTAATTAGCATACAGTTGGGATTTATATTTTACAATTTAAAAAGGCATGCTATGTTAGAAGCTCTAGAACGTCAATTCCATGCTCTGTCACTCGGTCAGTAAAAGGGGTATCACTGTGTTAGCCGTTGGCAGCTTTTAGTTTTCACACTTCCAGTACAATAAACCTTTAATTGAATATTTCCTCAAGAAATGGAGTGGAGATGTCGCTGGAGAGATTTCCAGAAGCTCTGGGCTGTGGTGCAGAGACAGAAAGATATCCAGGGAGAGGATTCTGGCTACCAGTTCCTCCCTGCATAGAGCTTCCCAGCCACAAAGGGTCTAAGGAAGTCATGGAGTTCCAAAGGTGTCAAGAACATTCTGGAAGATTCAAATAGCCAAGTTCAGGAAGTGTGGGGAAAGGCAAGTCCATCTGCAAACCTCAGAGAAAGAAGCAAGAGTCTCCAACAAGGACCAGGCTTGAAGGGAGGAAGCAATGGCTGTCTTTGCTTAATTCCTCAGTTATACCAGGATGCTTCCCGTCTCTGGGCCTTCCCTGTATTCTGTTCCCTGTGCTTGAATGGCTCTCTCTCAACAGCCGCCTCCAAAACCACCCACCACCCCTCATTTGCTGTTTCTCTTCTGAAAGTGAGGCCAAAGGGGTGGACTGCCTGTGCCAACAAGAGTTCAGAAGACCTGCATGCTCAGAGCCCATCTTTTTCAGAGCCTTGGGGAGCTCCCAGCTGACTGCTTGGTGGCCTTTGAAAGGTGAGCAGAGGAGGGAAGGGAAGGAACAGAGACTCAGTGCCTGCTTCCAGAGCATCCCAGAGGGAAACCTTCACATCCAGGAAAGGCATTGAGAAAACACCTCTTAAACAGAGAGGAAAGACCAGCAGCAGATGCTTCTGAAACTTCTAGAACTACAAATGGATGACATCAGCCCAAGAGAAGTCAGCTGTAGGCCTGCACAAGAGCCTCAGGGAACTGCTGAGTCACTCCCTACCCCCACCCTCCATCCCTCCCACCTCCAATCAACCAGCCTTCCAGGTTCCTGAGCTTTCTAACTGGGAACAGAGGAACGAGCTAGTCCACAGCGGAACTGAACCATCGGAGCCTTAACAACTGGTTTCTGGGATGATGTATCAGAGCAGCAGGGCCTTCAGTCAGAAGTGTCTGCTTCATCTGTTTTTTTAAATCTGTGCACATTAAATTCATCAAGGAACTCACTGCTCCTTCTACCAATCCTGATCTTGCTTCTAGGCAAGAGTGACTGCTCTAGTCTGCAGACTCCCCCTCCCTGCCCTCCTAAAAGCCCAGTCTCTGAGATGAAAGATCTGGCGATCTGCCTTCCTACCAGGAGGCAGAAACAGGTGTGGGAAGTCAGCATTGTTTCCCTGCTGCCCAGAACCATGGATTGCTATGGCCCCAGGCGCCCCTGTCTGGGACCAGCACCCTGGCACACACCTGTAGGCTGAAGGTCATGGACACACAGAGAGAAGGCCAAGGAGGCCAATCTCTCACTCTCTAGAGCAGCAGTCTCCGCACTCTGGGGTTCACCAACTGGTCAGCACTGCCCTTGCCTGACCCCCTGACCCAGACCCACTGCCTGCTCTGTCCTGAAGCTCTGACTCTCGGGTTGCGTGCAGACATCCTAGGCTCCAAGACAGGCCTGAAGGCCCAAGCGCTGCTCAGAACTTGGACTCCGGATCCAAACCTCCCTGAGGGCCCTGCCTAGGGATCCAACCCAGGATCCAACCCCTGCTGCATGTGCAAAAGCACATTTCCCTTAAGTTCTAACCTACATCCTCTCTCAATGCCCATGAATCGTTCATGGCAGCCCCTTCTTTGCCTTCCCCTCCCCTGAGGCTCCTCCATCTTCCAAATGAATCTTGATATCACATTGTTATCGAGGAGTAGGAAAAAAGAATAAAAACAATCAAAGTAAAACCCCACACTCCAAAGCAGCATATTATTCATGCTTCTTAATTGTAAGGTTCACGTAGACATCAGTTTCACTGTCCGCTGACTTTCTAGGAATATGGGACATGAAGGCTTTCATCCTGTAAAGCACTTGTTTATATTAAATTATGTTGGGGTGATAAAGAACCCATCTGCCATGTAGGAGACGCAGGTTTGATCCCTGGGTTGGGAAGATCACCAGGAACAGGAAATAGCAACCCACTCCAGTGGGCTTGCCTGGAGAATCCCTTGGACACAGGAGCCTGGTGGGCTACAGTCCAAGGGGTTGCAAGAGTCGGACACACCTGAGCATGTGTGCACACACCGTACACATTGAGGGGAGGATGCATCAAGATGGCAGAGCAGGAAGACGCTGAGCTCACGCCATCCCACAGTCATCCCTAAGCTACAGTGACACGTACATAGAACAACTATGTCTGGAACAACCTGGAGACTAGCAGAACAGACTCTCTACAGCTACGGGTACAAAGAAAAGGCCCCAGGAGATGGGTAGGGAGGGCAGAGAGGTAGTCTAGTCAGAACCCACATCCCCATGGTAGAAACCCAAGACTGGGACGGGTGTCAGAATCACAAAGGTCCCTGATGAGCAGTGAGGGGCCCAAGCCCCATGTCTGGATCCCCAGCTGGGGATGGTTGTATGGATGCCTACCAAACCCAGGAGAAAAGTGGATGAACTCAGTGAGAACTTCACAAAAGAGACAGGAAATACTAAGAGAAAGTAATCGTAACTGAAGAATGCAATCACTGAAATGAAAGAGACACTGGAGGGAATCATCAGGAGATTATCGCATCTATCCAACGCAGAGGAACAGATCAGTGAGCTGGAAGGCAGAGTAGCAGACGTCACTCACAGAATAGTGGAAAGAAAAAATAATTTCTAAAAACAAGGATCGTTGAAGAGCGCTATATAAGCATACTAACATTCACATTATAAGGGTCCCAGAAGAAGAGAGAGGAAAGGGACAGAAAACCTATTTGAAGAAATAATGGGTGAAAACTAACTTGGCAAAGGAAACGGACATCAAGTCCAGGAAGCGCAGATAGTCCCCAACAAGTTGAACCCAAAGAGACCAAAGCATGGTACAGTGAAAACGCCCAAAGTTAAAGATAAAGCATAAACAATAAAATTAATGCTTAAAAACAGCAAGATTAAAAATTTAAAAAAACTAGTTATGTACAAGGGAGCCCTCATAAGACTTATCAGATGATTTTTTTCAGTAGAAATTTATCAAGCCAGAAGGGACTGGCATAATATATTCAAAGAGCTCAAAGGAAAAACTTACAACCAAGAATACTCTACTTAGCAAGATTAGCATGCAGAATTGAAGGAGAGATAGAGTTTCCCAGGCAAGCAAATGCTAAAGGAATTCATCACCATCAAACCAATCCTATAGGATGCATGAAAGGGGTTAATTTAAACAGGCTTCCCTGATAGCTCATTGGTAAAGAATCCATCTGCAATGCAGGAGACTCTGGTTCAGTCTCTGGGTCAGGAAGATCTGCTGGAGAAGGGATGGGCTACCCACTCCAGTATCCTTGGGCTTCCCTGGTGGCTCAGCTGGTAAAGAATTTAAGCATAAAAATAAAAGGCCACAGCTAGAAACAAGAAAACTAGGAAAGAAAAAAAAAAAGTCTTGCTAGTGTGGGCAAACATACAGTAAAGCGAGTGGATCAACAACCTATAAAACTAGCTTGAAGGTTAAAAGACAAAAGTGGTAAAACCATCTATATTTAAAATAGTCAGCTAAATGATACACAAAATTAAAAGGCATAAAACATGATGTCAACGACATAAAATATGGTGGCAGTGTTAAAATGTAGTGATTTTATGGTACACTCAAACTTAAGCTACCATCAATTTAAAATAGACAGTTACATACATGAGTTGTTATATATGAAACTCAAGGTAACCACAAACCAATAACCTATAACAGAGACGCACAAAATAAAGATTAAGGAATACAAACATGACGCTAAAGAAAGTCATCAAATCATAAGGGAAGAGAACAGAGAAGAGAGGAACAGATAAGAAGTAAGAAGCAATCAGAAAGCAATAAAACGTCAGTAAGCACAAGCATGTGTGTGCTCAGTCGGGTTCAGCGGCTCCTCTGTCCATGGAGTTTCCGAGGCAAGAATACTGGAAGGGGTTACCGTTTCCTACTCCAGGGGATCTTTCGAACCCAGGGATTGAACCTATGTACCTTTTGTCTCCTGCATCGGCAGGCCATTTCTTTCCCATTGCCCCACTTGGGGAGCCTTAAATGGACTAGATGGTCCAATCAAAAAACACAAGGTGCTTGAATGGATTTTCTTAAAAAGTCGAGACTCATATACATGCTGCCTATAAGAGACTTACTCCAGACTTAAAGCCACACAGACTGGACATGAGAGAGTGGGAAAGATCATTCCATGCAAATAGAAATGAAAAGAAAGCCAGGTAGCAGTACTTGTATCTGACAGAAGTGAAAGTGAAAGTGAAGTCTCTCAGTCATGTCCAACTCTTTGGGACCCCGTGGACTGCAGCCTACCAGGCTCCTCCATCTGTGGGATTCTCCAGGCAAGAGGACTGGAGTGGGTTGCCATTTCCTTCTCCAGGAGATCTTCCCAACCCAGGGATCGAACCCGGGTCTCCCGCATTGCAGGCAGATGCTTTACTATCTGAGCCACCAGGGAAGACTCTGTATCTGAGAAAACAGATTTGAAAGCAAAGACTGTAACAAAAGACAAAGAAGGGTACTATGCAATGATTAAAAAAAAAAAAAAAATCAGTCCAACAAGAGGACATAACGCTTGTCCATGCACCCAACATAGGAGCATCTAAATATATAAATCAAATATTGACAGACATAAAGGGAGAAATTGACAGTGACACAATAATAGTAAGGGGACTTTAACATCCCACTTACATCAATGGATAGATCATCCGAACAGAAGATCAATAAAGAAGCACTGGCCTTAAACATGTTAGATCAGGTGAATTTAATATGTATATACAAACCAATGGGTCAACAAAAAAATCAAAGAGGAAATCGAAAAATATCTTGAGACAAATGAAAATGAAAACACAAAGGAGGTAGCAAAAGCAGTTCTGAGAGGGAAGTTTATAGTGATGCAGGGCTATCTCAGCAAACAAGAAAAATCTCACCTACAAGTGTCAGCCACCCGGTCATGTCCGACTATGTGTGACCCTATGGACTGTAGCCCTCCAGGCTCCTCTGCCCATGGCATTCTCCAGGCAAGATACTGGAGTGGGTTGCCATTTCCTCCTCCAGGGGATCTTCTTAATCCCAAGATCAAACCCAGGTCTCCTGCATTTCAGGCAGACTGTTTACCATCTGAGCCATCAGGGAAGCCCCATTGTCCAGAAAGGAACTAAAAAAAGAGCAAACAACACCCAAAGTTAGATGGTGCCAGTGGTAAAGAAGCCACCTCCAATGCAGGAATGCCTGCTCGGGAAGATCCCTTGGTGAAGGAAATGGTAATCCACTCCAGTGTTCTTGCCCGGAAAATTCCATGGACAGAGGAGCCTGGCAGGCTACGTCCGTGGCGTCCCAAAGAGTCGGACACGACTGAGCAACTGAACACATAGTAAAAGGAAGGAAACGATAAAGATCAGTTCAGTTCAGTCGCTCAGTCGTGTCCAGCTCTTTCCGAAACCCATGAATTGCAGCACGCCAGGCCTCCCTGTCCATCACCAACTCTCGGAGTTCACTCAGACTCATGTCTATGGAGTCAGTGATGCCATCAGCCGTCTCATCCTCTGTCATCCCCTTCTCCTCCTGCCCTCAATCCCTCCCAGCATCAGGGTCTTTTCAAATGAGTCAGCTCTTCCCATGAGGTGGCCAAAGTATTGGAGTTTCAGCTTCAGCATCATTCCTTCCAATGAACACCCAGAACTGATCTCCTTTAAGATGGACTGGTTGATGATCTTGCAGTCCAAGGGATTCTCAAGAGTCTTCTCCAACACCACAGTTCAAAAGCATCAATTCTTCAGCGCTCAGCTGTCTCCATGGTCCAACTATCACATCCATACATGACCACAGGAAAAACCATAGCCTTGACTAGACGGACCTTAGTCGGCAAAGTAATATCTCTGCTTCTCAATACAATATCTAGGTTGGTCTCTATTTCATCAGAGGAAATAAATGAAATAGAGACCTTAAAAACAGTAGAAAAGATCAATCAAACTAAGCTAATTCTTTGAAAAGATAAACAAAATTGATAAAATGTTAGCCAGACTCATCTAGAAAAACTAGAGTGGGACCAAATAAATAAAATCAGAAATTCAAAGAGGAGAAACCAGTGGTAGCCAGAGGGGAAAGGGTGATGGTTGGGCAAAGGAGATGAAGGGGATTAAGATGTAAAAACTTCCAGTTACAGAATAAATAAGTCATGAGGATGTAATGAACAGCATAAGGAATGTAGTCAATAATATTGTAATAACTTCGTATGGTGACAGATGGTTGCTAGACTTATTGTGGTGATCAATTTGTAATGTATATAAATGTCAAATCACCATGTCGTACACCTAAAACTAACATAATATTGTATTCCAACTCAACTTTGATTTTAAAAGGACCATTTTACACAAAGTCCTCAGTCCATTCACATTGCTAATTGGTTTAACACACTGCCAAAATTATAATCTTTTTTTAGTAATAGGATATTTAATGTCTGCAGAAGCCAGATTGCCACAAACTATTGGCCATACTCAGAATTGTCCAGAGAGCCCCCACCCTAGCCCCCAATTTTGCCCCTGGATTGCCATCCTGTTCTTGCAACACGGAGTAGAGACTGCAAGCAAGAGTGATGGCAGTGAGGGGCATGGTGAACCTCACTTATCCAAAAGGTTCTCGGACTCACACTCTTCCCAGGATTAAGATGTCTTGCTTATTTGACACCTTTTAGAGGAGAAGGCAACGGCACCCCACTCCAGTACTCTTGCCTGAAAAATCCCAGGGACGGAGGAGCCTGGTAGGCTCCATGGGGTCGCTAAGAGTCAGACACGACTGAGCCACTTCACTTTCACTTTTCACTTTCATGCATTGGAGAAGGAAATGGCACCCCACTCCAGTGTTCTTGCCTGGAGAATCCCAGGGACAGGGGAGCCTGGTGGGCTGCCATCTATGGGGTCGCACAGAGTCGGACACGACTGAAGTGACTTAGCAGTTTAGCAGAGATAGAAAGAAATCTTTCCAAACTGGGAGCAAGAAATGCTTGAATTTTCCTAACTTATTGCTGAGGCTTAAAGCGATATCTTATCTGGAAAGTCTTCTGCACATAGTAAATGCTCAACCAATCATGGCCAAGATGATCATGACTGAGTCAGGACAGTTCTGATGACAACGGAAGCAGTGCAGATGCTAATTGTGGGGGCAGGGGAGTGGCAGGGTTGGCATGTCCAGGTGGGTGAAGGGCATGGGGAAGGCGCCAGGCAGGGTTCCCTTGGCACTACTCCTGCATGAGCAATAGGGCTGGCTGTGCTGGGTGCTGGGCCCGTGGCATAGGAAGCATCAAAGCTAAGGTTCACTGGCCCAGTTTCTGGGCCCAGCTTCTAGGAAGCAGGCACCCAATGGACACAAGACAGGCGCCACTTTCCCACCACTCTGGAGAATAGAGAACTCACCTGTGGACATGAACATCCGATCAAACACCTATTTCACAAGCGCCTCACTCGCAGTGAGCCAACAGCAGCAAGACACATGACTGTCACCAGTCCTCAGGAAGTGAAGGGACTTGCCCAAAGTCATGTGGTTGGAATTCAAACTCAAAATCACAGGTTCCTTTTCACCATGCAGCTAAGAAACAGGTTGCCTTTAAAATCAAGGTTATTCTGTGACTTCCCTTCCCAGTGGTTAAGACTCTACCCTTCCACTGCAAGGGGCATGAGTTTAATCCCTGGTCGGGGACCTGAGATCCCACATGCTATCTGGTAGAGCCAAAAATAAATAAAACAAAACATTAGATTTATGTTATTCTTACTATTTGATGATTTTTTTTAATAGAATGAGGATCGGATCGATTCTGTTAAAGCCACAGGGATAATGACAGGGTCATCTCATGGCCATTGGTCTCTCTGAGAAGCAGACGAGGCCCCCCTAGCCTGTCTCCCCCTCCTATCTCCCCGCCCCAGCACACCACGTGTACCATTCATCCATCTCCAGGCACAGGCTCTTCAGTTGTGCGTTTCCAATGGCGCCACGCACAGCTTGCCTATAGCCCTGATGCCCACATGTTATCCTTTGCCTTTATCTTGTTAGCATAATGTGCAGCTTCATTAACCAGCCAGATGAATCATTTAGTAATTGGAGCAAATGAATTTAATTTTCCACTTTCTATTTTTTATAATAAAACAAAGTCGTAATCTGCCCACAGGTCAAGGAAGGCTCCGAGTTGCTGTTTTTGAGTCAGTCAAGAGTACAAAATGGGAGACGAGGATGGAGTCGATCCCTCTCAATAATCCTGCCAATGTTATTGCTGTTTCTTGAGCACTAAACTCAGCTGGATCACTTTCTCAGTTCTACAGAGAATGAAACTCAGTGCCTGGACAAGAATTCATTCTTCTTTTCACCCATGAGATATTACCACAGCAGTAGCATTGCCAATAGGTCAGCACGAAGAACAGGAGTAGCTCATACAAAAGCATGTGTGAAGTTATCAAAGTGACGTCATATAATCAATTAGATGTAGAAGTATAAGAGAATCAATTTGTCTCGGAAAGCTTTCCTCCCAAGAACTCTGCTGCCCTCCAGTCAAGTGACCTGGATTGATAATATACGCCTACCTTCTCACTACCCTGTTATTGACAGACACGAACCCCTAGGATGAAGCAGTATTCGGAAATATCAACCGCAGAAGGAAGACTAATTAGCGTGGACCCCTACCCTCCCTCCGACATAGCTGAGATGCACAGGTTGAAGGCTCCTCGTAACTTGACTACCCGCTGCCTCATCCCTGATTAAAGCCTGGCTGCAAACTAGAATACAGTTAATTTATTATAAGTTTTATTAGGCATATAAAAGGAAGCAGGAATGACTAGCCCTTCGTTGCTCGAGATACATTTCATCCATGACTCAGAGCAGATTCCTCGCAGATTAAGCTTGTTAATTTCCCTCCCCGCCAACATTCTTCTCTGCATTGCTGAAGCAAAAGCTACGGGGCTCTTGTATGAAATGGATGGGATGAAAAGGGCTGGGCCCCACCCCCTCCCCACCCCCACAACAGTTACATTAACCACTTTGTCCTTTTAATTCATCTAATTACATGGAGGGAGAAAGCTGCCGCCTTAGAGGCCCGGCTCCTCCGCCGAGCACGAAGCCGCTGGGCCATTGCTTGGGGCTTTTTGTTGTCTTATTAGGGGTGCTTTTGTTCAGAGAGATGGTTAAAGCCATTTTCAGCAGTCAGCGAGATGAAGCAGTTTCAATAAGGATACAATGTACTTGTTTAAATTACCTTTCAAAATGCTCAAAACCATTAAGGGGGAGGTGCTGCAAATAAAAGTTGGATTTTTTGTTATAATGTTTTACCCTAATAACAGCTTTTATTTTATTATAATCCATTAGTTGACAATATTATTCTATAGATTATTAGGCAGCAATTTTGTTATTTTATCACACTTTCAGCACTCACTCACCGGGCCAGGATCCACAAATCTCAGTATAATATGCTTTCAATTTTGTTAAAATCTCTATTTAACTGGTTTGGCTGCGGAACATCTTGGCAAATGTGTTTTTAATTTCATTCTAATTAACTTGACAGTTGACAGAACTCGACAGTGGCATGATGGTGTCCCCTTTTTCCAGGGTCCCTGCAGCTCTGTTCCTGGGTCCATTTTTTTCTCTCTCCGGTCCTAACAAGCAAGATGTCAGAGGTAACACCCAAGAGAAGGGTCTTTCGTCTCTGTCAAAAGTACATGCAATTTTTTAAAAACCAATTAAAAAATCTGGCTTTCTTCTTTATCTGTACAAAGAAGGTTTCTGGCTCTGAGGGGTTTTCAGAAATGGCTTGTTCCTATAGGTGTGGATCCTGAAAGATGAAATGAAGGCCGATCAAGTGAGAAAGGAGGGTTTGTTTTGCCCATGTAGGGCTCTTTCCGAATAGATGTTATGAAAGAGAAGCCATGTTCCTTTTATTTCACCCATACTTGGTGGGAAGCAGCCTTAAATGCTCTACTTCTGTGGGGCGGGGGGAGAGGGGGGATCAGCCCTGGAATAGCAGCTTTAAGACAACTTACCCTTGCTTTTTAAACAATTCCAAATTTCTTCTCTTTGGGGGAATTTTGCCCCGATGACCACTCTCAAGGTACCATCTGCTTCTTTACTTCCAGAATCTTGCAGCATCTCAGAACCAGGCATCTTTC
>SJYW01052146.1:262059-278693 GCA_006410735.1 Raphicerus campestris
TTCTTCTCGTCTTCTTCTTCTTCTCACCTTCTTCTTCTTTTCACCTTCTTCTTCTTTTCCTCACCTTTTTCTTTTTCTTCTTTCTCTTTTCCTCACCTTCTTCTTCTTCTTTTTCTCACCTTCTTCATCTTCTCTTCACTTTCTTCTCCTTCTTCTCAACTTCTTCTTCTTCTCAGCTTCTTCTTCTTCTTCTCACCTTCTTCTTGCTGTTCCCTTTCCTCTTCTTTTCCTCTCAATTCTTCTTTTTCTTCTCACCTTCTACTTCTTCTTCTTCATCTTCTTCTTCTCACCTTCTTCTTCCTCTTCTCACCTTCTTCTTCTTGTTTTTCTTCTTCTTCTCATCTTCTTCTTCTTCTTCTTCTTCTTCTTCTTCTTCGCACCTTCTTCTTCTTCTCACTTTCTTCTTCTTCTTCTCAACTTCTTCTTCNTTCATTCATGTCCGACTCTGTGAGACCCCACAGACGGCAGCCCATCAGGCTCCCCCGTCCCTGGGATTCTCCTCCAATCCACTCTCTCTCCTTAGCATATCCTGATGTTTAGGATGAAATCATATCAACCCTTACACAGCCTGGAATAGTGACTTTTTTCTATCACAGGAGGATTTTTTTAATTTTGTTTTCATAAATCTTCATCAGCCTGTGTATCTGTCACTTCTGCTCATTCACCCATTGCTCTCTCAGCTCTTCATCACAGGATACCAAAAAAGTCTGGTTTGAAATGTCTGCTTTTGAGACTCTAGGTGAAGAGGCAAAGATGACAACCACTTACTGATGATATGAAGCGTGGCGAAGCCTGCATTCCTGGTATCTTCCCAGGGTCCACGTGCTACCCAGTTACTAAGACAAACCCCAAGCTCCTGACATGAAAAGCCCAGCAAGGACCCATAGCACTCGCATATATCAAGAAAAGAGAAAACGTGCAAACTTGAGGGGAAAGGGTCAGCCAGCCACAGTAGTAATTACAAAATGCAAACTAAAAACCTGAAAATAGGATTTTTGCCTAGCAGATCAGTAAAATTTTCATAAATATTAGGACTACATACTGAAAGGAAACGATAAACTTTGCTTGTGGGAAAATAAATTAGTACATCTCCTTTGCAAAGAGTCCTCAGTCATGTCTGACTCTGCAACCTCATGGACTACAGCCCGCCAGGTTCCTCCATGCCCTCCTCCAGGGGATCTTCCTGACCCAGGGATCAAACCCGGGTGTCCTGCATTGCAGGTGGATTCTTTACCATCTGAGCCACCAGGGAAGTAACACATAAAAGAAACTTAAAAATGCTCACCTTTTGAATTAACAATACATTTGGGGCCCTAACCCAACCAAATAATCTGAGATTTTAAAAATGCCTTGTTCACAGCTTTGTTTAACGAAATCATATTTATAGCAATATATACACAAAACATGAAATAACCCCAAGCCACAATAGTAGATAATGGTTAAGTAATATATGATGTAACATGTAAAAAATAGAATATAATAAAATATTAGGCAACCATGAAAACACTAACTGTAAAATGGTGTGTGGTTCAGTTTTTTTAGTTACACGTGTTTGCTACAAATACACAAATATAAGAAAAAAGAACACAAAGAAAAAGAAATACATTAAAATTCTAGCAGTGGCGTTCTCTAAGAACTTGGATCAGTTTTATTTCTTATATTCTTTTTTGACCTTTTTACATTTCATCCTTACCATCAAAAAAGAAATAAGCCTTTAATACTATATTTACAGAGCACTTATGATAATGTATAAATAGGTGTGCAGTTATATATTAGTGGGAAAAAAAAGATGAATATGATGTCAAATTTTGTATTTAAAAGAAAGGAATCAGATACAGTGGGTGGTCTTATGAATGATTATATTTCTTCTATTTTTCTATACTTTTCATTTTTTCTAAAATATCAACACTATTTTCATACATATAAAAAATCTATAATTTTGAAAAGTTGTTTTATTAATCACAGGTAGCCATAAAGTGAAAATGAAAGTGTTAGTTGCTCAATCGTGTCTGACTCTTTGTGACCCCATGAACTGGGGCCTCCCAGGCTCCTTTGTCCATGGAATTCTTTAGGCAAGAAGACTGGAGTGGGTAGCCATTCCCTTCTTCAGGGAATCTTCCCAGTCCAGGGATTGAACCCGGGTCTCCTGCATTGGAGGCAGATTCTTTACAGTCTGAGCCACCAGGGAAGCCCAGAAAGCCATAAACCTGACTGAGAATTCTAGCTAGAGGGCAATATCGCAGGAAGGCTCTGATCCGAGGCTTGCTTTCTTTGTTTAAAAGCAAGAACGACAAGCAAAATGGCACCAGGAGAAACCAGAGACAAGCTGAAGACACATCAGCCCAAACTGAGCCTTTTTCCTTTGGTTGATCAGAAAATCTGAGAGACAAGTAAGAAGGGAATAACCTTCCCCCCCATATGCATGTATGTGGGACTCTTGTAAAGCCCACTGTCGGCCCACAGCCACTCTCTGGAGGCCCTGGCAGGACCAGCAGCTGGGTGTCTCTTGCTGTGTGTCCATGTGTGCAGCCTGACACTCATGGTCTGACCATTCGTGCAGGAGCTAAGCAAGCAGGGCATAGCATCACCTTCTCTCTCTTCAGGGTGAAAGTGGGATTCCCATCCCAAAGAGGAGCTATTCTCCCATGAGGAGGAGGGAGAATAATACTATTTTGCTTTGAAAATAATCTTATGACTGCAGCAAGTTGGAGTGCATTTCTGTCTGTGTGACGGCCATGAAAATGCAGGAGACTGTAAGAGACTCGGGTTCGATCCCTGGGTTGGGAAGATCCCCTGGAGAAGGGCATGGCAACCCACTTCAGTATTCTTGCCTGGAGAATCCCATGGACAGAGGAGCCTGAAGGGCTATAGTCCATCGGGTCGCAAAGAGTCGGACACAACTGAAGTGACTTAGCATGCACAAAGCACTCGGCAGGCAAGACAAACAGCCCAGGGGATTAAAAACAAACAAGATGAAAGAAAAGCTGTATTTTCAACAAAAAAGAAAAAGAAGGAATTCTCCATTTCTCACTGTAGTAGGAGAAAGAATGATGTCTCCACTCGACCCCAGATGCATCCTCCTCCCTGCCTGGGGCCCCTTCAGCCCGNGGCTCTCTTGCACTCACAGCCCCTTGGGAGGCGTAGGCTATTCTGTCTCAGGCCTCCTGCCCAACACACCTACATAGTCACTAGAAACCAAACGCCCTCCTCCAGGAGACTCTCTTCTCCTTGTCCCCTTCCTCCTCTCCCTGGACCCCGCCCCTTTCTTTTTCCCAGCCCCTGATGCACACCAATATCAGCCTTGACTCCTCTCCAACTCTTCCCATGCTAAGGCGAGGGAAGGAGACCCAGCAGAGAGGGGATGGGGCTCTTTGAAGGTCAGGGCTGGCACACCTGCCGGACCATCGGATTTTAACACCCCGAGGATGGCTCCCCTGAACACCTCTGCAGAGCCCTAGGATGCATCTCGCTCTGCCTTGAGTGGCATTACTAAATGCCCCTTTGTTATCCGGACTTCAGGGAGTTCCCAAGAGGTAAGTGGATGTGTGTTGGGGGGAGGGGGTGTGGCCAGCAGGAAATACCGTTCTTCCACTTAATGGAACCTGACTAGTAATGAAAGCAATTTAAGGGCACAGCATGGGTCTGTTGAATGATTAAAAAGACAAAATTTTATAAAAAGTAACTTGCCTAGGGTTTCAAGACAACTAAATGCAATTACTCTCAGTAGTGATAAGTCATCTCCTGAAAATTCCAGCAGATTTAGTATAAATATTGATATGTCTACTTTTATCCATGATGGGGAAATTGAAAGCTCCTGAGAATATAAAATTCTAATATCAGTGTCTCACCAATTTGCTCAAGTATCAAAATACAATGAGGATATTTAGACTTAAATTACAAAGATGCAATGGGCTCCTTTTCTTTTTTTGATAATTCGGTGTGTGTGTGTGCCTGCAGTCACTCAGTCGTGTCCACCTCTTTGCAACTCCATGGACTGTAGCCCACCAGGCTCCTCTGTCCATGGGATTTTCTAAGCAAGAATATTGCAGTGGGTTGTCATTTCCTTCTCCAGGACATCTTCCCAATCCAGGGATCGAAACAGAGTCTCCTAAGTCTCCTGCAGTGCCTGGTCGATTCTTTACCATTTGAGCCACCTGGGAAGCCCCTTAGACAAATCAGAACACAGTTCAAAACTTATCATTCCTCCAGGCGACCACGTTAACACCACAAAACCCTGGACCTGAAATTGTTTTAAAGAGCCCGTTGATTGAATGCCTACGTGCACTAGCCTTGGTTTTAACCATTTAATGAAGGTTATTTGACCTAATTATCCAAAGCCTGGAGAGGAAGGGTCATTAGCCTGTTTACAATTGCAGAGTCTGGGTTCAGGTCAAATAACCAGTCCCGGTGTATGCTGCTCAGTGGGGGAAGCATCAGGATTCTAACCCAGGTCTGTCTATACATCCTGCTGCTGCTGCTAAGTCACTTCATTCATGTCCGACTCTGTGAGACCCCACAGACGGCAGCCCATCAGGCTCCCTCGTCCCTGGGATTCTCCTCCAATCCACTCTCTCTCCTTAGCATATCCTGATGTTTAGGATGAAATCATATCAACCCTTACACAGCCTGGAATAGTGACTTTTTTCTATCACAGGAGGATTTTTTAAATTTTGTTTTCATAAATCTTCATCAGCCTGCATATCTGTCACTTCTGCTCATTCACCCATTGCTCTCTCAGCTCTTCATCACAGGATACCAAAATAGTCTGGTTTGAAATGTCTGCTTTTTGAGACTCTAGGTGAAGAGGCAAAGGTCATGACCACTTACTGGTGATATGAAGTGTGGTGAAGCCTGCATTCCTGGTATCTTCCAGGGGTCCACGTGCTACCCAGTTACTAAGACAAACCCCAAGCTCCTGACGTGAAAAGCCCAGCAAGGACCCATAGCACTCGCATATATTAAGAAAAGAGAAAATGTGCAAACTTGAGGGGAAAGTGTCAGCCAGCCACAGTAGTAATTACAAAATGCAAACTAAAAACCTGAAAATAGGATTTTTGCCTAGCAGATCAGTAAAATTTTCATAAATATTAGGACTACATACTGAAAGGAAACGATTAACTTTGCTTGTGGGAAAATAAATTAGTACATCTCCTTTGCAAAGAGTCCTCAGTCATGTCTGACTCTGCAACCTCATGGACTGTAGCCCGCCAGGTTCCTCTGTCCATGGGATTCTCCAGGCAAGAATACTGGAGTGGGTCGCCATTCCCTCCTCCAGGGGATCTTCCTGACCCAGGGATCAAAGCCGGGTGTCCTGCATTGCAGGTGGATTCTTTACCATCTGAGCCACCGGGGAAGTAACACATAAAAGAAACTTAAAAATGCTCACCTTTTGAATTAACAATACATTTGGGGCCCTAACCCAACCAAATAATCTGAGATTTTAAAAATGCCTTGTTCACAGCTTTGTTTAACGAAATCATATTTATAGCAATATATACACAAAACATGAAATAACCCCAAGCCACAATAGTAGATAATGGTTAAGTAATATATGATGTAACATGTAAAAAATAGAATATAATAAAATATTAGGCAACCATGAAAACAGTAACTGTAAAATGGTGTGTGGTTCAGTTTTTTTAGTTACATGTGTTTGCTACAAATACACAAATATAAGAAAAAAGAACACAAAGGAAAAGAAATACATTAAAATTCTAGCAGTGGCGTTCTCTAAGAACTTGGATCAGTTTTATTTCTTATATTCTTATTTGACCTTTTTACATTTCATCCTTACCATCAAAAAAGAAATAAGCCTTTAATACTATATTTACAGAGCACTTATGATAATGTATAAATAGGTGTGCAGTTATATATTAGTGGAGAAAAACAAAAAGATGAATATGATGTCAATTTTTGTATTTAAAAGAAAGGAATCAGATACAGTGGGTGGTCTTACGAATGATTATATTTCTTCTATTTTTCTATACCTTTCATTTTTTCTAAAATATCAACACTATTTTCATACATATAAAAAAATCTATAATTTTGAAAAGTGGTTTTATTAATCACAGGTAGCCATAAAGTGAAAATGAAAGTGTTGGTTGCTCAGTCGTGTCCGACTCTTTGTGATCCCATGAACTGGGGCCTCCCAGGCTCCTTTGTCCATGGAATTCTTTAGGCAAGAAGACTGGAGTGGGTAGCCATTCCCTTCTTNGTGAAAATGAAAGTGTTAGTTGCTCAATCGTGTCTGACTCTTTGTGACCCCATGAACTGGGGCCTCCCAGGCTCCTTTGTCCATGGAATTCTTTAGGCAAGAAGACTGGAGTGGGTAGCCATTCCCTTCTTCAGGGAATCTTCCCAGTCCAGGGATTGAACCCGGGTCTCCTGCATTGGAGGCAGATTCTTTACAGTCTGAGTCACCAGGGAAGCCCAGAAAGCCATAAACCTGACTGAGAATTCTAGCTAGAGGGCAATACTGCAGGAAGGCTCTGATCCGAGGCTTGCTTTCTTTGTTTAAAAGCAAGAACGACAAGCAAAATGGCACCAGGAGAAACCAGAGACAAGCTGAAGACACATCAGCCCAAACTGAGCCTTTTTCCTTTGGTTGATCAGAAAATCTGAGAGACAAGTAAGAAGGGAATAACCTTCCCCCCCATATGCATGTATGTGGGACTCTTGTAAAGCCCACTGTCGGCCCACAGCCACTCTCTGGAGGCCCTGGCAGGACCAGCAGCTGGGTGTCTCTTGCTGTGTGTCCATGTGTGCAGCCTGACACTCATGGTCTGACCATTCGTGCAGGAGCTAAGCAAGCAGGGCATAGCATCACCTTCTCTCTCTTCAGGGTGAAAGTGGGATTCCCATCCCAAAGGGGAGCTATTCTCCCATGAGGAGGAGGGAGAATAATACTATTTTGCTTTGAAAATAATCTTATGACTGCAGCAAGTTGGAGTGCATTTCTGTCTGTGTGACGGCCATGAAAATGCAGGAGACTGTAAGAGACTCGGGTTCGATCCCTGGGTTGGGAAGATCCCCTGGAGAAGGGCATGGCAACCCACTTCAGTATTCTTGCCTGGAGAATCCCATGGACAGAGGAGCCTGAAGGGCTATAGTCCATCGGGTCGCAAAGAGTCGGACACAACTGAAGTGACTTAGCATGCACAAAGCACTCGGCAGGCAAGACAAACAGCCCAGGGGATTAAAAACAAACAAGATGAAAGAAAAGCTGTATTTTCAACAAAAAAGAAAAAGAAGGAATTCTCCATTTCTCACTGTAGTAGGAGAAAGAATGATGTCTCCACTCGACCCCAGATGCATCCTCCTCCCTGCCTGGGGCCCCTTCAGCCCGTTGCACAGAGTCACCAAACTCCTGAGCCCCAGGCCCGAAGGGAAACCTTGATTAGGGTTTACACTGAGCAGTGGGAGCTTCCCTGGTGCCTTAGACGGTAAAGAATCTGCCTGCAATGTGGGAGACCAGGGTTCGATCCCAGGGTCGGAAAGATTCCATGGCAAAGGGAATTGCAACCCACTCCAGTATTCTTACCCAGGAAATCCCATGGACAGTGGGGCCTGGCAGGCTATGGCCCATGGGGTTTTGAAGAGTCAGACACGACTGAGCGACCAGCACTGCATTGAGGGGTTTGACCCAGAGGTCATTATGACGTCACTGTTATCCAATGATATCACTGTTATCAGCACAAGATTAATTTGCTTAAAAAATAATCTTATGATTACAGCAAATCAGAGTGCATTTCTGTCTGAATAAAGAGTGTGTTATGGGACTTCCCTGGTGATCTAGTGGTTAAAACTTCTTGCCTCCAGGGCAGGGGGTGAGGGTTCAATCCCTGGTCAGGGAGCCAAGATCCTGCATGCCATATGGAGGCCAAAAAAACAAAGAGTGTGCTATATATTGAATGATCAAGCATGTGGGCTCTGGGGCTCAAATCCAGGGTCCACCGCCACCACCACCACACCCTTAGCCGTGTGATGACTAGGAGTAGCTATTTAGCATCTCTGAACTTCAGTATCCTGGTCCAGAAAGTGGGGTTTGAGGACCAAAAGCCATCAGGCCACACGAAGCACTCGGTGATGGTGTGCCCAGCTACACATAGTCATGAGCTGGCAGAAGGGAGTCCAGTTCTTGGTCTGAATAAGGGCATCATGGGCTTGTCATCACCTGGCTGAGGACCTGATTTCTCAGCACCTTAAGGATGGGTCTGGGACAAATGGACAGCCAAATGACTCATCACCCAAATCAGAAACAGTTGAGAACGTGAAACAGCACTATTATTTTTAAGGCAGAGACAACAGAGGAAAGCAAGACCATCCTGGATCAACCAAGACTGTGTTCACCCTGGCCAGCCAGAGAATACTCCCAAAACTCTGCTCTTTCCCATCTTTTAACTCTTACGTTAGGCTTCCCTGGTGGCTCAGATGGTAAAGAATCTGCCTGCAAATGCAGGAGACCCAGCTTCAATCCCTGGGTTGGAAAGATTCCCTGGAAAAGGAAATGACTACCCTCCTCAAGTATTCTTGCCTGAAAAATTCCATGGACAGAGGAGCCTGGCAGGGGTACTGTCAGTGGGGTCGCAAAGAGTCGGACATGACTGAGTGACTAACAAAAATTAAACAACTCACATTAAGGGATTGATTGACTGAATTAACCATTTACCATTCTCTCCTACAGTAAGAGTTCAGATGAATTGAGATATGGGGGATGTAAGAGTTTTTTTGCATCTTTATCAAGGCATAATTTACATATAATAAAATACACCCGTATTAACTGTACGGAATGAATTTTGATAAGTATATATACCTAAATAACCATCATCAAAATCTAAAGCTAGAACATTTTCATCAGCCCAGAAATTTTCCTTATGTGACTTTGCAGTTGGTCCAAATACAAAGCCCCAGCCTTAGGCAACCACTGACCAGATTAGCTTTGCCTAATCTAGAAGTTCAAGTGCATGGAATCACACATTAGGTACTATTGGTGCCTGGCTTCTGTTCGGCATCATCCATGTTGCCTGGACCAACGGTATTTTTATTGCTAAACAGTATTCCTTTGTGTGGATCCAGCACAATTTGTTTATCCATTTACCTTCGATGGATATTTGAATCTATTATGAATAAAGCTTCTGTGCATATTCTTGGACAAGTCATCTTGTGGGCATATGATTTCATTTCTCCTTCATAAATACTAAGAAGTGGAATCTAAGGTCATAAGGTAAATATTTGTTGAAGGTATTTTATAAAGTGGTTGTCCCAGGTGGCACTAGTGGTAGAAAATCCATCTGCCAATGAAGGAGATGCAAGGGATGCCAGTTTGATCCCTGGGTTGGAAAAATCCCTGAAGTATGAAATGCCAACCCACTCCAGTATTCTTGCCTGGGAAATTACATGAATGGAGAAAGCTAGCGGGCCAGAGTCCACGGGGTGGCAAAGAGTCCGTGATACACTCCCACCAAAAATGTGTGAGAGTTCCCAGTTGCTTTTGTATTCTCACCAATACATATTAGTAATATTATTTGTAATATTGTCAGGCATTTTCATTTCAGCCACTCTAGGGAATGAGTAGGGCAGCTCATGATTTTAACTTGCACTTCCCTGGAGATATTGAAGCTGCACTGCTTCTGATGCACTTATTGACTGTTCACTTATCTGCTTCTGTCAATAGCTTTTCAAAAAGCTTTAAAAGTCAGTTGTGGGACTTCCTGATGGTCTAGTGGATAGGACTCCATNACCCAAATCAGAAACAGTTGAGAACGTGAAACAGCACTATTATTTTTAAGGCAGAGACAACAGAGGAAAGCAAGACCATCCTGGATCAACCAAGACTGTGTTCACCCTGGCCAGCCAGAGAATACTCCCAAAACTCTGCTCTTTCCCATCTTTTAACTCTTACGTTAGGCTTCCCTGGTGGCTCAGATGGTAAAGAATCTGCCTGCAAATGCAGGAGACCCAGCTTCAATCCCTGGGTTGGAAAGATTCCCTGGAAAAGGAAATGACTACCCTCCTCAAGTATTCTTGCCTGAAAAATTCCATGGACAGAGGAGCCTGGCAGGGGTACTGTCAGTGGGGTCGCAAAGAGTCGGACATGACTGAGTGACTAACAAAAATTAAACAACTCACATTAAGGGATTGATTGACTGAATTAACCATTTACCATTCTCTCCTACAGTAAGAGTTCAGATGAATTGAGATATGGGGGATGTAAGAGTTTTTTTGCATCTTTATCAAGGCATAATTTACATATAATAAAATACACCCGTATTAACTGTACGGAATGAATTTTGATAAGTATATATACCTAAATAACCATCATCAAAATCTAAAGCTAGAACATTTTCATCAGCCCAGAAATTTTCCTTATGTGACTTTGCAGTTGGTCCAAATACAAAGCCCCAGCCTTAGGCAACCACTGACCAGATTAGCTTTGCCTAATCTAGAAGTTCAAGTGCATGGAATCACACATTAGGTACTATTGGTGCCTGGCTTCTGTTCGGCATCATCCATGTTGCCTGGACCAACGGTATTTTTATTGCTAAACAGTATTCCTTTGTGTGGATCCAGCACAATTTGTTTATCCATTTACCTTCGATGGATATTTGAATCTATTATGAATAAAGCTTCTGTGCATATTCTTGGACAAGTCATCTTGTGGGCATATGATTTCATTTCTCCTTCATAAATACTAAGAAGTGGAATCTAAGGTCATAAGGTAAATATTTGTTGAAGGTATTTTATAAAGTGGTTGTCCCAGGTGGCACTAGTGGTAGAAAATCCATCTGCCAATGAAGGAGATGCAAGGGATGCCAGTTTGATCCCTGGGTTGGAAAAATCCCTGAAGTATGAAATGCCAACCCACTCCAGTATTCTTGCCTGGGAAATTACATGAATGGAGAAAGCTAGCGGGCCAGAGTCCACGGGGTGGCAAAGAGTCCGTGATACACTCCCACCAAAAATGTGTGAGAGTTCCCAGTTGCTTTTGTATTCTCACCAATACATATTAGTAATATTATTTGTAATATTGTCAGGCATTTTCATTTCAGCCACTCTAGGGAATGAGTAGGGCAGCTCATGATTTTAACTTGCACTTCCCTGGAGATATTGAAGCTGCACTGCTTCTGATGCACTTATTGACTGTTCACTTATCTGCTTCTGTCAATAGCTTTTCAAAAAGCTTTAAAAGTCAGTTGTGGGACTTCCTGATGGTCTAGTGGATAGGACTCCATACTCCCATTGCAGGGAGTACAGGTTTGACCCCTAGTCAGGGAACTAAGATCCCCTGTAGCATGTAGTAAGGCCAAAGNCAATGTCAGAAGAGAAAATCCAGTCTCAGCATTCTTTAGGCTCCAAATTAACTGGTTTTTGCACACGAGGCGTTTTCGCGTTTGTATGTGGCTCCATTCCTGGGCCCACGTGTAGCTGAAAAATTTTGGAGATTCACTGTGCTCAGCCTGCTTCCTAACAGTTTTAGTTCTGTTGATAAGTTAGGAAAAGGACACCCCTTTCTGTCTCTTTAGGTACAGTGCTGCTGCTGCGGCTAAGTTGCTTCAGTCGTGTCCGACTCTGTGCGACCCCATAGACGGCAGCCCACCAGGCTCCCCTGGCCCTGGGATTCTCCAGGCAAGAACACTGGAGTGGGTTGCCATTTCCTGCTCCAGTGCATGAAAGTGAAAAGTGAAATTGAAGTCGCTCAGTCGTGTCTGACTCTTCGCGACCCCATAGATTGCAGCCTACCAGGCTCCTCCGTCCATGGGAGTTTCCAGGCAAGAGTACTGGGTTCCATTGCCTTCTCCCTCCTGGTACAGTAGTCCTCTTTTATCTGCAGTTTCAGTTACCGGTGGTCAGCTGAGGCCTGAAATGATAAACAGAAAATTCCAGGAATAAACAATTAGTAGATTTTAAATCACATGCCATCCTGAACAGCGTGATGAAATCTTGCACCATCTCACTCCGTCCCACCTGGGATGTGAACCATCTCTTTGTCCAGTGCAGCCCACCCATTAGTGACCTTGTAGTCTTGGTGTCTTGGTACTTGTATTCAAGTGGCTCTAATTTTTCTTAATAATGGCCCAAAAGTGCAAGAGTAGATACTGGTAGTTCGGATATTCTCTGACTGTGCCTAATTTATAAATAAACTTTATCCCGTGTGTGTGTGTGTGTGTGTGTGTGNACCTGATTTTCTTTGGCCATTTCATGTGTATGTTGTCTTGTAAATTCTGACACATTTGATTTATAGTTGTGCAGTTCTTGTTTTTTTTAATAATTGTTGGAGGCAGTGAGATGTAAGTATTTTAAAAACATAGGGATTGAGACTCAGGACATTTTTCATGACTTTTAGAACATGCGCCCATATTTATCTACGTGTTGTTTTATTCTGATTTCGAAAGCTGTCCACACAGACAGCCACAATGTCAGAAGAGAAAATCCAGTCTCAGCATTCTTTAGGCTCCAAATTAACTGGTTTTTGCACACGAGGCGTTTTCGCGTTTGTATGTGGCTCCATTCCTGGGCCCACGTGTAGCTGAAAAATTTTGGAGATTCACTGTGCTCAGCCTGCTTCCTAACAGTTTTAGTTCTGTTGATAAGTTAGGAAAAGGACACCCCTTTCTGTCTCTTTAGGTACAGTGCTGCTGCTGCGGCTAAGTTGCTTCAGTCGTGTCCGACTCTGTGCGACCCCATAGACGGCAGCCCACCAGGCTCCCCTGGCCCTGGGATTCTCCAGGCAAGAACACTGGAGTGGGTTGCCATTTCCTGCTCCAGTGCATGAAAGTGAAAAGTGAAATTGAAGTCGCTCAGTCGTGTCTGACTCTTCGCGACCCCATAGATTGCAGCCTACCAGGCTCCTCCGTCCATGGGAGTTTCCAGGCCAGAGTACTGGGTTCCATTGCCTTCTCCCTCCTGGTACAGTAGTCCTCTTTTATCTGCAGTTTCAGTTACCGGTGGTCAGCTGAGGCCTGAAATGATAAACAGAAAATTCCAGGAATAAACAATTAGTAGATTTTAAATCACATGCCATCCTGAACAGCGTGATGAAATCTTGCACCATCTCACTCCGTCCCACCTGGGATGTGAACCATCTCTTTGTCCAGTGCAGCCCACCCATTAGTGACCTTGTAGTCTTGGTGTCTTGGTACTTGTATTCAAGTGGCTCTAATTTTTCTTAATAATGGCCCAAAAGTGCAAGAGTAGATACTGGTAGTTCGGATATTCTCTGACTGTGCCTAATTTATAAATAAACTTTATCCCGTGTGTGTGTGTGTGTGTGTGTGTGGTTCAGTCATGTCCAGCTCTTTGCAACCCCACAGACTGTAGCCCACCAGGCTCCTCTGTCCATGGAATTCTCCAGGCAAGAATACTAGAGTGGGTTGCCTTTCCCTTCTCCAGGGGATCTTCCCAACCCAGGAATCAAACCTGGGTCTCCTGCATTGCAGGCAGATTCTTTACCATCTGAGCCACCAGGGAAGCCCAGATTTTACCATACTAATGTATTAACATATATAGGAAAAAACACAGTGTATGCAGGGTTTACTGCTATCTGTGGTTTAAGTCACCCACTAGGGTATTAGAATGTTTCCCCTGTGAATAAGAGGGATTGCTGTATTGGGTTGGAAAATAATTGTCATATCCTGACACTGTTGTTGCTGTTTTTAGTCGCTCAGTTGTGTCTGACTCTTGCAACTCCATGGACTGTAGCCCTACAGGCGCCTCTGTCCATGGGATTTCGCAGGCAAGTATACTGGAGTGGATTGCCATTTCCTGCTACAGGGATCTTTCCGATCCAGGGATCGAATCCTCCTCTCCTGCGTTGGCAGAGGAATTCTTTACCACTGAGCCACCAGGGTATTCTGACACTAGATGATCTATTTTATTTTTTAGAATTTCCTCTTCTTTTGCCTCCCACTAAAAAGCTGTATCTGTTTATCCAAAAGGATGTCTTTCTCCCCTGAATTTCCTAAAAAGTTACAGGAGTATAACTCATGGGTAGTTTATTATTACCCATGGCTGTTAGTACAACTTTTTCACAACAATGTTTTCATTTTAATGCCTTATTTTTATTGTCATCCTAAATAACAAGAGTTCTGTGGTTCTATGGAATTTAAAATACTAAACATTTTATATTCTACTCCTTTTTTTTTAAAGGTATTTTTCTATGAACATTGATTAGGCTTCTGGAACCTGATTAAAAAAATCTTAGATCAGCATTATTATTGATACATTATGTGCTAATTTAAAACTCTATTCTTCAGTTACTCATAAATATCTTTTTAATGATCTCAAATATAGATTTGTCTCTGTTTATGAAGTGCATATTTTCTAAAAATCACCCTGGGAATCTATATTAATTAATTCAACATTATTGGTTTATTTATATCTGCATATTTAATTTATGAATCACTTTTATCTTCCTTTCTCTGGCAATAACTTGTGATCTCATAGTGTTTTTGGTAATTTTTAAACCTGTTTTCTGAATTCAGTTTAACAGTGGCTGCCTGGGTGGAGGACAGGGAAGGGTAGGCTTTTAAAAATAGAACCTAAATTTAGCTAAAATTGTTGATACAGCATCTTAAAAATGACCAACTCCCACACAACCTACCCTGGAAACCAAATGACATGCTCTGACCCTGGTGAGTCAAAGATTCAGCTTCAAACAGGAAAGCCGTTTGAAAACTCAGCTGCCAATAAACCAGAGAGAAAGAGAAAAAAGGGAGAAAGAAAATTCAGCCACAATGCATTAAGAAGGTGGTGTCCTGAGAGATTCCCTCCAGGACCCTGAGATTAAAACCTCCCCTCTGGGCTGCAAAATCAGAGCTGATCATTCCTTTTTCCTTTCTATTTCCTTGTTTTTTTTCACCAAAGCCTCTCACTCACACCTCCACCCACACCCCAAGCCCAGACTCTGGAAAAAGGCAAGTGAAAACTTAAGTTCTTTCGGACGTTGGTGGTTATTGTTGTATGAAATGAGGAGCCCAATGTGATGTGAATACAGACCCAGGAGCAGATTCCTGACATGTTCAGAACAGTGTAGACAGTGATGGGGTAGAGGGGCCTTGGTAACTGGAGTCATCTCGAAAGACCATCAGCAACCCTTAGAAAGTTGAAATGATTAATTACTTCAGCACAAAAGGAGACTTGTTAAGAATAAGCAGGGGACAGAGTGTCAGCTCCAGGGGTGACCGGCTTGTCTGCTTAATAATGTGTTTTTAAAGTGCGTGCCACATCAAAAGCCAAGCACGTGCACATGGGGGAAAATGGAAAGAAAAAGCAGTGGGCAAAANTGCAAATTGCTGTCATTTAACTGTTTTATTACCATTGCCTATCAAAGTGCCATTTGCACGATGCCACCTAAGAGATTTGTTTGACTTTTTTTTTTTTTTAAAGAATCGCCCATGATCTGGACTCTAATCTACAGTGATAGACCCCGAATAATTCATGACTTTAAAGGGTCGATGACCTCGGCAACGTTTCCATTTCAAAGAATCTAGAGAAGGAACAAAAAAGTTAACAGGACATAGCGACATGTGTTTTCCATTATGAATGTCTCACGATTTTGTCGAGGTGTCAAATCCCCTGGTGGAAACAAGCACAGTAAAAGTAGCAAAATGATAGTTATTATACTTTACCCCCCATGTATAATAGGAATTATGAGAATGTTCCTTGGTGGACAGACAAAAGGGGTATCCTCCTATGCATAAAGGAACACCTTCCACTGCAATGGTCAAGTTACTAATATTATATTGTTGTTTATGATGAGATAGTTGTTCTATTCCCCCGCAAGCTGGGGGGAAACTGCTTTTATTAATGGGGGATTAGGTGTATATGCCCAATATGTATGATTACTTGCTTATACACCAATTACCTGACATGTCACCAACACCATCATGGCAAACAAAAGATTGGTAGGATTCAGAGGTTGCCCCGCCTTCATTAACATCTTCTCTGCTTCCTGGGTCAACTTTTTCATTTGACACCACATAGGAGGTGTTGCTTCCCTTGTACGGAAAGTAGAGCTTCTCTGCATAGTAAGCTCTTCGAATTTTTGAACCAAGGGATCATCCATTGTTGATTTTAATCAATCTCGCTGGGGTCCAAAACCTGTAATTATTAGCAGAAATGAAAGCATACCCTCGTCCCAAATATATTAATGATGCTGGGATCCAACCTTTCTCTTTATCTTTATACCAAATAGGCGTATTCAAGATCTTCTTATCCTCTTCTTTCCCTTGAAAATGCAACTCTGCTGCTGATAGATTTCCCTTGCTCCAAACATTCAAAAAATTTAGGGTAAGTAAGGTTTTATTCAGAATGTCTTTAGGTTTCATAAATCTCTCCTGTTTCCCCTTTTTTATTTTATTTTAAGATATTTACGCAAGGTATGATTAGTTTTTTTAATGATAGCTTGCTCTTGACTATTATAAGGAATATCAAAAGTATGAGTTATATGGTATTGAGACTAAAAGTGAGTTAATTTTGTGGATTGGTAGGCAGGTATATTATCAGTTTTTAATTTAATTGGTAATCCCATAACTGCAAAACAAGATAACAAATGAGTAATAACAGCATCAGCCTTTTTAGAATGTAATGTAGTGGCCCATTGAAAATGTGTGTAAGTGTCTATAGTATGTTGTATA
>SJYW01052146.1:314530-338061 GCA_006410735.1 Raphicerus campestris
GGATCGTTATGCTTCATTACAGCTTTCTTCCTTAAATCAGAGTCCAACTCCATGAAAGTATTTGCCAGGTCTGATTCAAGAAATTCAACCTGTGTGTGAAATACAAATAGGCTTTCATCTCCTGGAGCTGGTCATCAAGCCAACACTCTTGACTTCACAGCTCTTCGTTCCTAACAGTCCTAGGAGAAAAGTATTAACATCAGAAAGACCATTTGAATTTTCTCCTACTTGTGAGCAGGCTGAAGATACAGCTGAGACAAGGGGGCTTTGGAGCCAGAGTCTTGGGTTCTAGCACCTGCTCTGCTGCTGGTGACCATGGGACCCACAGGTCCTAGCAGCAACTCTCTGAGCCTCAGTTTCCTCATCTGTAAAACACAAGGATAATGATCACTCTGTCTCTCTTTCAGAGCCTTAGAAGATGAATCATTCTGCCCTTGCCCTGTCTCCCAACCCAGCTCCACTTCCCGAAGAGGAAAGACAAAGAAACCAGGCTGGTGTTACGTGATTGTTGTGTGATGGCTGTTGTTGTGGGAACAGGAGATAACACGTGCAAAGTGCCTCCTTTTGTTGTTCAGTTGCTAAGTTATGTCCGAGTCTTTGCAACCCCAGGGACTGCAGTGACGTCCTGGAACTGTACGACGTCAGCCGGGCACAGGGAAGCCTTTGCTGTTCCCATGTCCGTGCTAACGATTCGTGGTGTGTGGCCCTCAGCCTTGGTGCCTTTTCAGGCTGCTCCACCAAGATCTATTTGCATGGCTGCCCCCTGGCATCAGCATCTGTTTCCAGGCATTCTTCAGCAGGAGAAAATTCTTGCCTTTGGTGCAGAGGGGTGGTAATGATTCAGACACTCCTCTACCCTAAACAGATTGCAAATTTTTCCTCAATGGGAAAGAGGATACACTATAAAATATAACATTTCCTTAAGGGTTTGTGGGTTTTCTTTCTTACAGTTAATCATGTTTTGAAGCATTTAGGAAACAAATACAATGCATCTATTTTTTTTCTTTTTCTTAATCATGACCAAGTAAGTTCCCCTCCAGATGGAAAAACTCTAGATATTTAAATTAAGACCATCGTATTGGCCTACTTTTCAATGTTTCATTCAGTTTTAGAGCTGGAAAGGGCCTTGGAAACCACCTCACTCAATGCCTTGACTTTCAGATCCAAAGAACCAGAGCCCAAAAGGATGAAGTGACCTACCTAAGGTCACTTAGCTTGTTAGAGATGCGCCTGAGTTGAACCACAGGCTTCCAGATCCACAGTATTCTGTGTCTCCTTTCTTACTGGGTTAACAGAAAAAATAAAAAAAAAAAAAAACAGCATCTTGGGAAGGAGAATGAAATATGGCTTCTTTCTGAATATTTGTGTATCACCCACAATCAGCAGGCTGGACTTTCAGTATGTTGCAACGGTCTGACTTAATAGGTGGCCTATGTGAGACTGAAATTTACTCAGGGGGAAGTGTTGAGGAAATCCCAGTTCCTGCTATCCACTGAGCAGGAGTCCCACAGGATGTCAGGGGAACACCAACCCAGGCAGTGAGGTCAAACCTATGAAGCCAAACATATTAAATCATATGCAAAAGTTTCCAGGTGTAGCAAACTGTACGTGACATATACATAGACTAATAAACAGTATGCATACACTGGTCAAATGTAACTAGGAGTTCTACATTCCATCTGACAGCCCTAACCAAATAGGTTTTAAAAATACAACATTCAAATATAAATCCCAAATTGAAAGCTACAAAAATAGCTGCTCCAAACTGTCATTTTGAAACCAAACTGCTTCTTACATGGGCAACCCTACATAATATACTTCGGGTAATTCTTGATAAGAATTTAGTTATACACTTAAGGTGAAACAGTCTCCAAAGTGACAAAAATCTACTGCTGCTGCTGCTGCTGCTAAGTCATTTCAGTAGTGTCTGACTCTGTGCGAGCCCACAGATGGCAGCCCATTGGGCTCTGCCATCCCTGGGATTCTACAGGCAAGAATACTGGAGTGGGTTGCCATTTCCCTCTCCAATGCATGAAAGTGAAAAGTGAAAGTGAAGTTGCTCAGTCGTGTCTGACTCTTAGCAACCTCATGGAGTGCAGCCTACCAGGCTCCTCCGTCCATGGAAAGCTAAATTTCAGATTTGTCTCTCAGTTCAATCAGAGGCACCGCCCACATGTAGACAATCTCTCTAGTCTCCCTCTCCCTCCTGCTTCTTGGAGCCTGTGTCTACACTTGCCATCCAATCCTCAAAACACCATCGTCTGGTCCCTACTCTTATTGGTGTGACCAGGACCATTCTTGCCAAGGTACATGACAACTGAATGCAGTCTACACTCATTATTTGCGATAGCTTTGTTCCATGAAGCCATTATGAATACTGAATTAGCAAATACTGAATCACAGCTTCTATGGGAAATACAGAGTTAGGTTCCTGCAAGCCTCTGGGCACATTTTCAAATATCAGTATATACACAGCCTTGTTGTATGTGTGTTTCTGATTAAAGGCATATTATTTAATACATATGGTTTATTCATTAACACTGAACTCATGGCCGGCAGCATTATAACTCATGCCTGCATGCAACGTACCGTACATATGTAGTTTCATTGTAAGGCCCATCATAGCCTTCCTGCACTTAGGAACACTACGCACACTTCAGCACAAACTCACAGGCTGTTTTATGATCTCCAACCAAAGCACAAACAATGTAAAAATCATGGCACTAAACAGATGGAGAAGGACACTTATTACAAGCAACCATGGACTCTGCCAAGCTGGAAAGCAGTCCTAGGAGCAGCCTCACTGTTCCACGTTTCCAGCTGCAGCTTCTCCAGCACCAGAGTACCGGAGCCCAGACCACTGGCCCTGAGACTTCCCCTATTTCACCTCTTATTAACTAGAGCAAACGAAAGAAAAGGAGGAAGCACAAGAAAAGAGACACAGGTGAGAATATGAGTGACAGCTACAGAGGTGTGCCTGATTCTGTGCTAAGGGCTTCCCCCATCGCTTGATCTAATCATATCTAGCCTTGCACTGGACACACAAAAGTGAGAAGTTATGTACTTTGTCCAAGGTCGCCTTTGAGAGTTGAGTGTCAGGCAGATTCCAAATTATCTTTGTTTGGTCATTCCAATTACCAAATTCCATTTTCAAACTATCTTTGTTGATCTGGAACCTCCCTCTAGATCAAGGCTTACCAGACTACGACCTGTGAACCAAACCTAGGTCTGTTCATCTATGCATCATCTACACTGCTTTTGTGCTACCAGGGCAGAGTCGAGTGGCTACAACAGAGAACTCATGGCCCCCAGAGTCTAAAACAATTACTTTCCAGCTCTTCTCAGTAAAGCTTGGGCATCCTTGCTCTTGATCACTCTGAGATGTTGCCTCTTGGTGATGAAACCAGACAGAAATTGTGCTGTGGGAGAGTCCAGCAGGCTGTAGCCAACCCCCCACACAGGTATCAGTCTCCCCATTTACGAATGAGGAAACCGGGGTGTAATCATTCACGTGCTGCTCAAGGTCCCAACTCCCAAGTGGCCAGGATGGGATTTGAGACGACATAGTATTTCCTCTAAAGCAAATCCTCAGGCCACCAAGACTTAGAGATGAAGCCAGGGCATGTTTGGGTCCCCAAGACTTTCACTTCTGCCCTATCTTCATGCATTCACGACAGATCTACAACATGGGGCAGAGAGACCAATCTCTGTCTTGTACATTAATTGTTCCTAAAAGGAAGCCCAATTCACAAATGCTGATTTTGATTAAAATCATCAAGATGATTTCCTACTTCCAAAATACTGACAAAATAGCTTTTTTATCTATGTAGACAAAAAACTAAGCGAGGATTATTTAAATCAAGATTATGTACAACACGCATCCTAATTACTACACGATTACCTAGCTAAAGAGTGGATATTAGTGGATGTTGTTTTCGGCTGGCAGTCAAATCCAAATTAATAGCATTCTAGGCTGATCTGGATCACAGATAAAATTAAATTAATGTGACTCCAAGCCAGCTCTATTTATAAGCAAAGCCCAACTACAAAGAGAAAAGAAACATTTTAAGATGCAAAAATATGCCTCTGAACACAAGCCAAACATGGATTTTTAATTAAAGCACCAAGATTTTTTTTTCCCTACCAATTGTTCCTTTTGGGTATCAGCTAGACATGTCAGGGCTATCCTGGAAATCGGGCCTGAGATTCTGAGGACAGCTGAAGGTCAGAGAGCAGTGGGGGCAAGTTTTGCCAAAGTTCAAACAAAGGAGACTTACACGATGGGAATCTGAGCTCCCAGCTTCCAAAACCTCCCTGTGCACCAAGATGAAAGAACTCCAGGAGGAAAAGAGAAAGAACTGAGACTTTTATTTTGAAATAAGTTATCTCACTCCCAGCCCCATCTCATTGCTCCAATCACACCCAGAAATGAACAAGAGAAATAAATGATGGTCTTAACCCAAGAAGACTCATCCCTCACGGGTCCCCAGAGTTGCTTTCCACTCTGCCCCTGGAGGAGGGCTTGGCAATCCACTCCAGTATTCTTGCCTGGAGAATCCCCATGGACAGAGGAGCCTGGTGGGTTACAGTCCATGGAGTCGCAAAGAGTCAGACACATGGATCAACTAAACAACAAAGAAAGCGGTCTCTATGGATTGAATATTTATTGTTGACCAACCACTAAATTGTGTCTGACTCTTTGCAACCCCATGGACTGTAGGATGCCAGGCTCCTCTGTCCTCCACTATCTCCTGGAGTTTCCTCAGATTCATGTCCATTGAGGTGGTGATGTTATCTAATCATCTCATCCTCTGTCATCCCCTTCTCCTTTTGCCTTCACTCTTTCCCAGCATCAGGGTTTTTTTCCAAAGAGTCAGCTCTTCACATCAGGTAGCCGAAGTACTGGAGCTTCAGCTTCAGCATCAGTCCTTCCAATGAATATTCAGGACTGATTTCCATTATGATTGTCTGCTGTGATTTCCTTGTAGTCCAAGGGACTCTCAAGAGTCTTCTCCAGCATCACAATTTGAAAGCATCAGTTCTTCAGTGTTCAGCCTTCTTTATGGTCCAACTCTCATATCCGTGCATGACTGCTCAAAAAACCATAGCTTTGATTATAAGGACCTTTTTTGGCAAAGTGATGTCTCTGCTTTTTAATATGCTGTCTAGGTTTGTCATAGCTTTTCTTCCAAGGAGCAAGCATCTTTTGATTCCATGGCTGCAGTCATCATCCATGGTGACTTTGGAGCCCAAGAAAACAAAACGGACTGAGTATATGAGGAAATTTATCATAGCATCTTCGCAACAAGCAATTCAGACCCTGAGATCCCTAGGGCACTCCACGGTGCTCACAGAATGTTGGAAGAACTTAGGAATGACTCTTGACTTGACTGAGTGGTCCTGCCTGAAAATACACAGGCCCTCTTTCTACTTGGGANCATAGCATCTTCACAACAAGCAATTCAGACCCTGAGATCCCTAGGGCACTCCACGGTGCTCACAGAATGTTGGAAGAACTTAGGAATGACTCTTGACTTGACTGAGTGGTCCTGCCTGAAAATACACAGGCCCTCTTTCTACCTGGGAAACTTATAGCCAAAGATAAACAGCATGAAGATGGGAGGCCTGTTTCTCTGAAAAGTAATACAGCAATCCAGCAGACTTGCTGAGGTTTCCCTCTGTACCTTGGTTGATGGATGATCACAGGAGAGTTGAGATATTCTTCAGGCTGATGCTGAAACTCAACGTAAAAATTCTGACCCATATTCTTTCTTCCATAAACCACATGGCCTATGGAGGTTCTACCTTTCGAGGCTACGTGTCTTTTCAGATACTGAGGTTGTACATGGCCATGCAAGGGAGTGGATACATTAGGGTTCCTCTCAGTGGGCCCTTTCATCTAAAACCAAGAGACCAGTGGCTAAGAAGGACCCCTTCCATTCTGGTCACCATGAGACAGTCCCCTAGCATGGCCTCACACCTCTGGTTTTCCTAGGTTGTAGGAAGACTAAAGATCTGGCCTTCTAGCCTCTAGTGCATGAGATTTTAATTTGCTGAGTGCAGCCTTGAAAAACAGAGTAATTTCTCTTCCTACAGTGCTCAGAACCATCAAATGAGAAAACTTTTTCAGTTTTAACAGCTTCATCCCTTTGGCTGGTGATGGTCCATGCAGACTTCCCTGCCAGTTCATCTGGAATAAGGCTCTTTCGAGCATCAAACCAGACCGGAAAGCTATAAAATGAATACAGATCTCTGAATGACAAGTTGGCATGCAATCGTTTTCCAGCCCAGCATCCAAGGATAGGGTTGGCTTTTGTTGAGAGTATGGTGGGGAGGGTTTTGTGGTTGCTTTTAATTTGAGGTTTTGCTTTTGCTTGTTTGCTTGCTTGCTTATTTGCAGGGCTAGTTTATTTATTTTTTGCTTTTCACCATTTCCAATCTCCTTTGTGAAGAAAAGACTGGCTCTGTCATCTCCTGTCAGCAAGATCGGGGACAGCTTCTATATTTGATGTTGAAAGATGTAACAGAAATCAAGCACTTGAAAACCCTAAGTGATTTAGACAAAGAAAGACCAGTCCTGCTTGTGAAGAATCTGTGGTTAGCCCAAACTTTTCAACAAGACATTATTGATTGAGAACTGAAGTCAATATACCCAAACATATAAGCCACTGGACTAGGACTTAAAAATGAGACACATTTCAGAGGTTTTCCTCAGCCCTGCCTCTCACAGCTGCCATCCAACAACAACTTTAAGAACAAACTTAACTTTTCTAAACAAAAATAATTTCATCATTTTGTGTGGCATTAACACCCCGCTACTTCGATATGTTATCTATATTTTTCTTGTTGACATCCAACCAATTCAGAGCTAAAAATCCATCCTCTGGTTTTTCTGTAGGTCGTAAATCATAGAAAGGTTATATTTTATGAAAGCTGAAGCTGGGAAGTAAACAGCATATTTATATCCAAAGAGTTTCATCCATTAGGCAGCAGTGACAGGGCCCTGTGGGCCAGAATCTAGTTTTCTTACTTAAAAAGCTTAGTTCTTCTGTAGACTCCTGCAGGGACCTATAACAGTTGGAATTGGGTTTTTTATGCCTTTGAGGCCTCCGAATGAATGTTACACTTTTCCATTATTTTCTTTTTTCTTTTGAGAAAACTAGGCTACCTGCTTATTGCCTAAAACCCACACCCCATGATCATACTGTTGTAAAATCTGTCTTCTGCTCCTTCCTCCCACATCTGATCAACATTCCCAAACTTTGTTTAGAGAAAGTCTGAGGGTCCTGCAAGGTGGTACTACATTTGTTGAGATGGGGGAGGGCTCCCTGAGATGATTTAAGTCAATGGGGAGGCACATTGAATAAAACTTCAGCCCAAGGGGCACCTGACAACTTTGACCTCCTCTACCTCCACAGAAAAATAAAAATAAAAAGCTTAAATCTTAATATCTCCCTTGTTCTAGCTTGTAAATGCCTTAAAGTCTTCCAACTATTTCACAAGATGGTACATGGCTGAAATAAAAAGGCAGAAGTCCAGATCTTGCATTTTGTAATACTGTCTGCTATTAAAATGTTAGTGTGTCTGCCCCTCGGGCTATTAAAAGATGATGCGCCTGACCTGTCTACAAACTTGTAATTTGTGGTCAGGATTCCAGATCGAGATCTATGCAGATAAGCATGTAGATTTCACACCATTATTACATCAGGCAAGGAAGTATGGTTCCGAATCAGCAGAGTGATCGCCCTGAAACTAGCCAAATAATCACTGACAATTAAGAAAATGAACTATCTGAGTCTCAGTGCTCTTTTTAGCCACTTTGAACATATATTTGTTCTTTTGATGTCCTGTGTGAATAGGGGTGCTTTATCTGACTGCTGATGGGCTAAACAATGCATCTGAGTTGTAATATAGAACTCAATTTGCTGGGACTGTCATCTGAAAGGCCTGGACAATTTATCGAACACTGCAGATGAAAGAAAGAGAGGGGAAAAAAATTTAAAACTGACCACTTCTAAAATGAAGAAAATAGGGCAGTAAAGGGTATTGTAATATACTTTAATCTTCCTTAATGTAGAAAAATATGAAATGCCATTAAATCTTCCTTTGAAATGGATGTGGTCGCATGGCTTGAGCACCCAAATCTAGTTAATGAATCTATTTTTAAGGCAAATAAACAGGAAAGAAGCGGTGAAGGAGTGATCTGTGCATTATATGACTAATTTAGAAGATGAAAGGCAGAAAAATTAAAGTTAAATTCACACAAATATTAGAGGTAAGGAAAATGTTGCAGGTGTAAAAAAGGGAAGCCTGCATTTCCCGTGGGTGGGTGTTGGAAACAAGCAGACACTTTCTTCTCAAGAGCAAAGTCGGGAGAGATAAAAGTGTTTCAGGAGACCCAATAATTAACATTTTAAAAGGTTTTCTTAATAAAAAATGATCCCACAATAATAGCAATTTAATCATTTTATTTGAAAAATTAAATTGATTGCAAGCATTCATTTGTAAGGAAGTGGCGTTTACAGGATTTGGATGACCTTATCCAATCAGATCTCTACTTTAATCACTTTAACTGGAGCCAATATACAAAAAGAAAGCTGGCAACAGTCTGAGATTCAAAGGACAATAATCTGGGGAGATTAACAGTCCTCCACAAAGGGACCACACCACCTACTTATCCTTCATTCTTTGTTACAGCCAGAACATTACTAACGGAACTCAGACCACGTGCTGAAGAGTCACGTGGGAGACAGGCTTTATTAGGGAGTCTCATTAGTGTCCGCACCCACCCCATGTGGCAAAATGGCCTTGGGGGCATACTATCGCCTTGATAAAATAAAGAAACTGTTAGCACGTTAATGCAGTGCTGAGGGTTGATCTTGGCCAAACTTAAATTATAAAGGATGCCAAGGTGTAATACCTATTAACTTGTAAAGCATTACAATATTTTGTCGCAAGACTAGAGTATACAAAACATTTTTCACAGACATTGTTTAATGTGGTCTTCACATCAGAGCCCCTTTTCTCGAAAGAAAAAGATACCCACTCTCTTCTTTCTCTGCTTTGGACACCACCTAGGCAAGCAGGGACACCCCCACCACCTGACTCTACATGTTGAAGGAGACAGTGGAAATCAACACCTCTCTCAGAATCCCAGCTCCTATAGGGAACCTAAAGACCCAGCTTGGTCTAATGTCCATTTTGGTCCAACCCATGGTCAGGCAACAGATCACATTACATAAATGTGGCTGCAAGAACATGGGGGAGATGAGGGTAATCCTGAGAGAAGGGGAGAAGGGCCTGGAAGACATCGCAAAAGTATCTTTTGCCCAGAGCAGGGGAACACAAAAATTAAGAGCATGAATTCAGATGTCAGATTTCCCAGTTGTGTGATCGTGAGCAAGGGTCTTAACCCCTGGGCACCTCTGTTTCCTCACCTGTAAACTGGGGTGATAAAGTCACCTATCTCATGTACTGTACTAAGTCCCTTCAGTCTTACCTGACTCTTTGTGACCCAGTGGACCAAAGCCTACCAGGCTCCTCTGTCCTTGGCATTCTCCAGGCAAGAATGCTGGAGTAGTGGGTTGCCCTCCTCCAGGGGATCTTCCCAACCCAGGGACTGTACCCATATCTCTTAGGTCTCTTGCACTGGCAGGTGGGTTTTTAGCCCCCTTATTTTATAGGGAAGGTTAACGTGGGGATTAAATGAGCTAATAGAGGAAACACTTTTAGAACTACATCTAAATAGATAGCATAGGGAATGTATTTCTTACAACTGCTGACTCTCATCACCATTATTTTTGCTTGCCCCATTTTTTCTAACTTGAAGTGAACTTCAGAAAGGTTACATGCCAGGTTCACAGCCATGACGGGTGGCCTCTACCATCAATCTTCTTCAAGCTACTGCCCTGCTTGTGCCCCATTAGGGCTGGGCTGTGTGTGCACTCTCACCCTGTTTATTTAACTTATATGCGGAGTACATCATGAGAAACACTGGACTAGAAGAAACACAAGCTGGAATCAAGATTGCCGGGAGAAATATCAATAACCTCAGATATGTAGATGATACCACCCTTATGGCAGAAAGTGAAGAAGAACTAAAGAGCCTCTTGATGAAAGTGAAAGAGGAANCTTCAATATGGAAGAGACTTCTCTGGTGGCCCAGTGGTTATGATGCCACACTTCCAAGGCATGGGAGGCACAGGTTCAACCTCTGGTTGGGAAACTAAGATCCCACAGGCCATGCATGTGGCATTGCCAAAGGAAAATTTTAAAATTTTAAAATAAATAATATGAAAGATAGGAAAATGACAGAGGGAGGGAGCAGAATCCTCCTTTAACTTTACAGTATCAAGCAAAATTCCCAATATTGATAAAAATAGGATGGTCACCAGCAAATTCCTCCTGCTGCTCCCTGCTGGCAGTGTCCACAGGATGGCATTTTTTTTTTTAAGGACATGGTTTCAACAGTGTTGGAATAAGCAGAAAACCAAGAATCCCTACAGACTAGCCTTCTGCTGGTCACATAGACTCTGTACGAGTCTTTTGGCATACAAGAAAATGGCTCATACNAAGGACATGGTTTCAACAGTGTTGGAATAAGCAGAAAACCAAGAATCCCTACAGACTAGCCTTCTGCTGGTCACATAGACTCTGTACGAGTCTTTTGGCATACAAGAAAATGGCTCATACTGGGGACCTTTGCTAAATGACCAGGGACAGAATCTGAAGTGAAAGCTTTTGAATAAACAAATAGGAAAACAACACACCAAAATCCAGATGTTTTCACCGACCCATTATTTCTGGGTCATTGCAACGTCTTTCTGGCCGGCCATAGCATCTTTCAGCAGTGTTAATCCCCGTTCTCTTGAAACAGAGGCCCATCCACATTTCTTCAGGTCTACGGTACTGAGGAGCAGGGCAGTTTTAAAGAAGAGAGCTGGGAGCAGAAGAAACAGGCATCTCATCTTCCCCCACAGGGCATGTGTGGGCAGTCATATTCAACTCTTTGTGACCCCATGGGCTGTAGCCCACCAGGCCCCCCCGTCCATGGGATTCTCTAGGCAAGAATACTGGAGTGGTTGCCATGTCCTATCCCCACTAGGTCCTGGACCTAACTGTACAGGGCAAAGAGCCTTTACACATGCCTTGAAATTGAAAGAATACTCTGCACTTCCATTCTTTAATTTTACTTCCTTGAAAATTCTCCAGAGCTATTGCTGTTTTGATAGATCCCTCCCACTCAAAGCCACTGTATCTCCAAATGTGTAGGAATTAGAATACCCCAGTAAGTAATTCTGACAGCACCACATTCTCACAGAAAAATTAACTGTCTTGAGACTGAAGCCTGCAGACGTTACCCCATTACAGCACTTTTATTTTTATGTTAAAGAGTCTAATAACAGCCTACACTGTGCAACACTGCTATTAGACATGAAGTGGGAAGAGAAATCCCAAGAGATCACAGTTGGCCAAACCAGTTCCCCTTCCCCGGAACTGCAGGCTGTTATCTTTCGTATATGACCATGCCTGCAGGGCACCAACTTCCATGTGGGGTGGTTTACTCGCTAAGTCATGTCCAACTGTTGTGACCCCATAGACTGTAGCCCGCCAGGCTCCTCTGTCCATGGGATTTCCCAGGCAAGAATATTCCCGACCCAGGGATCAAAGCTGGGTCTCCTGCATTGCAGGTGGATTCTTTACTGACTCAGCCACCATGTGTAGCCCCCCACCTTCCCAGGATGTCACCAAATGTTACACAACCTTGGAAGGAGCCTGGAACCCCTGTCAGGCTTTGCTCTCACGAGATTCACCTCTTCTCTCCCTCCAGATGAGCTCAGCCTGTCTGGGTACATTGCACAGCGGTCTCCTCACTCTTCACCTTTCAGGGAGTCTACCAGCGACAGTAACTGCAGCCAGTTAAGTCCCAGTCCTTCCATGCATTCTTGTTATTTCTGTTTTTAATTTCACAATACTCAACACACAAAAGAATAGATGGAACATGTGTGTGAGTTATGCAGCGTGATAATGGCATACACATTGTGAAACCAGCACCCACCAGGAGAAGCAGAATGTTACCAACACAGGCAGTGTTATCGATTTGCTCCACGCCTGTTCATCCCCTTGCCTCTTCCAAAGGGGTAGCCAGGATCTTGAACTATCTGTTTATTATTTTGTCATTCAAACAATATTCTTCAGTGTTAATTGGTTTTTGCATTTTATAAAAATGGCATTTTACTCTATATGCTCTTCTGCAAGATGTTTGGTTCAGTCAGCAAATCATTTCTAAGATTCATGCAGGTGTTTGTGGGTAGCTGGAGCGCATTCATTTTCATATACCTATAATGCTCACAGTCTATTTAACCATGTTCTTATCAAAGAATGTTAAAATGGTTTACAATGTTTGCTTTTTATCCACAGTGCAGCTATGAGAGCTCCCAGAGCACAGGTCCTGCTGCACACCAACAGGAGTTTCTCTGAGGTCTGCTGTATACCTATGAGTCAGGTGATGGGTTGTACTTAGCTTTACAAGATGATCCCAATTTATTTTTCAGAGTTTTCCAATTTATGCTTGCCAGAAACATGTAAGTGCTCCCATTCGCCATGCCCTCATGCATGCATGGTGTCAGACGTCTTGGGTTTTTGTCAACCCAGTGAGAACAAATGGTAGGTTTCTGTGAGGTTTCTGTGTGTGTACCGGTGTGTGTCTAAATAGAGATATATCTTTGTTATCTTGATGTGATGAGGAATAGTCAGGAAAAAAATCAAAGAAGAAAGAAAACTTCAGTAAGTGATCATATGGANGTACTTAGCTTTACAAGATGATCCCAATTTATTTTTCAGAGTTTTCCAATTTATGCTTGCCAGAAACATGTAAGTGCTCCTATTCGCCATGCCCTCATGCATGCATGGTGTCAGACTTCTTGGGTTTTTGTCAACCCAGTGAGAACAAATGGTAGGTTTCTGTGAGGTTTCTGTGTATATACCGGTGTGTGTCAAAAGAGATATGTCTTTGTTATCTTGATGTGATGAGGAATAGTCAGGAAAAAATCAAAGAAGAAAGAAAACTTCAGTAAGTGATCATATGGAAAAAGCAAGACTACTCATAGTAGGCTACTGGTGGCTTGATAAGTTTTTTTAAGCTGTATTGAAATATAATTGACATACAACAAATGTTTGTGATGATTGGATGTATGTATATATTGTGAAATGATCACAGTAAGGTTAATTAATCCATCCTTCATGTCACCTAGTTTCTTTGTGATTTTAATTTGCATTCTCCTAATTACAAATGAAGTTAACATCTTTTTGCATGTAACTGGCCAACCTTTCCTACTATTTCATAAAATGTCTTTATAAACAAGTCTTTTCCCATGTTTTTATCACATTGTGTCTTATTATTTCCCATTTGTCTATACTCTGAATACTTATCTTTTGTTATTTATGTGGCAAATAAATATCTTATCCAGCTTTTTGTTGAAAGAAGTTCTGATTTTTAAGGTAGTCTAACTTAACCTTTTTGCATTTTGCTAAGAAACCCTAGCCTATCTTGAGGTCACAAAGAGATCTCCTCTATTTTATTCTTAAAATACTCACATGTCACCTTTCACATTCTATCCATCTGAGAGCGATTCTGCATATGGAGGTAGGAATCCCATTTCATCTCTCCCATGTGGTAACCGGCACTCCCACACTTGTCACTGAGTACTTCCTGCTTCCCCACAATGGCCTGCAGCGTCCTCCAGGCTTCCTATTCAATTCCACTAGACATCTGTCTATTGCCGGGCCAGCACCACACTATTATAGCTGTATAATATATCCTGAAGCTTGACTGAGCAGGCATTCCCCACTCCCTTCACACACACAACATGTATTTAGCTATTTTCAGTTTGGTCGACCCATTTTCCAGTAGGGAAAAGAAGAAGGAGGAGGACTAAAAGGAAAAGAATAATGGAGGCTGGTTTCTATGTGCCAAGCTCTGAGCTAAGGATCTGACATAAGATACTTATTTTTTACCTTTATTTCATAAATAAGAAAAATGAGGTTCAGAATGGCTTCATGCCTTACCAGATTCAAATACCAAATAAGCAGCAGAGATGCAAATCCTAACTCAAATCTTTCGGACTCTCAAGCCAGTGCTCTTTTGGTTTCACTGGGAAGCCGAGATTCCCAGAATCATGTTGAAAATCTCTGCTTTAGATGCCACCAGACTTTCACCTTTTCTCTGCCCTGCGTGGAAACTGCATCTGGGTGTCTGAGGGCTTGGTGAAGCTGACTTGGCTCCTCTGAATTCCTGCCTAGACACACATCACTGCAACTGCCCCCCACTCCCACCCCCCGAAGATTGTGCTGTGAGCCTGGCTAATTGTCCTTTGTTGAGCATTTCTCTCTCATTGTGAAGCCTTTTCTGCTTCACCTGGATTGTGGAAGGAACAGAAGGAAGCAAAGTGGAAACTATTCCAGATGAGCTTCAACTTTCTGCCTACAGCTTTTGCCAAGAAACTCAAGAAAATGCCCGGCACTGCCCTTTTCAGATGAGAACAGCTAAGCTCCCTGAGCACATAATAGACCCAACCAGCCTGGTGGATTCACTGGCGTTAATTACATGGTTGAGGTTAAATATATTTTATGGACAAAAGAAATGATAGACGGGTTCTTCGCACAAAAGATTTCAGCTCATTTGAGGTTTAACCATTTTAAATTTAATAATTTTTTTAAAAGCCACGATTGAAAAGGTCAGATCTAATTCTGCCGCCAAACCCGAGGCTGCAGCTCGGAGCCAGCAGAGGATGACTCAGGCCAGCAGGACGAGACAGCTGGACAAGGCAGGGGCCAGCCTCCGTGTGCGACTGCGGGGTCGTGCAGAGATCCACTGCATCAATTAGGGCCAGTCTCATTTCCTGGCAGGTCTCATGGCAGATGTCTCATTTACTTTTCCACTTTTATCACGATATTTTCCCTTTCAGCGTTCATTCACAGTCCTGATCTCCTTTGCCAATTGCCCTGCCTGTACCTGTGAATTTATTTTTAAATAGTGTTAAGAGGTCTGCCGTTACATGTCAAAACCAGTCCAGAATACAACAAGGTACTGTCTGGACCAGTGAGGCAGGGTGGTGATACACATATTGACTCACTGGCCACTCAGCCATTGGAGAAAATCAGTCCACGAGGCAGAAAGAGATACTGGCAGACTCTGCTCTGAAACCCACCACTCTGGGAGCTCTTTCCACAGCTGTTCAGGTTCTATGCCTGGACCCATAGCACAGGTGCACAGCCTCACCCCCTCCCACACCTCGCTGGGTTCACCTAGAGCCCCTGGTCACGGGGCCAGGTGAGGGCTCTGCAGAGGAGGTGGGAGGGCCCCACACCCAGGTCTCTGATTACAATCTGGGCCACAGCCCCCAGGGCCCCAGCTCTAGGGGACCATATTCCATTCCTTGCCCAAAATGGGCACATGCATGGAAAGTTCAGCCTGAATCTTAATTCTCCAAAAGCACCCTTTAAAACAAATTGTGTAAAACATCATCCATGAGACAATAAAATCCATCAAACTGTAACCACCACCAAGGTCCTCTTTGGAATTGCTGTCAACCTCCCAGGCCCTCGTCTTGCCCTGAGTTTGAGGGGTCCGGTCTCCACTCTGTGGCCAGATGGTGTTTCTAAAGCCCCCTCTGATCATCCCCCTCTCCCCTGCCTCCCTCTCCATGAGGCTCCCCATGGCCTTGGGGCAAAGTCCCCCATCTTAGCCTGGCTCACAGGTGGCTCTAGGACCAGGCCTCTGCTGCCGCCCCTGCCTCTCCTCTGTGGTCCAGCCATGTTCAATGCTCTATCGCTGCGCTGGATCTTAGGACAGGCTGAGCCCTTACCCTGGAACACACTTCCTGTCCCCACCCCTAGCAAAGCCCTACCAGCTACCTATGAGCCCCTGGTAGACAACTAGATGCCAAGCTCTATACTAAACACATGGATGACATTGCCTATTTTTGTTGTCCATGGCCCCAGGAAGCTGATTTAAAGATGGAAAAACTGAGATGGAAAAACCAGAGATGCCTGGTGATTCATCTACTGCCCCACAGACAAGGCCGGGCTAGGAGGCTGAGGGCCGGCAGGGTCTTCCTAATCCACTCTCCACCCTAGGAGGTAGGCAGAGATCAGGGCACTCCTCTGTAACCCCAAAGCCTTCTGTGCTGACCTCTAGAAAGCAGACTCCTTGAAAGTATTTGTCTTTGTGTCACCAGCTCCTAACCAATGCCTAGCACATCACAGGGGCTCAATTCACATGTACCAAAAGAAAAAGAAAAAAAAAGGATGAACCATTAAGAAATGTATTTATTGGTAAATGGAGTTGTTGTGTAACAGCCGCAGAAGAACACTGCAGAGCTGTGTGCCAGGAAGTTGCTGTGGAGAAGGCCATTGGTGCACAGTGTCCATGGGATACAGCCACTCAAGAGCCCAACGATGGCTGGAGAACTGGAGGGCTGACCTTGGCAAGTTTGGGTCCCTAATCTCTCCTCTTGTGACACCCAGCACACTTCCTGGCCAGCTTTCAGTGCCACTAGCTGTATAATCCGGGCCCCAGTTTGAGTATTCTCAATTAAAGATATTATTAGAAAGATAAATCAGTTGCCTGATCCAATGTATTTTTGAGGCACATGCATGTAAATTACATTTGTCCAGATGTTTAGCAGGTCCGTGCCAAACCATTTAAAACATAAAACAGATAAGTTCCTTAAGCCTAATTTTCAGCTTCCCAAGGATCAGTCCTCGGCAGATGGCAGGGCAGATGAATGCTGGAGAAAAATTAAGGGCTGTCTGTATCTTTCAAATTGACATGGAGAGCAGTTGGGTTCTGCTAGAAACTAAGAATGACCACAAAATGTAATTATGATTGTAATGAGAATGGGTTAAGCTTAAACTATTTCTCATTTTCATTGCAGTCACTGCCACAAGATGGAGTGGAGATTAATGCCAGGCCATTTCCTGTGCTTGTTATACTCTTTGTCATTAGAATAAAACATCATCATTTGAGCATCTCATGTATACTGAGAAGGATGGCCAGGGAGGGGTGGCGACACTGAGCTCCGGTCAAATCTCTGTGCTCCGGTGGCTCCCGAGAGTTGGCTCAAGGAATGGAGTAGATTCGTGGTAGCCCGGCGCGCCCACCCCATGTCAGCATCCTGCAACACAGACTAAGACCCGAAGCCTCATTCTCTTCAGCTGCAGAAAGGGGATAACTGCACAGTTCTTCTTCCGAGGGCTGCTACAGCTCTCCACAGAGAAATGGCTTGTGAAGGGCTCTGCAAACTTTAAAGCACCATTTGAGCATAAGGGAGGAAGATAACACGGGCACCAGCTTCTGAACTAAAAAGATCTGAGTTCATTTCCCAGATCAACAGGCCTAATTGTGTGAACTCAATTAAGACACTTGACACTGAGGGTCTCCTCACCTGTATAATGAGACTAAGACTATACAGCGCATTTGGGTTTTGGGNGATAACACGGGCACCAGCTTCTGAACTAAACTTCCCAGATCAACAGGCCTAATTGTGTGAACTCAATTAAGACACTTGACACTGAAGGTCTCCTCACCTGTATAATGAGACTAAGACTATACAGCACATTTGGGTTTTGTGAAACGTAAATAAGATGATGAATATCACATGCCTAGAATGGAGCCTGATGTATGCCTAGTGTCCCATGAATGGTGGCTGTGATTGTGAGTGATGCTCACAATGTCATCTTCTTCATTATGAGATGCAGACTCACTAATATTCTAATGGAATAAGTGACAGTGCTGAGAATTGTTCACTCAAGTCAGGGGTTCTGCATGGCAGAATTCTTCGCTGGAACAAAGTCTTACCTGAAGTCTCACCTGTGAAACAGGTGGGAGCAGAGCTGCTTTGGTTGGAGAGGAAGTGAGGGGCCCAGGGCCCATCACCTAACTGCTGTCCCCAGCAGCTCCTATGACGGTAGCTCTGGAGAGCCCAAGTACTAAGTAAACACATGGTTTGGTCTGGATCTTGCAACCTGCACCTGCTGCCTGGCTCCCTTGACTTCTTCCCCATCCTTTGTGGGCCTCCTCCAGGGTCACCTCTATTTGACACCCCCAAGTAGAGTTAGTCCCTGTTCCTTGTGGGTTGAACTGCTATTTAGCAGTTGGGAAGGGCCTTGGCAGCCACTTGTTTTTGCAAAGTTGGATAGCAGCCATTATCAATTCCCCCAAATTTTTCATCACCCCAAAAAGAAACCTGTGCCCGTTAGCTGTTGCTCCCCATTCCCCTCCCCCTCCATCAGCACCAGTCAAGCACTAATCTATTTCCCGCCTCTATGGATTTGCCTATTCTGGGCAGTTCACAGAAATGGTACAGGGCCTGACTAGTAGTAATAAGTATCTAAGTGGATGTAAGGATATAAGAGTAAGAATTTCAACTTAAAAATATGAAGTTTTTCAAAAGATTTCCTCACCAAATATCAAGTGCTTTTTGATGTAATAAAATACAAAGTGCCAAACATTCCCTATGAAGTATCCTTAGCCCCCAGATATTCACTAAACCTACTTCTAGCCCGCAGGAAATATAGCATATAAAGATGTAAGCGGAATGACACACAGGAAGCAAACAGACCAATTCAGGATGTAGAAAATCCCAGATGACAACTGATCATTTTCTCCAATGGGTCAATAACCTGTGAAAACTAAGGTGTGTGAGTGAGAGTATTCTAGAATAAAAGATACTTAAGAGATAACTGTGGAGAAGGCAATGGCACCCCACTCCAGTACTCTTGCCTGGAAAATCCCATGGATGGAGGAGCCTGGTAGGCTGCAGTCCATGGGGTCACTAAGAGTCGGACACAACTGAGCGACTTCTTTCACTTTTCACTTTCATGCATTGGAGAAGGAAATGACAACCCACTCCAGTGTTCTTGCCTGGAGAATCCCAGGGATGGCGGAGCCTGGTGGGCTGCCATCTCTGGGGTCGCACAGGGTCAGACACAACTGAAGCGACTTAGCAGCAGCAGCAGCAGCAAGAGATAACTGGGAGGTTTCATTAATTGCTTTGAAATAGACCCCCAGCCAAACCTTTCCTAATGGCCTTCCTCTGTGTAGAAGGACTGTACTGCTAGCCCCTGCGGAGTAGGACGAGCAAAGGAAAGGTAAGAATATGGGATGCGGACACATTGCAGATGAAGCTTGACATGCCTTTGCATGTCACTCCATCTTTTGTTCCCAGGAAAGGGCTGTTCCTGCAAGCTGGGCCTGAGGATAAAGTGCTGAAGCCAATTTGTGATGGATGTGGAATGTGAGCCAAGAAAGAAACCCTTGTGGTTGGAAGTCACTGAGATTTCGGGGGCTGGGGTTGGGGGTCGGTAACTTGTTATGATAGCATAACATGTCCTAAACTGAGTAATAGCAATCCCTATCAGATATTAACATGAAATTGTAGTTATTAAAGAATGCCCGCGATTTATAGAAGTGCATATTTAAGACGGTAGGGATGAAATGCCTACACAATAGGCAAAATTCCAAGATAGCCCCCAAGATTCATAGCCTCTGCTGGTCCCACTCTGAATAACGCCCTCCCCCTGAGGTTTGATAGCACCATGGACTCAATGAACAAGAGCTTGAGCAAACTCTGGGAGAAAGTGAAGAACAGGGAAGCCTGGCATGCTGCAATCCATGGGGTTCCAAAGAGTCAGACATGACTTAGTGACTAAAAAAAAAAATCTGAATGGGAAGAAAACCTGTGAATATGATGGCATAGCACTCCCATGAGAGGGTGTAAGTCAGCTGACTTTGAGTTAATCAAAAGCAAAATTACCCTGGGTGGACCTGGTCTAATCAAGTGAGCCCTTAGCCAAGGGTAAAGTGTCAAAGAAACACTAACACTCCTGCTGGCCTCGAAGGAAATGCAATCAGCAATGCAGTGAGCTGCCTATGGGACTGCCTCTAGTTGCTGAGGGCCTCAGCCCTACAACCACAAGGAACTGAATTCTGCCAGCAACCACACTAGGCTCAGGCCTCTAAGTCTCAGGTCAGACCTCAGGCCAGGCTGACATCTGGATTGCAGCTTTGTGAAACAGAGCAGAAGATCCAGCTAAGCTGTGTCCAGATTCCTAAACCTTGGAAAACGTGAGATAACAAATATGTGTTGTTTAAACAGCTGAATCTGTGGCTGTTTGTCATATAGCAATGGACAAGGAACTTTAAATAACTTAGCAAAAAACACGGGAGACAGGCAAAGCAAACACAGCAAAATCTTTCTCGTGCTTGAGTCTGAGTGATGGGTAGATGAAGCTCATTATCCTCTTCTGCCCACTCTCATGAAGGTCTGGATTTTTTCATAATAAAAAATTTTAAACGATGCCAGAACGTAATTTCCCTTACAACAAGGATCCTGACAATTCCATCCATCACTGTAACCCCAGCAAATAGCACAGTGCCCAGCACATAGTAGGTGTTTCATAAATAATTGTTAGATGGGTATATTACAGTTTATGAACTCACAACATCTTTTTTGTATTAACTCCACTTTACAGATATAAGAACTGAGGCCCAGGAAGTTTGTGACTCAAAGTAATGAGTAATAGATGAGACTAGGATTCCAGTCTTCCAGTTCCTGACCCAAAACCAATCAGGTTTCTCTTTGGACTATATCTGCCATCCAGATTGTCTTTGGAATTTAAACAGCTGCTGTTTCATTCTGGTTTATCGGGAGAATTTACGCACACTGCCTCAGTCATATTGAGACATCCGTTAGAAAACCCAGCCAGGCAGGTTAAATGTTAATTTCCTTTCTACTGTACCATTGTCTAACCTCCTTCCATGAATCAAAGTGAGTAAAAAGGTTCTTCACTTACTGACATAAAACAAATTGAACAAATTATGTTACTTAACTGAGGAAGAACTAGTCCGGCCAGTGATTCCAGTCCAACCTGAGCTGAGCCTTTTCTCCTTATTAACATTCACTTGCAAATGAGGTTTGGGTTTTTTAACATAATGTCACATTGATCTCATTAGCATATCTGACTGCATCACATCGGTGATCCTATTCCCAGGCGCTGCTTCTAGGTAACACAGCCGCCTCTGCCTGCTTCTCAGCAGCCTATGAATCACACTCACAACCAGGCCATGAATCAGAGCCGTAGGTGGAAGCCATTTCTAACAATGATATCAGTAACTTGGGAGTGCACAGAGGGCTCAGAGTGAGCAAGAACCTTCCCAGATGTTAAATAACCTGCACGGACTGCTGCATATTTCTTTTCCTTGAAAAATGCTGGTCACAGAAAGCGGGAATTTTAAGCTCTCATCCAGGGCTATTTTGGCTTCCCTTGGAAGGACCGTTGGGGGGACCCTGGGGGAGCCGTGTCTCTGAACTCAGGTCAATGCACAGACACACACTGGTTGGTTATTGTTGGAAGGGCTGCTATCCACATGGGAGTGTATGTGAACAGCATGGTGACCTCCTGGTGAGGCTGGAAGGCAGGACACCATCTCTCTGGGGACTCAATGGCCCCAGAGAAGGTTGTAGTCTGTCCACTCTGTATTTGGGCCCCTTATTCACCTCTCTAAATATTATTTTCTTATTTCTGCAAAATGAGGATGGCAATAATCATTCTTGTTAACCCTATTTCATGTTTTTTGGGAGATTTCTTTTTGTTTTTGAATGCACCGCCCAGCATGCAGGATCTCAGTTCCCCGACCAGGAACTGAACCTGTGCGCCTTGCAGTGGGAGCACGGAGCCCTCACCACCGAACCACCTGGGAAGCCCATCTTATGGGGACTGTTTCATAAATGGGGACACTGAGGCTCACAAAGGAAGAAGTGATAGGGCTGACCCTGGAGCTCAGATCTGCCCACCTCCCAAGCCCACGATTCTTCGCGCGAGGTCTCAGGAGCATCCTGTCACAGGACGAATGGGCTTCTGGGAGGAGTCAAGGAGCTAACAAATGACTTCCCAGCTCCCATCAGTAACTTGCTCCCTTGGCCTCTCACAACGCTGCATGACCTGAGGAGCAATCAAAGGAGAAGGACTTAAAAGCCACTTTAAATTTCAGACCCATTCAATTTTGGGCTATCACTCGTGAGGTGTAGCTTCTAGATGAAGTTTCTAAATGACTAATACTCTTCTTTGTCCATTTCAGGGGAAAATGAATGTTGCAGCTAACATTTGACATCAATCGCCCAATCACATGTTGTCACATCATTACTCAGCTCTGTGACAAAGGCAGAAGAGAGAGTTCCGAGGCTGAAATTGTGCAGCGGGGTGAGGAGCCAATTCAGGGACCCTGGCGATGATGGAAGAGGAAGCAGATGAAATTTGGGTAAAGAAGTGCTGTGTAATGGGTCATGTTGAGGAGGAAATGGGAAGAGGTTTGTGCTTTATCCGGTTGGCTCTTCATTTCACATCTGATTTTTTGAATTCTGACTGTATATCTACTTGCTTCCAGGATGCCACTGATGAGCCTGTCAGTGAAGGCAACTGGTCTCCAGGGCAGAAATGGTAAGGTGTCCGTTACCAAAGTTCAAGGGCAGGCCAGGTTCACCACCCGCAACTTCAAAATCAGGCTTCCCCACCCCTCCTGTTCAATGCCTATGAGGAATAGTTAGGAAATTTGGGATCGACGTTTACACACTGCTGTATTTAAAATGGATAATCAACAAGGACCTGCTGTATAGCACAGGGAACTCTGCTCGATGTTATACAGCAGCCTAGATGGGAGGGGCGTTTAGGAGAGCATGGATACGTGTTTACATATGGCTGCGTCGCTTCGTTATTCACCTGAAACTATCACAATGTTGTTAATCAGCTACACTTCAATACGAAAGGAAAAGGAATTCCTTTTCTTCTGCCAAGAGAAAGGAAAGGAACCCTCTGAGTCTAAACCAAGACCAGTGGAGCTGAAGTGGGACTGCCATGGCTCAGAAACACCTTTGACATCTTCTCATGATGGGAGAACAGGTGAGAGGCTCTGAAGATCACTGTGAGAGGTGTGGGACCAGTGGCTTCTGTTGGCCTCTGAGTACACGTTTTGCTATAACAGTTTATCTATATAGGCCCCATTCCCTTGTGGCTCAGCTGGTAAAGAACCCACCTGCAATGTGGGAGACCTGGGTTCTATCCCTGGATTGGGAAGATTCCCCTGGAGAAGGGAAAGGCTACCCACGTTGGTATTCTGGTCTGGAGAATTCCATGGACTGTATTGTCCATGGGGCCGCAAAGAGTCAGACACAACTGAGCGACTTTCACTTTCTCCATCATGATCCAACTGTGCGATGATATTGCTAGTTAGGGCATGGGCAGCTGTGGCCAGGAGAGAGCAAGCCTATAATGGATATTAGTATTCACAGAACAGTCAATACTTCATTCTTTCTTTACTCTCTAAGGAAGAACACAGAGAACCCAGGGCTTTTAGACCCTTGATGAGCTCTTCAATCGTACAGGGCTTCCAGAGGCAGGTGTGAAGGTGGCCAGGGCGGACAGCTGGATAAGCCCACCCTCTCCCTGGACTCCATCCCAGGGATATGCCTTTA
>SJYW01052146.1:338083-369978 GCA_006410735.1 Raphicerus campestris
AAAAAGAAAAAAAAAGGATGAACCATTAAGAAATGTATTTATTGGTAAATGGAGTTGTTGTGTAACAGCCGCAGAAGAACACTGCAGAGCTGTGTGCCAGGAAGTTGCTGTGGAGAAGGCCATTGGTGCACAGTGTCCATGGGATACAGCCACTCAAGAGCCCAACGATGGCTGGAGAACTGGAGGGCTGACCTTGGCAAGTTTGGGTCCCTAATCTCTCCTCTTGTGACACCCAGCACACTTCCTGGCCAGCTTTCAGTGCCACTAGCTGTATAATCCGGGCCCCAGTTTGAGTATTCTCAATTAAAGATATTATTAGAAAGATAAATCAGTTGCCTGATCCAATGTATTTTTGAGGCACATGCATGTAAATTACATTTGTCCAGATGTTTAGCAGGTCCGTGCCAAACCATTTAAAACATAAAACAGATAAGTTCCTTAAGCCTAATTTTCAGCTTCCTAAGGATCAGTCCTCGGCAGATGGCAGGGCAGATGAATGCTGGAGAAAAATTAAGGGCTGTCTGTATCTTTCAAATTGACATGGAGAGCAGTTGGGTTCTGCTAGAAACTAAGAATGACCACAAAATGTAATTATGATTGTAATGAGAATGGGTTAAGCTTAAACTATTTCTCATTTTCATTGCAGTCACTGCCACAAGATGGAGTGGAGATTAATGCCAGGCCATTTCCTGTGCTTGTTATACTCTTTGTCATTAGAATAAAACATCATCATTTGAGCATCTCATGTATACTGAGAAGGATGGCCAGGGAGGGGTGGCGACACTGAGCACCGGGCAAATCTCTGTGCTCCGGTGGCTCCCGAGAGTTGGCTCAAGGAATGGAGTAGATTCGTGGTAGCCCGGCGCGCCCACCCCATGTCAGCATCCTGCAACACAGACTAAGACCCGAAGCCTCATTCTCTTCAGCTGCAGAAAGGGGATAACTGCGCAGTTCTTCTTCCGAGGGCTGCTACAGCTCTCCACAGAGAAATGGCTTGTGAAGGGCTCTGCAAACTTTAAAGCACCATTTGAGCATAAGGGAGGAAGATAACACGGGCACCAGCTTCTGAACTAAAAAGATCTGAGTTCATTTCCCAGATCAACAGGCCTAATTGTGTGAACTCAATTAAGACACTTGACACTGAGGGTCTCCTCACCTGTATAATGAGACTAAGACTATACAGCGCATTTGGGTTTTGGGAAACGTAAATAAGATGATGAATATCACATGCCTAGAATGGAGCCTGATGTATGCCTAGTGTCCCATGAATGGTGGCTGTGATTGTGAGTGATGCTCACAATGTCATCTTCTTCATTATGAGATGCAGACTCACTAATATTCTAATGGAATAAGTGACAGTGCTGAGAATTGTTCACTCAAGTCAGGGGTTTTGCATGGCAGAATTCTTCACTGGAACAAAGTCTTACCTGAAGTCTCACCTGTGAAACAGGTGGGAGCAGAGCTGCTTTGGTTGGAGAGGAAGTGAGGGGCCCAGGGCCCATCACCTAACTGCTGTCCCCAGCAGCTCCTATGACGGTAGCTCTGGAGAGCCCAAGTACTAAGTAAACACATGGTTTGGTCGGGATCTTGCAACCTGCACCTGCTGCCTGGCTCCCTTGAGCTCTTCCCCATCCTCTGTGGGCCTCCTCCAGGGTCACCTCTATTTGACACCCCCAAGCAGAGTTAGTCCCTGTTCCTTGTGGGTTGAACTGCTATTTAGCAGTTGGGAAGGGCCTTGGCAGCCACTTGTTTTTGCAAAGTTGGATAGCAGCCATTATCAATTCCCCCAAATTTTTCATCACCCCAAAAAGAAACCTGTGCCCGTTAGCTGTTGCTCCCCATTCCCCTCCCCCTCCATCAGCACCTGTCAAGCACTAATCTATTTCCCGCCTCTATGGATTTGCCTATTCTGGGCAGTTCACAGAAATGGTACAGGGCCTGACTAGTAGTAATAAGTATCTAAGTGGATGTAAGGATATAAGAGTAAGAATTTCAACTTAAAAATATGAAGTTTTTCAAAAGATTTCCTCACCAAATATCAAGTGCTTTTTGATGTAATAAAATACAAAGTGCCAAACATTCCCTATGAAGTATCCTTAGCCCCCAGATATTCACTAAACCTACTTCTAGCCCGCAGGAAATATAGCATATAAAGATGTAAGCGGAATGACACACAGGAAGCAAACAGACCAATTCAGGATGTAGAAAATCCCAGATGACAACTGATCATTTTCTCCAATGGGTCAATAACCTGTGAAAACTAAGGTGTGTGAGTGAGAGTATTCTAGAATAAAAGATACTTAAGAGATAACTGTGGAGAAGGCAATGGCACCCCACTCCAGTACTCTTGCCTGGAAAATCCCATGGATGGAGGAGCCTGGTAGGCTGCAGTCCATGGGGTCACTAAGAGTCGGACACAACTGAGCGACTTCTTTCACTTTTCACTTTCATGCATTGGAGAAGGAAATGACAACCCACTCCAGTGTTCTTGCCTGGAGAATCCCAGGGATGGCGGAGCCTGGTGGGCTGCCATCTCTGGGGTCGCACAGGGTCGGACACAACTGAAGCGACTTAGCAGCAGCAGCAGCAGCAAGAGATAACTGGGAGGTTTCATTAATTGCTTTGAAATAGACCCCCAGCCAAACCTTTCCTAATGGCCTTCCTCTGTGTAGAAGGACTGTACTGCTAGCCCCTGCGGAGTAGGACGAGCAAAGGAAAGGTAAGAATATGGGATGCGGACACATTGCAGATGAAGCTTGACATGCCTTTGCATGTCACTCCATCTCTTGTCCCCAGGAAAGGGCTGTTCCTTCAAGCTGGGCCTGAGGATAAAGTGCTGAAGCCAATTTGTGATGGATGTGGAATGTGAGCCAAGAAAGAAAGCCTTGTGGTTGGAAGTCACTGAGATTTCGGGGGCTGGGGTTGGGGGTCGGTAACTTGTTATGACAGCATAACATGTCCTAAACTGAGTAATAGCAATCCCTATCAGATATTAACATGAAATTGTAGTTATTAAAGAATGCCCGCGATTTATAGAAGTGCATATTTAAGATGGTAGGGATGAAATGCCTACACAATAGGCAAAATTCCAAGATAGCCCCCAAGATTCATAGCCTCTGCTGGTCCCACTCTGAATAACGCCCTCCCCCTGAGGTTTGATAGCACCATGGACTCAATGAACAAGAGCTTGAGCAAACTCTGGGAGAAAGTGAAGAACAGGGAAGCCTGGCATGCTGCAATCCATGGGGTTCCAAAGAGTCAGACATGACTTAGTGACTAAAAAAAAAAATCTGAATGGGAAGAAAACCTGTGAATATGATGGCATAGCACTCCCATGAGAGGGTGTAAGTCAGCTGACTTTGAGTTAATCAAAAGCAAAATTACCCTGGGTGGACCTGGTCTAATCAAGTGAGCCCTTAGCCAAGGGTAAAGTGTCAAAGAAACACTAACACTCCTGCTGGCCTCGAAGGAAATGCAATCAGCAATGCAGTGAGCTGCCTATGGGACTGCCTCTAGTTGCTGAGGGCCTCAGCCCTACAACCACAAGGAACTGAATTCTGCCAGCAACCACACTAGGCTCAGGCCTCTAAGTCTCAGGTCAGACCTCAGGCCAGGCTGACATCTGGATTGCAGCTTTGTGAAACAGAGCAGAAGATCCAGCTAAGCTGTGTCCAGATTCCTAAACCTTGGAAAACGTGAGATAACAAATATGTGTTGTTTAAACAGCTGAATCTGTGGCTGTTTGTCATATAGCAATGGACAAGGAACTTTAAATAACTTAGCAAAAAACACGGGAGACAGGCAAAGCAAACACAGCAAAATCTTTCTCGTGCTTGAGTCTGAGTGATGGGTAGATGAAGCTCATTATCCTCTTCTGCCCACTCTCATGAAGGTCTGGATTTTTTCATAATAAAAAATTTTAAACGATGCCAGAACGTAATTTCCCTTACAACAAGGATCCTGACAATTCCATCCATCACTGTAACCCCAGCAAATAGCACAGTGCCCAGCACATAGTAGGTGTTTCATAAATAATTGTTAGATGGGTATATTACAGTTTATGAACTCACAACATCTTTTTTGTATTAACTCCACTTTACAGATATAAGAACTGAGGCCCAGGAAGTTTGTGACTCAAAGTAATGAGTAATAGATGAGACTAGGATTCCAGTCTTCCAGTTCCTGACCCAAAACCAATCAGGTTTCTCTTTGGACTATATCTGCCATCCAGATTGTCTTTGGAATTTAAACAGCTGCTGTTTCATTCTGGTTTATCGGGAGAATTTACGCACACTGCCTCAGTCATATTGAGACATCCGTTAGAAAACCCAGCCAGGCAGGTTAAATGTTAATTTCCTTTCTACTGTACCATTGTCTAACCTCCTTCCATGAATCAAAGTGAGTAAAAAGGTTCTTCACTTACTGACATAAAACAAATTGAACAAATTATGTTACTTAACTGAGGAAGAACTAGTCCGGCCAGTGATTCCAGTCCAACCTGAGCTGAGCCTTTTCTCCTTATTAACATTCACTTGCAAATGAGGTTTGGGTTTTTTAACATAATGTCACATTGATCTCATTAGCATATCTGACTGCATCACATCGGTGATCCTATTCCCAGGCGCTGCTTCTAGGTAACACAGCCGCCTCTGCCTGCTTCTCAGCAGCCTATGAATCACACTCACAACCAGGCCATGAATCAGAGCCGTAGGTGGAAGCCATTTCTAACAATGATATCAGTAACTTGGGAGTGCACAGAGGGCTCAGAGTGAGCAAGAACCTTCCCAGATGTTAAATAACCTGCACGGACTGCTGCATATTTCTTTTCCTTGAAAAATGCTGGTCACAGAAAGCGGGAATTTTAAGCTCTCATCCAGGGCTATTTTGGCTTCCCTTGGAAGGACCGTTGGGGGGACCCTGGGGGAGCCGTGTCTCTGAACTCAGGTCAATGCACAGACACACACTGGTTGGTTATTGTTGGAAGGGCTGCTATCCACATGGGAGTGTATGTGAACAGCATGGTGACCTCCTGGTGAGGCTGGAAGGCAGGANATTAATTTTTAAATAGTTCTATTGATCTTTACAACTATTTGATCAATACTTCTATTGATCTGTCTGTAATTTTTATTCCATGAAGATAAGTGGAATGAGGCACTGAAAGCAGTGACACTCACAGTAAGCAGGTCAAAAGCAGCATTTTGTTGGGACTTCCCTGGTGGTTGAGAGGCTAAGACTCCATGCTCCTGATGCAGAGAGCCCAGGTTCGATTCCTGATCAGGGGACTAGGTCCGACGTCCTGCAACTAAGACTTGGTGCAGTCAAATAAATCAATTAAATAAGTACTTAAAAAAAAAAAAAAAGCAGACAAGTAGGGACAACTCTTCAGACTCAAGGTGGGGCTCTTTTTGTTCTGTCCTTGGGGATAAACAAAGTTAAACAGATACAAACTCTGGGGACAAAGCAGTGTCAAAGATCTTGTCTACAAAGTAACGAATCATTAAGGAAACAGTCTCATTTCTGGCAGGTGGTTTTTAGCCCTTACCTCCAGGCATATTTTTGCGTATGCAAGTTGGGACTGGACAGCTCAGGCAGGGGTGGAGGTGGGGATAAACCTGAGCGGGATAGTGAAGCCCTGGAGCTGTTTAGTTCATTTTCGTTTCCAGTCAGAATGGGTCTGGGAAGGGGGCAGCTGATACACCAAAGGTGATGAGTGGTGGATGCAGGGGGACCAGCACCTCCTATATTGGAAGATGAAGGCTTAACCACTGGACCTCCAGGGAAGTCTCCAAACTTTCACCAATTTTTGTGCAAGGAAATCACTCTTGAAGAGCATTGGGTTGCTCTTCAGGTCTCTTGGTAGAACTGTTAGCATAAACACCCGGCACCCCACTTCATTCATTCCCAGGACAGTCCAAGGTTGAGCATCAGTTTGGCATGGTCTCCATTTCTCCTGTCTAGCGCTGCTTGTATCTGTTTCCTATTAACACAGAGATAGGATCATTTCAGGAGCATAGACAAAGAAAAGAAACAGGTAGAACTCTTTATTTCCCTAGATGGCTCCACCGAGCCTCCTTCCCCAAGGTCCCCAAGGTGTTGAAACCAGGCAGCTGTCAATCCAAATGCTGAGCTGTCATGCTGAAAAGCTATTTGGACTTGGACAAACCCAAGCCTTCTGAGTTTCTGTCTCAAATGAGATTAATAATAGTTATCTTGGGAGGATCTGGTGAGGATTAGCTTTTAATTTGATCATTAATCCATTCATGCATTTCAAATATCTGAGCACCAGCTCTGCTGGAGATGAAGTGCTGAGCAAAACCCAGACGCTGTTCCTTCTTCTCAGGGAATTTAGACCCTAAAAGAGGAAGTTGTCCTGCCCACAAATGATGCCAATAAATAGGGTCCATTTTAGCAAAAAAATTATTTATGGCTGTGCAGGGTCTTTGTTGCTGCACAGGCTTTTTCTCTAGTCTCAGTGAGCAGGGACTGTTCTCTAGTCAGGCTCGGGCCTCTCATTGCTGTGGCTTCTCTTGCAGAGCCTGGGCTCTAGGCACGCAGGCTTCATGATTTGTGGTGCACGGGCTTAGTTCCACAGCCCGTGAGATCGTCCCTGACCAGAGATGGAATCTGTGAAAGTGGACTCTTCACCGCTAAACCACTAAAGAAGCCCNAGAGCCCTTACGCTGGAGGGACAACCAAAACAACCTATGCTTTCTCCCAAGAGCACAAGCAGAGGGAAGCAGCTTTGAGATGAGCACTGCGTGGACAGAGGCTGTGGCTGACCCTACATTCAGTCAAGTAACAGGTAGCAGTCGTGTAAGTCGCCCAGTCCTGTCCAACTCTCTGCGACCCGATGGACTGCAGCCCCCAGGCTCCTCTGTCCATAGGAGTCTCCAGGCAAGAATACTGCGGTGGGTTGCCATTCCCTTCTCCAGAGGATCTTCCCGACCCAGGGATCGAACCCTGGTCTCCTGCATTGCAGGCAGATTCTTTACTGTTCAGACTATAGGGAAGACTAAAACACTTAATTTACTAAAATACTTTAAGTTACTAAAATTCAAAATTAAGCAAATATTGTGATCTTTCATTTTTAAAAAAGATTTTTCTATATGGGGCATTTATTTAATAGATCACGTATTTATTTATTTGTTTGTTTTCGGCTGTGCAGGGTCTTCACTGTGAGCACAGGCTTTTCTCCAGCTGAGGCGACTGGGGGCTCCTCTCTGGTTGTGGTTCTCGGGCTTCTCCTGCAGAGCACGGGCTTCAGGGCACAGGTGGGCTTCAGCAGGTGTGGCTCCCAGGCTCTAGAGCACAGGCTCAATAGTGGGGTCACACAGGCTCAGTTGCTCTGCGGTATGTGGGATCGTCCTGACCTAGGTATCAAACCCACATCTCCTGCATTGGCAGGTGGATTCTTTACCCCTGAGCCAGCAGGGAAGCCCTGATATGGACCATTTTTAAAGTCTTTTTTAATTTTTACAATATTGCTTCTGCTTTCTGTTTTTGATTTTCTGGGCCCACCCAAGGCATGTGGAATCTTAGCTCCCCAGCCAGCGATCAAACTTGTACCCCACTGCACTGGAAGGGAAAATCTTAACCATTCAGCCGCCAGGCAAGTCCCAAAGTTGTGATCTTTGACAATGCTTGACTATTTAGTGTAACCATTATCACAGGAGTTCTAATTGACTTTTTTGTGTTTGTGTGTTTTTCATATTTTATTATCTTTTTACTCATTAAGGGGTTTCTTTTGGTGCCCTAATCTGCACATGAAATACTGAGGGATCACAGCAACCTGAGAGTATGGGGCTTTGTTCATTTGCTCTAAAATAAGATCAATAAATCCCTCATGAGGCCTGAAATAGAGATTAAATGCATATGAATGACTATGACATGTCATGCCATTACCGTTAAAGCTGACCTCATGATCCCAAGAGGGTGAAACGTGTTTTTCACTGGCTTCAGGGTCATGCAAAATAGAACATGAGTCAGAATTTTTAAAAAGTAAAAAAATGGCAAATGATATCGAATGCCAACTCTAAGTCTGTCCCTGATTCATGCACTTTATAACCATTCAGGAGGTGGGGCACTGGCTCCAAGGCAGTGGGCAGAGATGAATAAGGTCCAGCCTCCAGTTTTAGTTGGAAGTTGGAGTCTCAGGCAGTTGAGACACAGACTGGGGAGCCAGAACCAGGGCTCTGTTGACCCCAGATGTTAGAACTGAAGCTCATTAATAGGGTCATGGGAGTGAGAGAAGACCATGGCCACAGAACCCCAGTTATCAAAGTGGGAACATAGGACTTCCCTAGCAATCCAGTGGTAAAGATTCCACTTGCAATGCAAGGGGCGTGGTTCCAATCCCTGGTTGGGGAACAATGATCCACATGCCATGTGGCATAGCCAAGCACATTTAAAGTAATCATAATAAATGGGAACCTGTCAGGTAGGGAGAGAAGAGGGTGTGGGTTGAGAATTTAAAGTGACCACACCCTGGCCACCTACTGCAGGTGCCTTTGCTTGTATTTTTTTTTCCCAGCACTAATGGGTCCTTTCTCATGAGTTATATATGACTCTCATGACCACTATTCATGGGCAAAAGCAGACACGTTCACACATCAGAAGTTTTAAGGACCACATATGAGCATTTCAGGGCAGGACAAGGGTGCTCTGTCTGCCATCTGAACTCGATTTCAACAGAGTAGATGTCTTTGTTCTACGAAATCTGCTGCAGGTGGACTCGTGATTGTTTGAGAGCAATGCCGTTGCCACCACGCCTAGAGCTGGATTGGGCCTCACTGGCCTCCAGGTCCCTTGAAACCTCCAGCATAAGCTGTTGTGCCCACATAGAGTACTCCTGTAAGACAACCCTTGTGGGACTTCCCTGATGGTCCAGAGGTTAAAACTCTGTGCTTCCAATGCAGGGCTCTTGGGTTTGACCCTTGGTGTCAGTGGGAGCAGCAGCAGCAGCAAGGAACTAAGATCCCATATGCTGGGGAGTGAGGCCATAAAATAAAAAACAATTAAATATAAGTGAAAGTCACTCAGTTGTGTCCAACTCTTTGAGACCCCATGAACTTTATAGTCCATGGAATTCTCCAGGCCAGAATACTGGAGTGGGTAGCCTTTCCCTTCTCCAAGGGGTCTTCCCAACCCAGGGATCAAACCCAGGTCTCCCACATTTCAGGCAGATTCTTTACCAGCTGAGCCACAAGGGAAGCCCAAGAATACTAGAGTGGGTAGCCTATCCTTTCTCCAGCGGATCTTCCCGGCCCGGGAATCTAACCAGGGTCTCCTGCATTGTAGACGGATTCTTTACCACCTGAGCTATGAGGGAAGCTCAATTAAATAAAAGGTATCACTTAAAAGAAAAAAACAACTTTGCTGTTAGAACTTTTTAATTAATTTTTAAATAGTTCTATTGATCTTTACAACTATTTGATCAATACTTCTATTGATCTGTCTGTAATTTTTATTCCATGAAGATAAGTGGAATGAGGCACTGAAAGCAGTGACACTCACAGTAAGCAGGTCAAAAGCAGCATTTTGTTGGGACTTCCCTGGTGGTTGAGAGGCTAAGACTCCATGCTCCTGATGCAGAGAGCCCAGGTTCGATTCCTGATCAGGGGACTAGGTCCGACGTCCTGCAACTAAGACTTGGTGCAGTCAAATAAATCAATCAAATAAGTACTTAAAAAAAAAAAAAAGGCAGACAAGTAGGGACAACTCTTCAGACTCAAGGTGGGGCTCTTTTTGTTCTGTCCTTGGGGATAAACAAAGTTAAATAGATACAAACTCTGGGGACAAAGCAGTGTCAAAGATCTTGTCTACAAAGTAACGAATCATTAAGGAAACAGTCTCATTTCTGGCAGGTGGTTTTTAGCCCTTACCTCCAGGCATATTTTTGCGTATGCAAGTTGGGACTGGACAGCTCAGGCAGGGGTGGAGGTGGGGATAAACCTGAGCGGGATAGTGAAGCCCTGGAGCTGTTTAGTTCATTTTCGTTTCCAGTCAGAATGGGTCTGGGAAGGGGGCAGCTGATACACCAAAGGTGATGAGTGGTGGATGCAGGGGAACCAGCACCTCCTGTATTGGAAGATGAAGGCTTAACCACTGGACCTCCAGGGAAGTCTCCAAACTTTCACCAATTTTTGTGCAAGGAAATCACTCTTGAAGAGCATTGGGTTGCTCTTCAGGTCTCTTGGTAGAACTGTTAGCATAAACACCCGGCACCCCACTTCATTCATTCCCAGGACAGTCCAAGGTTGAGCATCAGTTTGGCATGGTCTCCATTTCTCCTGTCTAGCGCTGCTTGTATCTGTTTCCTATTAACACAGAGATAGGATCATTTCAGGAGCATAGACAAAGAAAAGAAACAGGTAGAACTCTTTATTTCCCTAGATGGCTCCACCGAGCCTCCTTCCCCAAGGTCCCCAAGGTGTTGAAACCAGGCACCTGTCAATCCAAATGCTGAGCTGTCATGCCGAAAAGCTATTTGGACTTGGACAAACCCAAGCCTTCTGAGTTTCTGTCTCAAATGAGATTAATAATAGTTATCTTGGGAGGATCTGGTGAGGATTAGCTTTTAATTTGATCATTAATCCATTCATGCATTTCAAATATCTGAGCACCAGCTCTGCTGGAGATGAAGTGCTGAGCAAAACCCAGACGCTGTTCCTTCTTCTCAGGGAATTTAGACCCTAAAAGAGGAAGTTGTCCTGCCCACAAATGATGCCAATAAATAGGGTCCATTTTAGCAAAAAAATTATTTATGGCTGTGCAGGGTCTTTGTTGCTGCACAGGCTTTTTCTCTAGTCTCAGTGAGCGGGGACTGTTCTCTAGTCAGGCTCGGGCCTCTCATTGCTGTGGCTTCTCTTGCAGAGCCTGGGCTCTAGGCACGCAGGCTTCAGGATTTGTGGTGCACGGGCTTAGTTCCACAGCCCGTGAGATCGTCCCTGACCAGAGATGGAATCTGTGAAAGTGGACTCTTCACCGCTAAACCACTAAAGAAGCCCGAGTGTCTGTTTTTACCTTGGAATAATGGCTAAGAGGCAAGTAATATATTAATATTTCCAGGTAGGGGTATGAGAGCTCATTTGGGTGTTTGGGGTGGGCGAGACAGGGAGGCCGAGCAAGAGTTCTTCCTTCAGGAAGACACCTGAGCTGATGAGTGAGGGGGAGGAGGGAGAGGAAGACAAGGAAGAAGGGGAAGGAATTAGGCAGAAGCAACGGGACAGAAACTGCCTGCAATGCAGGAGATCCGGGTTTGATCCCTGGGTCAGGAAGATCCCCTGGAGAAGGAAATGAAATACAATCCACTCTGGTAATCTTGCCTGGAGAATTTCATGAACAGAGGCACCTGGCAGGCTACATGGGATCGCAAAGAATCAGACTCCACTGAGAAGCTAACACTTTTACTTTCAAAGGGATTGCATTCCAGACAGAGGGAATAGCATGTGCAAAGGCCCTAGGGTGGGTGGGGACATTAAGACACTGATTGAGGAATTTGCAGAAGCCCAGTGTGGCAGTGTTCCAGGGAAGAATGAAATCTGACTCCATGTTGGATCTGTTCCTTTTACTTTAATGCTTGCTTCCTGTTGCTTTTATTCACTAAAAGGATACTGTCTATATAGAATGGCCTGCCTGGGGGAACCCTGACCCTCTGCCTTAATGTTAAACCAAAGTGCCTTTTTTCAGGGAAACATCCAGACCCTGTCCACCTGTGACGGCTTCAAGAAAGAAGAAACACTCTCCGCCCACAACCCAGGGCAGAGTTATAGAGCTCAGTCTTGCAAGGATAAACTAGAAAGACTGATAGACTTCCTCACCTCTTCCTCCATCTTCATTCTATAAAAGAAACTGGCATCCAGACCCTGATAAGATGGTTATTTTGAGACATTAGTCTGCCATCTTTTCAGCCTGCGGGCTTTCTGGATAAAGTCATCATTCTTTGCCTCAACACCTTTTCTCCTGACTTACCTGGACTGTCGTGCAGTGAGCAGAGTGGTCTTGAACTTGGCAACAGCAGGAGAGCAGAGGGATGGACATAGTGGTAGGACCAGGCACAGGGTCTAGGCTCAGAAGCAAGCCTCAGAAGCCCTTCTAGGAAAACAGCCAAGGGCATAGGCACAGCTGAGCCTGCTAAGAGTCGTTGAAACCAGCAACACCTTCAGGAGACACAGGGTGGGTATGACTCTGGTGATAGTTCTCAGTGGGCTTGAGGGGGCCACAACTGAAGACACCACCCTTTCCTGCAGATTGTGAAGTCCTTCAAGGGCCATTCTGCACAGCCTCAGGATGGACAACTCCATAGATCCCAGCCAGGTTTGCAACTTGTAAATATCTATCAGAATATTCTTGATGGCCATACGTGTACATATATGGCTTAGTCCCTTCACTGCTCAGCTGAAACAATCACAGTATTGTTAATGGGTTATACCCTTTTTCTTTTACAGAAGAAAAAGTTCAAAAAATTATAAAACCTCAGCTCCCCCCCTCAAAAAAAGATACATGGGTTCACATAGGAAAATTAAGGAGGCACAAGATGATTTATTAGTATGTCGATTATCTTATAAAATATTTATTGTCATTGTTTTACAACACATAATAAAATTTCCAGAAAAAAAAGAAAAGAAAAGAAAAACAAAGGATACTCTCATTGGGCTTCCCTGGTGATCCAGTGGTTAAGAGTCCCCCTTGCAGTGCAGGGGACATGGCTTAGACTCCTGCTCCAGATGCAACATGCCAAGGGTCAATTAAGCCCATGTGCCTAGAGCTCAAGCTCTGCAACCAGAGAGCAGCCTCTTCTCTCTCCAGCTAGAGAAACCCTGTGTGCAGCAATGAAGACCCAGAGCAGCCAATAATAAATAAATACTTTAAAAAATTTTTTAAAGAATATTCTTGTTACCCAAAAACTGGGTTCACTTCTTGTTGGGTGTCAAGCTAAAAGACACAGCCAAGCCCAGGAGTAGCATAAGGAATGGTTTATTACTTGCAGTGAGTAAGGACAATACAGGGGAACTTAAAATACAGGGGGCTTTAAAAGTCCCCTAGTTCAGCAGCTCCAAACAGCTGAATTGGGGGAGTTTTAAGCTAAGGGTATCTGCATGTTCACAAAGGGGCTTGGGCAGTTAGTTGACCAGTCTCTTGAGGGTCAGAAAAAGTCAACATCAGCTTACGTTCCAGTTGATCTGGTGGTTGAGTGCTTCTGGCTGATCTTTACTACTGAGAAAGACTGAGAATCTTCACAACTGATACTTTATCTTTGCTATTGTTTCTCCTCTGGCCTGGTGACAATGGTTTGTTCCTGCATTCTGTTGTTCCCTCCCTTCAGATCATTAATTACTGAGATCCATTCCAGCACAAGCCTTGTGGCAGGCTTACATTACAAAATGGCTTACGTCAAAAATCACTTCTCTTCTGTTAAGAAAGCCATGCCTAGTTGCAAAAAAGGTATTAAGTATGTATTAAGTAAGTATTAAGTAAGTCAATGGTGTGTGCAGCGATGGGGTAAGGAATGGAGATGAAAATTTCTAGATAGCTGTAGTTAGAGGAGAAGAACCTGATTTTGGAACTGGGAGATCTGAGTCCGCTGCTGGTTGCCTACATAATCTAGTGCAGGTGACGGCCCTCACAGCCTGGGTTTCTTCAGTTATAAAACGGGGGTAAGAGAATTCCCACCCTGGAGTTCTTGAGGGTCAGAGTCACGCATTCTTCATCTTCTGGGTATTAGAGACCACACCCTACAATGAGGTTCAGAGATCAGGCAATAGCCTCTGCCTTAAGGGAGCTCATAGTCTAGGTCCTAGATGTTAAGAAAGAAACAAGGAAATAGATAACTACATACAATGTGATGGGCTCTGGGCAAAAGAAAGATGCAGGTGTGATGGGACTGTGGATAGAGGCTGCACGTGTAGCAGAGGCTGTTGACTCCCTGCCCTCGTCCAGCTGTTCCATCCACAGCTCCTGCATATCCATGCCTGGAGGCTCTCTCTGCCCACTGGAGCCTGCAGACAGAAGTGAGGAGGGATAACCACCTTCCCCAGCAGCTCTCAACCTATGCATGGCAGTGTTGCATCAGCACCAAACCTTGTGCCCTGAGCAGGCTAACTTTGAGGTGAGTGTCCCCTGATTTCATAACTTTCCCCCAGAACAAGCCCCCATGATGACTTGCTTATCACATCCCCTGTTAGTGACTCCTTCCTTGCTTCATTTCACTTTCCCAATCTCTCTCTTTTTCAATATATCCTTTTAAAATATATTTTTATTTATTACTTATTTTATAGTTTATTTATAAATTAATACATTATTGATTTATTATCATTAATGTGTATAATAACAATAAATATATTGGTTTTCGTTGCTGCTCGAGGGTTTTCTCTAACTGTGAGGAACTATGGCTGTAGTCCATGGGGTCGTGAAGAGTAGGACATGACTGAGCAACTTCCCTTTCACTTTTCACTTTCATGCATTGGAGGAGGAAATGGCAACCCACTCCAGTGTTCTTGCTTGGAGAATCCCAGGGACGGGGAAGTCTGGTGGGCTGCCGTCTATGGGGTCACACAGAGTCGGACACGACTGAAGTGACTTAGCAGCAGCAGCAGCATGACAGTGGAAACAGTGTCAAGACTTTAATTTTTGGGGCTCCAAAATCACTGCAGACGGTGACTGCACCCAGGAAATTAAGACACTTACTCCTTGGAAGAAAAGTTATGACTATCCTAGATAGCATATTCAAAAGCAGAAACATTTTGCCGACTAAGGTCCGTCTAGTCAAGGCTATGGTTTTTCCAGTGGTCATGTATGGATGTGAGAGTTGGACTGTGAAGAAAGCTGAGCGCCGAAGAATTGATGCTTTTGAACTGTGGTGTTGGAGAAGACTCTTGAGAGTCCCTTGGACTGCAAGGAGATCCAACCAGTNAAGGATAATTTGCGTGGCCTCCAATGGGCAGGAGGTCACAGGCCCAGGGAATAGCTACTACAAGCGAGCCTGGAAGAAATGAAAGAATTTGGGGCATCTGTGGTTGCCAACCAGGGGTAGAGGGGGGAAGAATTCCATCCAGTTTCATTCAAGAGCCTGGGGAACCAGGCCTGGAGACTGAACTTGATTCTTCAGGGGACTCATTGAAGGATTTTTAGCAGAGAAGTGAGATGATTGGGTCTTTGTTTAGAAAATTCTGTACATTGAGCATGTAGCAAGTATCAGTTCAGTTCAGTTCAGTCGCTGAGTCGTGTCCAACTCTGCAACCCCATGGAATGCAGCACAACAGGCTTCCCTGTCCATCACCAACTCCTGGAGCCTGCTCAAACTCATGTCCATCAGGTCGGTGATGCCATCCGACCATCTCTCCCTCTGTCATCCCCTTCTCCTCCCACGTTCAATCTTTCTCAGCATCAGGGTCTTTTCCAAGGACTCAGTGCTTTGCATCAGGTGGCCAAAATATTGGAGCTTCACCTGTAGCATATATTCAGGACTGATTTCCTTTAGGATGGACTCATTTGATCTCTTTGCAAGTATGAGAGAAATCAAAGGAAAGAAGACCAGTTAGGAGTTCTGCAGACTAGAGACGATTTCCAAAAACTCTTCTTCAAAACAGAGGATTTAAAAAGTTCCATACCTAACAGAACACCTTCTGGCAGGTTAGGGGCCCAACAGGTAACAGGAAAGCTAGTCTCCGTTTATAAAAGGAATCGTCTGTAAGCGCCACTCTTGCTGGCCACAAGCTTCATCACCATACAAGCTGAGCCTATCTTGCATCATGGCAAACCTTAGCATATTGTATTCCATTCTCCACCATCTGGGCTAATTCCAATCTAATGTGATTTCCATCATAATACTACAGCCAACAGACCCCAGCATTTAGAAATATCTGGAGTTGCAATAGAGAAACCAAAGACCCACCCCTTTCAAAGGGGAAAGGTCAGTTCTAGGTCTTTTCAGAAATTATCAAAAGGCACTGATTATGTTGCTAGTAAACGGCACCCACTCCAGTGCTCTCGCCTGGAGAATCCCAGGGATGGGGGGAGCCTGGAAGGCTGCAGTCCATGGGGTCGCACAGAGTTGGACATGACTGAGTGACTTCACTTTCACTTTTCACTTTCATGCATTGGAGAAGGCAATGGCACCCCAATCCAGTGCTCTTGCCTGGAGAACCCCAGGGACAGGGGAGCCTGGTGGGCTGCTGTCTATGGGGCTGCACAGAGTCGGACACGACTGAAGCAACTTAGCAGCAGCAGCAGCAGCAGGGCAACTAGGAACTTGAAAGGAAATTAAACAGTATTGACTAAAAGATTTTCCTAATTATCCCATCAGGGATAATCCTGGTTTCTTTTCTCTTCATGATCTATTCCTCCCAGAAACCTACCTGGTACAGTATGTTTGTGGTGTGTTTGGACTCTGAACTTTGGAATGAGGCCAAAAGGACATTTTAATGATTTTTTCCCCCTCCGATCAGGCCTACACAGCAAAAATGTATAACCCATGGCCCAGTGTCCTCATATCTGAGACACAGACAACAACTTTGTGTAACACATATACCCCGTTTGGGGTAATATTTACAAACTCAATTTGCTTAAGATAAAAGTTCAGTTTCAACACACTAAGAGAAGTCTACTCGTAAAGGATACTTCTGCATAGCAAATAATAACTTCACTCCTAATTTCCATTTTACCTCCCTGCTTTGGAATAACTTTTATAAAAATCTGCATTGAGTTTCCTCCAGCAACATGAAGACCTAAGATTCTGAAGAACTTTCTCCCCTCATTATATATAGAAATGTGTACATAAAATCAGAAAATGCAATACACAGACGGACTGTAAAAAAAAGGAAAGGGAAATATCCACATATAAGAATTAAAGAGGGCCTTCAAAACCACAGCTGTTTTTCAGTCACGAAGTTCTGTCTAACTCTGTGTGACCCCATGGACTGCAACACCCCAGGCTCCTCTGTCCTCCACTGTCTCCCAGAGTTTGCTAAAATTCATGCCCATTGAGTCAGTGACACTATCTAACCATCTCATCCTCTGTTGCCCTCTTCTCCTCCTGACCTCATCTTTCCCAGCATCAGCAACTTTTCCAATGAGTCAGCTCTTTGTGTCAAGTGGCCAAAGTACAGGAGATTCAGCTTCAGCATCAGTCCTCCCAGTGGATATTCAGGGTTGATTTCCTTTAGAAATCACTGGTTTCATCTCTTTGCAGTCCAAGGGACTCTTAAGAGTCTTCTCTAGAACCACATTTCAAAAGCATCAGTTTTTTAGCACTCAGCCTTCTTTATGGTGTAGCTCTCACATCAATATATGACTATTGGAAAAACTGTAGCTTTGACTATATGGACCTTCGTTGGAAAAGTGATGTCTCTGTTTTTTAATATGCTCTCTAGGTTTGTCAGAGTTTTCCTTCCAAGGAGCAAGCGTCTTTTAAATTCATGGCTGCAGTCACCGTCCACAGTGATTGTGGAGCCCAAGAAAATTAAGTCTGTCACTGCGTCTACTTTTTCCTCTCCTGTTTGCATGAAGTGATGGGACCAGATTCCATGATCTTAGTTTTTTGAATGTTGAGTTTCAAGCCAAATTTTTTCACTCTCCTGTTTCACCCTCATCAAGAGGCTCTTTAGTTCTTCTTCACTATCATTAGAGTGGTATCAACTGCATATTTGAAGATGTCACTATTTCTCCCAGCAATCTTGATTCCAGCTTGTGATGCATCCAGCCCAGCATTTCACGTGATGTACTCTGCATATAAGTTAAATAAGCAGGATGACAATATACAGCTTTGTATGCCCTTCCCAATTTTGAACCAGTTCGTTGTTCCATGTAACATTCTAACTGTTGTTTCTTGATTCAAATACAAGTTTCTCAGGAGATAGGTAAGGTAGTCTGGAATTTGTCTCTTTAAGAATTTTCCACAGTTTATCATGATCCACACAGTCAAAGGCTTTTGCATAGTCAATGAAGCAGAAGTAGACATTTTTCTGAAACTCCCTTGCTTTCTCCATGGTCCAATGAAAGGTGGTAATTTGATCTCTGGTTCTTCTGCCTTTCCTAAATCCAGCATGTATATCTGGAACATCTCAGTGCACACACTGCTGACGTCTAGCTTGAAGGATTTTGAGCATAACCTTGCTAGTATGTGAAATGAGTGCAACTGTGCAGTAGTTTTAACATTCTGTGGCATTATCCTTCTTTGAGATTGGAATGAAGATTGACCTTTTCCAGTCCTGTGGCCACTGCGGAGTTTCCAAATTTGTTGACACACTGAGTGCAGCACTTTCACAGCATCATCTTTTAGGATTTAAAATAGCTCAAGTGGAATTCCATCACCTCCACTAGCTTTGTTCATAGTAATCCATCCTAAAGCCCACTTGACTTCATACTCCAGGATGTCTGGCTCTAGGTGAGTGACCACACCATTGTGATTATCCGGGTCATTAAGACCATTCTTGTACAGTTCTTCTGTGTATTCTTGCCACCTCTTCTTAACCTCTTCTGCTTCTGTTGGATCCTTGTTTTCGTCCTTTATTGTGCCCATCTGTGCATGAAATCTTCCTTTGGTATATCCAGTTTTCTCAAAGAGATCTCTAGTCTTTCCCATTCTATTGTTTTCCTCTATTTCTTTGCAGTGTTCACTCAAGAAAGCTTTCTTATCTCTTCTGGCTATTCTTTGTAACTCTGCATTCAGTTGGGTATATCTTTCCCTTTCTCTCTGCCTTTTACTTCTCTTCTTTCCTCAGCTATTTGTAAAACTTCCTGAAACAACCACTTTGCCTTCTTGTATTTATTTTTCTTCAGAATGGTCTGGTCACTGCCTGCTGTACAATGTTACAAACCTCTGTTCATAGTTATTCAGGCACTCTATCTACCATCTCTAATCCCTTGAGTCTATTTGTCACCTCCACTGTATAATCATAAGGGATTTGATTTAGGTCATAACTGAATGATCTAGGGGGTTTTCCTACTTTCTTCAATTGAAGCCTAAATTTTGCAATACGGAGTTCCTGATCTGAGCCGCAGTCAGCTCCAGGTCTTGTTTTTACTGACTGTAATAGAGCTTCTCCATCTTTGGCTCCAAAGAATATATATAATCAATCTGATTTTGGTACTGATGATTTGGTAATGTCCCCGTGTAGAGTTGTCTCTTGTGTTGTTGGAAAACAGTGTTTGATATGATCAGTGTGTTCTCTTAACAAAATCCTTAGCCTTTGCCCTGCTTCATTCTGTATTCAAAGGTCAAACTTGCCTGTTACTCCAGGTATCTCTTGACTTCCTACTTTTGCATTCCAATCCGCTATGATGAAAAGGACATCTTTTTTGGTGTTAGTTCTAGAAGGTCTTGTAGGACTTCATAGAAAAGTTTAACTTTAATTTCTTTGGCATCAGTGGTTGGGCCATAGACTTGGATTGCTGTGAGGTTGAGTTGTTTACCTTGGAAATTAACCAAAATCATCTTGTCATTTTTGAGATTACACCCAAGTACTGCATTTTGGACTCTTTTGTTGACTATGAGGGTTACTCCATTTCTTCTAAAGGATTCTTGCCCACATTGGTATATATAATGGTCATGTGAATTAAATTTGCCCATTCCCATCCATTTTAGTTCCCTGATTCCTAAAATGTCGATATTCAATCTTGCAGTCTCCTGCTTGACCATGTCTAATTTACCTTGATTCGTGGACCTAATGTTCCAGATTTCTATGCAATATTGTTCTTTACAGCATCAGACTTTATTTTCACCACCAGACACATCCACAGCTGAGCATCATTTCCACTTTGGCCCAGCCGCTTCATTCTTGCTGAAGCTGTTAGTATGCTAACAGCTGCTCTTCACCAGGAGCGTATTGGACACCTTCTGACCTGGGGGGCCCATCTTCCGGTGCCATACCTTTCTGCCTTTTCATACTGTCCATGGGGTTCTCGTGGCAAGAGTACTGGGTTGCCGCTTCCTCCTCCAGTGGATCACATTGTGTCAGAATTCTTCACTTTGACCCGTTGTCGGTCTGGGGTGGACCTGCACAGCTTCGCTGAGCTACACAAGCCCCTTTGTCACGACAAGGCTATGATCCATGAAGAGTGAGTGGTGTGATACTGTGATTTATAATAAGAAATATGTATTATCTCATCCTCATTCCTGGCACAGAGTTCCTTAAAGGCCTTGGAATTTCCTAAGTGAAAAGAATTATAAAGGTGAAAGGAGTATCTTTTGTTATTCTTAACAAACTTCTTTCAACCATACCTGAGCTTATATTAATGAGGTGTTTTTTAGAAGTTCCCCAGATAACCACAGGATAGAGGCTTGTCAGCAGAGGAACCAACCATGTAATCTGGGGGTGGGACTTTCAGCTTCACCCCAACAATGGCCAATCATGCCTACATAATGAAACTGCCCCTAAAAATGCCTAAAGTACCGGACTTAGTGAGTTTCTTGCTTGGCAAGCATATGGAGGCACTGGGGGAGGGCGGCGTGCCCGCCTCAAGAGGACGTGGGTGCTAACACGCCTCCCCACACTCTGCTCTGTGCATCTCTTCCACCTGGCTGCTTCTCAGCTACATCCTTTAGGATCAACAGACCAACATAAATGTCTCCTTGAGTTCTAGAAGCCATTCTAGTCAACACTGAACATGAAGAAGGGCGATGGGAACCTCCAGGCTCCAGTTTACAGCCAATCAGAGCCACAGGTGACACCCTGGACTGGCAGTTGGTGTCTGAAGTGGGAGAGGGGAGGGGCAGCCTTGTGGGGCTGGGAGAGCTCGTGCTATCTCCAGGTGGATAGTGTCAGAATTGAATTACATTGTAGGACACTCAGACAGTATCCACAGAGAATCGGAGAACCGTTTGGTGTGGGAAAATGCACACGCTTGCTGTCCAGAAGTGAAGAATTGAGGGCAGAGACATGAGTGCAACAGAGGAAAGGAGACGTCTCCCCTTCAGAGAGGAAATGTATGAGTCTAGGACACCTTGTTGTTCCAGAACTAAAAGGTGGCAAAAGACTACTGGAGCTGTGTCAAAGGACACGAGCACTACCCTGAGGAGTTATGAAAAAAGAAAGTTGGCTTTAGGAAAAACTAAAAACCAAACACTTTGTTGGTCACTTTTGTGGGATACTGATACATGAAATCATTATTCTGAAAATTGGTACATAAACAGAAAATACTAGAAAATCATCATTGTGCAACATATAAAACACAGACATATCTCCGAGACAGTACAAGTTTAGTTCCAAACTACCACTGTAAAGCAAACATTGCAATAAAGTGAGTTACATGAATTTTGTGGTTTACCACTACAAGTAAAAGATATGTTTACACTATACTGTAGTCTACTNTCATTATTCTGAAAACTGGTACATAAACAGAAAATACTAGAAAATCATCATTGTGCAACATATAAAACATAGACATACCTCCAAGACAGTACAAGTTTAGTTCCAAACTACCACTGTAAAGCAAATATTGCAATAAAGTGAGTTACATGAATTTTGTGGTTTACCACTACAAGTAAAAGATATGTTTACACTATACTGTAGTCTACTAAATGTGCAATAGTATTAGCTCTAAACAACAATGTACATACTTTAAATCCAAAAAAAAAGGCAATTGTGACAGCAAAGATCACAGACCACCATAACAGATATAATAAAATTGAAAAAGTTGAAAATATTCTGAGAATTACCGAAATGTGACACAGTGTTACAAAGTGACCAAATACTGCCTAAAAAGTGGTACTGGTGGCCTTGCTGCATGCAGGACTTCCAAAAACTTCAATTTGTACATTTGCAGCATCGGAAAAATGCGACAAAGTGAAGCACAATAAAGCGAGGCATGCCCGTAATGGATCCAGATAAATATCATCAGTGAACCCAAAATGCATTAAGTGAGGTCAGCCACGTTCACGGCAGCAGTATTCACAACAGCTGAAAGCAAGCCAAGTGTCCATAAATAGATGAATGGCCAGGCAGAATGTGCTCCATCTGTACAACAGAATAGTATTCAGCCGTGTAAAGGAAGGAAATTCTGACGCATGCTACAACACAGGTGACATTATGCTAAGGGGAATAAGCCAGTCACTTACATGAGGGACCTAGAAGAGGGGAATTCACAGAGACAGAAAGGAGAATGCTGGCTGTCAGGAGCCAGTGGGGGGTGGGGAGGAGTGGGACATGGGAGGAGTGAGACATGGGAGGTTACTGTTGAACGAATACATAGTCTCAGTTCCAAATGATGAAAAGTTTCTGAAAACAGAAATGGCGATGGCTATACAACATTGTGGATCTGCATAATGCACAAAGCTACACACTTAAAAACAGTGAAGGGCCTTTCCTGGTGGTCCAGTGGTGAAGACTGTCCTCCCACTGCAGGGGCCATGGTTCAGTTCCTGGTCAGGGAACGAAGATTCTAACTGCTGCACAGCACAGCCAAAATAAATTAAAAATAAAGATAGTGAAAAGTCAAGGTGGGATGTTAAAAGGTTAAAATGACAGGTTTTATGTGTATTTTATAATTTTAGAAAAAAGAAATCTAACATGAAAAGCTTTCTGGAAAACTTCACGGTGAGAGATGTAGCTGTTACCATATGAACTCTGATCAGTCTTGGTATCAATAAAACCATGGGATACCAGCTACCTCTGCATCTCTTGAGGTGATGCAGTCAGTACACAGCAACATCTCTGAAGTGTTATCATACAAGAGTCCTGAATTTCTAAGTCACTGAGTTTAAACATAAGTTTATAATACTTCAGAGAATAAAATATCAAATTATAGGACACCTAGCAAAAGCAACTAGCAAAGCCCAGGCCATAGGGCATTTTACCTTTTCTTCAAAACGTCAGTGTGATATGCAAACTTTATTCGGCCACTAATTCAAAAAAACTTTGGTAAAAAGAGATTTTTTTGAGGCAACTAGGTCCATCTAGTTAATGCGATGGTTTTTCCAGCCATCATGTATGGATATGAGAGTTGGACCACAAAGAAAGCTGAGTGCCAAAGAACTGATGCTTTGGAACTGTGGTGTGGGGACTTGAGAGCCCCTTGGACTGCAAGGAGATCCAACCAGTCAATCCTAAAGGAAATCAGTTCTGAGTATTCACTGGAAGGACTGATGCTGAAGCTGAAGCTCCAATACTTTGGCAACCTGATGTGAAGAACTGACTCATCGGGAAAGACCCTGATTCTGGGAAAGACAGAAGGCAGGAGGAGAAGGGGATGACTGAGGATGAGATGTTTGGATGGCATCACCGACTCGATGGACATGAGTCTGAGCAGGCTCCGGGAGTTGGTGATGGACAGGGAGGCCTGGCGTGCTGCAGTCCATGGGGTTCCAAACAGTTGGACACGACTGAGCAACAGAACTGAACGAAGGGAAATTTAAGTACAGAAGGGATAGGTGATCATATTAAGAAATTCTTGCTAATTTTGTTTGCACAGTGATTATATTAAGAAGGGGAAAGCTTTTGTCAGCCAAAGTATTTCTAAGTGGTAAGACATGATATCCAGGATTTGCTATAAAATATTCCATATGTCCCCAAAGACTATATATATATATATGTATGTGTGCGTGTGCGTGTGTGTGTGTGTGTGTGTGTATTGCCATACCATGCAGCTTGCAGGATCTTAGTTCTCTGAATAAGGACTGAACCCAAAGCCTTAGCAATGAAAGTGCTGAGTCCTAATCACTGGACTGCCAGGAAGCTCCCTTATTCACCCACCCTCAATTTGCTTCCTTGCTCATGCTTAATGTTAAGAGAAAAAATTTACAGAAGGGCTGGCAACTTATTTCCCTATACTCACTGGTCCATCCCATGAATTAAGACCAAGCCTTGGCAAATGTGCTGAGTGAGGAAGAACAATTACCAAGTTCATGACTCCAGGTTCTGTTTACCCTGATAGTGTCCAGGATAATCATTTATTTCCTGCTGCCTTCTAAGTTTTATTAAGCTGTTCAGAAAAGTTTCAGCTATGCTTTATGGCTGCGTGAACTGCCCATGTATCCATTTCACAACTTGATTCATTCTGATTAAATTGTTCGACTGTTAATGAGTTTTAGATTGCAATATGGAGAGGCAAACAATTCAGAACATTAAGGCAGTAAAATATCTTAATATTTCACAAGTTCTCACTGAAAACATAAAACAAAAGGCTCATTCCTGGAAGGAGAGACTGTAATAATTACCCTCTGTAAAAATAAATGTGCTTGGCTCCCTATATATTATCCGGGCATCTGTGTAGACACACTTGCATGTAGGGAGCCAGATGGTACATGGTAATCTCATAAATATCCATAGGAATTCTGAGATTTTCAAGCAAATTGCAACAGACGAGATAACCATTTTGACATATTATTTCAAAGAATTTCTGGGGCTAGGCGAAAAATTGATTCCTACTCGGCTTACTTCACAGTAATGAGTTTTGCAATCTGGAGGCAATGGTGCAGGTGAGGTGTTGAAGGGTCTCCGGTACAGAGGGCTTCAGAGACGGGGAGGAATTATGAAGCAGGTGACCAGATACTGCTCTTCCGCAGCTCAGGACTCCTCCTCCTCCCCACTCCCACCTCCTGTGGGCTCCTGGCCCACCATTCGCTTCTCTTGTCATGCAGTGTTGGTTTTGATGGGAACTGAGTAAAGCTGCAGGCAGGCACTGGCTCTCCCCTCTTTCAGCATTCTTCCCGGGACCTGCCCCCTTCTGGTGACTCCCTTGGGAAAATTAACATACAGCAGGTAGAGGCTACCAAAATACTGAGGGTGGGGAGGCCTTGCACTGGTGCTTAAGCTCCCCAAAATTCAATCGTTTCATTTGCAAAATGGGAATTAAAACATATTATCAGCCTCAAGGCAAAAAGCTCAAATGGATGTCTTCCGTTCCTTCCAGCCCAAAAGCTATGCCTGTAATATACACAAGGCTTCGTGCCAAACCAACGTTTCAGTTGAGCAGCTCTTTAAACTCAGGAAGAGAAGAGGAATTCGCACTTAGACATAAAGAGTCAAAAGATTCTTTGCACACATTTCTTAAGGGAAGGACATTTAGGAACCTGGAAAAGCTTATGCCATATAATCTCAGAGTATAAGAAACAGCAGGGCATCTCTGAGGCCAGCAGGGTATCTCTGAGGATGACAGAGCCAATGATGCCATTTTGCAGATGAGAAAACTGAGGCCAGAGAAAGGAAACGAGTTGCCTCCATCTGGGACTAGACAAAACAGATATGCAGTTAGAGAACAGCTGTTGAGAGGCAGAGCTCATAGCCAGAAGCTCAGTCAGTGTTCTGGCTTCATTGGGTCCCCACTGATCAGGTGGGCATTGTTAAGAGCATTTTACAAGTGAGAAGTATTCGTGGATTACTTCCCTTAGGCCACAATCCTAAGACATGGCAGAACCGAGACAGAACACAGGGTTCCTGGCTTCAAAGACAGTGCTGCTTCGATTCTGTGTCATCTTTTGGAGGGAAAATTGCACATGAGTTTGTGCTCAGGGGAGTGAAGTGAAGAGGGTGCAGATGGAGACATCTTGGTGTGTTTAGGTTTGTTTCCACCGCCACCATTATTTGGGGCTGGTGGGACTCGATCTCTGTATTTCCCCTTCTGAAGAATCCCCTATTCCATTCCCAAAGAAAAAGGCCCTAATCGACATGAATTCTTCAGTTAAATTAATTTAATTAATATAAACCAATGCTGCTTTAAGAATTTGAAAGGTCTGTAAACTTAAAAAATTGTTTTTAATACAAAGCTTCCTGAAGGAGGAACTGGCAACCCACTTCAGCCCATAGGGTCACAAAGAGTCGGATGTGACTGAATACATACGCACACACACAAAGCTGAAAAGAGGAGCCTGAATGGCCTGGAAGCATCTGAGCTTGCCCGAACCAGCTTTGCAAGTGGGGATATAGAGCAGTGACAGGTAGAGCAACTATTGGGTAAACTGCCATGGCATCAGTGACCAAACCCCCAAATCCAAACTGGGACCTGAGTCCCTGGGGTCTGTGTGCCAGCTCCCTGCTGCAGCAAAGTGGCGCTTGCCCCCTTTGCTGTGCTCTCTGCCGCCTCTCCGTCAGCTGCAGCCTTAGATGTGAGACAACTGTATTTCATCCATCACAAGTCCCCTTCAAGACATGGTCACTGTCTCCAGAAAGGACCTCAAATGCTTTTTAAAAGTCGCACTAACTACCAAGTACCTATAAAGCATAGCATTAAATCCGCAATACCACACCCTCTGGCAGCACCTGCCCTGCCCTGAATTCTCAAACATCCTTGGCCTTTGAGTTCAAATTCATCTGACCCATGTTGGCCTACATCTCACGGCCAGCCATTCCTAACCACAGAACCCTCCTCCAGCAGCATCCAAGACAGCAGCCAGGGCACCTTCAGAGACTCCACCAGGACTGGGCTTTTAGAGGGACATCTCAGTGAGGAAAACACCAAACAACAAACCAACCTAAGGGCTGTGTTTTAAAATCACAGATTCCCGCTTCATCCTAAATAAACAGTAAAATAGAAAAAATAAAATGGTTATGAGAAACATTCTCTTCTTGTCACATCTGTGTGCTCCTGGAAATCTCTCTTTTTTTTTTTCTTATTCCAGTAAAGTACAAGATATCTCAATAGCAACATAAACACCACATTATCTACTAGTTACTATAGCAACTACATTCATGTAATTTGCTCATGCCTAAATTAAAGCTGCCTAGGGCAGCTTTAACTTACATCTCTCACATATGCCTTTTTTGTCCGTGGTTTTCATTAGTGAGAATCGTGTCTCTCAGATGGTAATCAGCATGTTGTAACCTTCTACCTTACTCAGAGCTAACTTTTGCCATGACCTGACTTTGTTTCCCCCATGACTTGTAGGTATTCCTCAAAGAAAGAACATGCACTCTTTTATCCTAATGTTTTCATCTCTCTCTCTCTCTCTTAATTTTTGTTGGAGTTTAGTGGCTTTACAATGCTGTCTTAGTTTCTACTGTACAGCAACATAAATTCGCCATAATAGACACATATCCCCTCTTTTTTGGATTTCCTTCCCATTTAGGTCACCACAGAGCACTGGATAGATTTCCCTGCACTATAGGGTAGCTTCTCATTCGTTATCTGAGAACATGCTCTCTTAATGGCATATTTATTCCAAGAGGGTGGAGGAGGGGTTATGAAGGAGAAACAACTTTTCCATCCAAAAGGAACGGGAGCATCTACCCAGCAATGAACTTCACTGCTCTTGAAATCGTCCATTTTTTCCTAACTCTTCAAACAACACAGTATAAAAGGCATAACCTAAAAAAGGGTGTGATGGAAAGAGGTACCGAGATCCACTCAAGGAAAAGGCACTATAGTTCATCATCTCTTCTCTCGCATCCTTCCTTCAGTCCTACAAAATAAACAAGTTGAGAAGCTCTTCAGTTTTTGTGACTGTAAGCAATATGGTGGATTAATGTCCCTAAATGCTAGCACTGAATACATGAATGCATTGTTCAGAATGTTCTGGATGAGCCAGTAGCTAAGTCCTATTAATTCTGTTATATATTCTTATTTGTGTCTGCTCTGGAATAGAGCCAGGAGAGGAACGTTGTCATGAAGAAACCCATGAAATATACCTACCTTTGTAAAATAATGCATTTCAAACCAAACATTGGCTATGCTGCTCCTAACCCAAAATTCTCAGCGGCCCCACTGAGACATGCAACAAGTTTCTCAAAAATCACATTGGCACATCAATCACACAGCTGCTTACAATTGTTCAGTGAATGTTTAACCAAGATATATTCACCTGGAATTAAACCAGGATGGATTCCTTAGAAGAGCCATCAGGATCACTGTCCAACATAAGAACCCTCAGGACAGTGGGAAAGTCTGTAAATGTCCCTTTGCAGGGCTTTTAAAGGGCTCTGGATTCGGCGGTGGGGAGACCTGTCTAATATCTTCATTACTGCTTCCGATGCATTTCCAATGTCATTAATTCACATTGGCATTTCATTAAAAGGGCTTCTCTTTGCAAATACTACTTTATATTCCTTCTTTTTCCCTGTAAATCCTTAAATCTGAGCACATTTTGAGCTGATTGTTCACGGCAGTGTGGGCCCTCAGAGAAGCTGTCACAAAATGACCATGCGCCTCTGGTCTGCAGCACGCCTTTCCATTTGCTGGTTTAATCCTCCAGACTTGAGCCATTTCCCATTCGGTCCTTCACATCATCTCAGGTTAATCTGTCAAACATTTCAGACAGCCAAGCCAGTTTCCAATTGCTAAGGACTTTGCCACAAGCACCATGTCTGTTAATAAGATTTTCATTTGGAGAGATGCCAGGGCGTCTATGTTTTCTATCGTATATAAATACTGAGATTTAATAGCTTCAGGTTTTGTTTAATGTTAGCGTCAACTATTAAAAAAAAAAAAAGGTTCGCAAATGCCTGGCCCGACAGTGAAAGGCCCCACTGACAGCTATTTGCAAGGGTAATGTTGTGGAAAACAACATCCATCTTGGAAACAGTTTCATTAGCCCCATCTAGCTGACCTCTCCACATAATGTTGTCAAATGTGACGGGCATCAGATTATTGGGAATATGGAGATCAATAAATATGCAACACCGGCGCTTAGAATGCTTCTGGCATTGGAGCCATACAAATGCCATCTAACACGGCTTGGAGTCGCTGTCATCTGTCACACCAGCTAGTAAATAGACAAGCTTAAGGGGAAGGCTATCCGTAATGGTAGAATATATGGGTGAAGATGAATTAGACGGGCATTGTATAGTCAGGATTCTGATGCATGAAGGCACCAAAAGAAAAACACCAGGCACACGCTGGAGCAGCAGCAGCCTTCTGTGGGGAATCGATGCAAATTCTTGCCACATGGTCAAAAGCTGCCCGGTGGTCCTGCTGTGCGTTTGATGTCAGCTGCCACGGGAGCGTTGTCTGCCTTTGGGATGCTTGCTAGAAGCTTGGAGCATCCCAAGTCCATTTCTGACACCCTGAGGCAGTCAGATCACCCATCCCCACAAATTCCTCTGTGCGTGAATCGCACGATGTCTTTTCATGTGGTGGCAACCCAAGGCCAAAGAAGGCACCTGCAGTGTCCGATCACATTCACCTCAAAGGCCTACATCGCTGGGTTCACAAAAGAACAGCCTGGTTGAACTGCTAAAGGAAGCTCTCACCCTAGCTGGTGGTCATCAAATTGCCCACATCATCAGACCTTTGGGAAGTGCTACTGATGACAACTTCTCCATCAGGCCACCCTCTTCTAAGATCCCTACCTGCCCAGCCTGCTGGAAGCTGAACCCCACTGCCCACTCTTTGCACTTATCACTACCTGACGATCCCAGCTGAGGCACTTGCTCCATCTTCGGTAGTGTTTTCCGAAGTCCCCAGAACAGGCAGCCCTGTTAATAAACCCTTGTACTCCTCCAAAAACTGCTCGGAGCAACTTAAAGAAAGAATCTGTGCCAGAGCAGGAGATGCAAGAGAGGCAAGTTTGATCCCTGAGGGGGCGGGAAGATCCCCTGGAGGAGGGCATGGCAACCCACTCCAGTATTCTTGCCTGGACAATCCCATGGACAGAGGAGCCTGGCGAGCTACAATCCACAGGGTCTCAAAGAGTCAGACAAAACTCAGGATGGCACAAAAAGAAAAGCTAGTTCTTGAAACATCAAAACACAGAGGATGTCAGCCACACAAAAGCATATACCCAGACACCCCATGCCAGAACAAACACGTTCCTCAAACCCAAGTCATGTCGCTGACCAGTGATGAGCAGCAGGCTTCTGCCCCTCTAGGTTTTAAGAAATGTCATTCATCTCTATGGAAAAGAGAACAAACAAGAGGCATAAAGGTATTTTTGAAGTACACTGTTATGAGGTACTTGGCTAGTAATTTGCAGCCTAGGTACACAACATACCTTTTAGCACAGCTATTTATCTCTCAGGGAGAATGCTGCCGTACTTACGATAAAGGCTCTGTTGGACCTCTTCATCAATAGCAAACCTTTAAGCACAGCACATCTCATAAATAGGAGTTCCACTAACACAGACTTCAAAAGGATAGAACTTGATAATTCAAAAATAGAGCTATATTAAGTGTTCCAGCAGTCCATCCATAAAAGCCGTCGTATATTCCAAACGCCAGAGTCCTTCAAGCAACATGACAGGTCTATTAGAATAATAGCAGGGGAAAGCATAATTACAAGTAATCATTGGCTGGAAAGGAGCTAGTTGTTTTTGTAGAGCAAAATGCCGCTCCAAGCCCCCTGGAAAATGTAGCCAGAGCAGCGACAGTGAGAGCAGATAACCATCGAAAATAACCACGGCGCAAACCCTGCACTATTTATTTCTATTTATTAAGAACTCTTTGTATACCTTAATGTTTTCCTGGTGAAATCATCTTAATTTGAGCCCACATTTTCTTTGGATAAGATTATTACGTAATTGCTACTTACCGGCCACTATTTTCTATACATTTGTTGGTCAAACAGTTAGGGTGTCTGTCTTTTCCAGCCCGGCAGAGATCATTCCGTCAAGCAGGGGCTGCTGGCTGGCTCTGTGGAGCCATATTGAAAATACACCACGTGCCCAAAAGGATAAAGAAAGTTTGGCTGGGTGTTTTGTTTTAATCCATAGATTGATGACTCTAGCTCTGTCAAAGGATGGGGCTGTTTCTCATTAGGGATGGCAAAAGAGGAGGCATCTGGGCCCATTTCCCCATGGCCGGGACTGCATCCCCCACATCAGGAAGCCCATTCATCTGGTGGATTTGTGTTTATCCTCCTCCTTAATTAGATGGCTGTCAAGCACTTTAAAGTTTCCAAAATGCATGGAGAATAACACACCCCAGCTGAGTCTTGTCAACAAGGAAGGAGTCAGAGCAGGAGTCTTTAGCTCCAGTTTGCAGATGCGCAAATGGAGGTTCAGGAAAGAAAGGGGCTCCCCAGAGGTCCCACAGCTGACCTTCTCCCCATGCCATCGTCCTACCCTGACAAAATGCTTGCTTTGCACCTGGTTCTCCATCTCACTGGCTCTGTGGGACACGCCCAGAAGATAAAAGTCACTCACCAGGTGCTGCTGCGCAGGTGCCAACTGGGTCTCCGTGCACGGAAACGGTCACACGCTCAGCCTCTGGACTGCAGGAAGGTGGGGAGAGGTTCACACCTGATGCGGAAGGCAACCGGGCTACCTGTGTAAAGNCCAGGTGCTGCTGCGCAGGTGCCAACTGGGTCTCCGTGCACGGAAACGGTCACACGCTCAGCCTCTGGACTGCAGGAAGGTGGGGAGAGGTTCACACCTGATGCGGAAGGCAACCGGGCTACCTGTGTAAAGAAGGACACGATCAAGTCCGACTCCCCGAGACCTTGGCATTGTTCACCACCCTAACCCTGGCTGATCTGCAGCTACCAGGCGTGGAAGGAGGTGGCAGGGGAAGGGAGTGGAGAATGGCGGAAATAAAATGAAATCTAATTTTTAGCCCAGATATGAGAAAAATGCGACTCTGAATGACTCGACCTCATAATAGTAGGTAGACTTGACATGAAACATCCAGGACAGACACCGGACAGCCAGGGAACCAGTGTTTCCAGGAAGCACGTGTACCAACTTTTTAGCAATCTGATGCTGAGCCATTGACTTAACCTCATTGAGCCTCAGTGTCCTCATCTAGAAAATGGGAGTAACAAGACTGCCTATCTCCCAGGGCTGTTATAAAAGTAGTTGGCCCACGGATGCCACCAGCAGAGTTCAGGGCTCACAGAAGCATTAGGTGCCACCCTTTGATGCCCCATAGGAAGCCAGAGGACAGAGTGATCCATGGTCTCTGGTTCTTAGGAAAGGTCTCCTGGAGATGGTGGGAGACTAGCTGGACCTTGGAGGACAGAGGGCAATTCTCCACAAAGCAGCATCCCAGGCCTTGTCCTGGGAGTCCAGAAACTCAAGAGGCCTCCTGCCAGG
>SJYW01052148.1:51549-74762 GCA_006410735.1 Raphicerus campestris
GTTTGATCCCTGGTCAGGGAAATAGATCCCACATGCTGCAATTAAGAGTTCCCATGCCACAACTAAAGATCTTGGATTCAGCAGTAGAGATCAGAGATACCATATGCCATAGCTAAGACCTAGTGCAACCAAATAAATAAATAAATAAATATTTTTTTAAAAAACCACGGGCTAGACAGTCAGTGGGGATGACTACAGCCATCTGTGAAAGGAATCCTGGACCCCACTGAGGCTGACCACCACGAACCAATGTGATTACTCAGCAACTTCGAAACTAGTGTGAAGAACCCTGGCACACATGGGTTGCCCAAGGTTGGGGACCAGCAGAGCAGTGAGGGGAAAGGTTAAGAGGGAAGGCAGAGTGCTAACCAGTATCCAACCTGCAGTGATTGAGCATAATTCCCAGGCTGAGTGGAGCATGAAACCAACCAGGAAAACAGGTGCATGAAGGATGAGTCAGAGAACTGGTTCAGCAAGAGTCCGGGTGGAGAGATGGAAATACAGAGATCTGTCATTGAAGGAGGGATTTCTGGAGTCCTTCCTGCAAGGGAGGGCACTTCTGGGTGATGATAGGCTCTGGGGGCGGCTTTGATTATGCATTGTTTGCTGCTCTAGAGTGAAGGGAAAGGTTAGATGTCCTGAAGGATATGAAGATCCACGTGTATGGGGAAGGGGTCTGTGCTGGGGCAGGGAGGAGGCAAGTAGAGCAGTGAATGGGACGAGCGCCTGAGAGTAGAACTGGGTGGGGAATGACGCGATCTGAGGCTTCTGAGAAAGAAAGTCTGTTTGCTCTTTGCATACTTTTTGAAAAGTCTTTGAAGCTTGTCCTCAGGGGCTGTCAGCAGCGCTTCTGTGCCCAGGAAATGAATGTGCATGGGTGTGGGCTTTGACTGAGGCATGAGTCTCAGCTCATCAGGGCCTTCCAAGGGGTCAGGTAACTCACGCAGAGAGGTGAGTGCATTTTCTTCTTTCCTAATCATTTGTTTGCTGGCCTTCTCTCTTGGAATGCCCTTCTGAGCAGTGGCAGGTGCCATTCATAAGCCCCACCTGTTGTTCACCTGTCCCTGGGAAAATCAAAACTGCCAAAGGGGTTCTGAAAGGCAGTTATTGGCCATTACAAAATGAAGCTAGCTTACAGAACTTCCTCTTTCTCCGACACTAGGGAGTGTATATTCCAAGCAACGTTCCCTTTATATTTTATAAGGGTTAATAGAGTCATGGTAGAATTGTACTTTTTTGTCCCTGACCCTTTTAGGATGTAAAATCTATTTTTTCAGCTACAAATGCTTGAGCACCATAGAGTGTGCTGAGTACTTTATGTGCTTATTTCTTCCTTTTAGCAAAATGCCTTCTGCTAAAGGTCTTTTTCTCCCCATTCTAGAGAAATAAAAACAGAGGCTCAGAGATGGAAAGTAAACTGCCCTAGTTTATGCAATTAGGACTAGTTTATGCAATCTGGACTGAGTCCAGATTCAAACCCAGTTCTGCCTGGTCCCAAAGACGGTCTTAACTACATTGTTCCCAGGGAAAATGAAAGCACCCTTATTTACTATATTATATCCACTATAAGGTTATGATAATTTTCTATCTTATTTAAGCAGGATTATTGCTAATTTGAATTTTACACTTTCCTCAAGACTATTTCTTACATTATTTTCTTAAAACTTTCAAAAGATATTTACTCTTATTAAATAAAATGCATAATGGGGAAAATATCAAAAAAATGTATCATTGTTCTACTATTAACACCTTAAGAAGTTAGGTTCCTCCTCAAGAGTCAACACAACTTAGCAACTAAACAGACGAACAAAACCTGCTTCTGGCCCTTTAATTCTGTGATGGTCCTTGACTGACCTCTAGTGGAAAATGTGGGAATAGTACTTTTTGATACTAAATGTCAAGGCAAGAAAAAAAATACTGAGTTCTTAAAGTCAAGCTTATAAGTATCAAGAAACTTCCTGGAGATTAGCCATATGGTCCATCTATATATGTGGTATATACGCTCACTTTTGTCTATATTAATTGGGAATAAAGTGCAGGTAGAAACTGTTTGATTTTCTATATACACATGGTTCTGCAAATGCCCTTCACAGAAATTGAGCTAACATTTGTGTCTAAAATTAACTTGACTAGTCACCTCAAACTCTAAACGTATGGTAAAAATATCGGTGTTATTAAAAAAGAGAATAAACATTTGTTTTCTCAAAATTAAGGTGACTGCATCAAGGCATCTTTTTTTTAAATTGCCGCTTAGCCTAGACATTTTCACTGTGATGTCACATACTGCAACAAAGTAAAATTATTCTGTAAGTTATTTTTAGCATAATATATGTAGGCTCAGTCACACTACCTTGAAAAATGAAAATGACATTCAAGATGCAAGAATGCCTACCTTATTTTTTTCTTCTTTGAATCCTCAGGCAAAATAAGTCATGTTAAGGCCATTAACTTATCTTTTTATAGTTCCCTAAACATTGATAACATATGACAACAATCATAACCAAAAGAAGCCTCAAAGCAATAAACTTCAGAAGCTCAGGGTTGAGATGGGGAGAAGGATGTATGTAGAGTCAAGGTTATCGGGGTCAGTCCCCTGTGGGAGTAGATGGTAACTAACTGGGTTAAATGGCTGAAAGGTGAATCCTATCTGACCATCTTCAGGTTGAGGGAACTTATGCAGAAATGTGGGAGCACTTGCCTAGTTAAGAGCTAGAGCTGAATCACGGACATGTCCTCCGGGGCTCCTCTCCCACACTGCAGCTCTCTCTCTCNTCGTTTGCTACCAGTAGCAAGTATGAAAGGTGAATCCTATCTGACCATCTTCAGGTTGAGGGAACTTATGCAGAAATATGGGAGCACTTGCCTAGTTAAGAGCTAGAGCTGAATCACGGACGGGTCCTCCAGGGCTCCTCTCCCACACTGCAGCTCTCTCGCTCCTCCTCAGGATATTCCAGAGCACACAGAAGAGAGTGGTTGCAGGCATGCTGCAGGGAGCTGGGAGAGTCAGCCGATAAGTGCATCATATTTGGAGGGAGGGAAACATAGGAACTGTTTTGCATTCAGCTCAAAAGAGTTATCATGCCCCCGTGATAGGAGGAGGGACTGATGGTGTAGGCTCTGTTCCTTGAACCTTTGATTGCATAGATTGAGATTGGATTCAATAGACCAGGGTTGTGTAGAAGGAATCTAGATTGTGTGATAAGCTGCGCAGCCAAGGTCTGGATCCTTTGGTGAAAGTGTCTTTCTCTCTTTCCCTCTTCTTTTCCCTTCCTCCTCCTCCCTCTGTCTTCTCCCCCCTACCCCCACCTTCCCTCCTTTCTTCCTTCCCTTTTTTCTTGCCTGGTGGAGGCTGCAAGCTTAGCCCCAGGGCACCAAAGGGACAGCATCTACCACCCACATGAGGATGCTCAACTGTTTGAATCCCTTGAAATCTGTATTAGTGCCTAAAAGAAAGGAGTTTTAGTTCTATAAAAACTCAAAAACCACTCATCCCAGTGGGATAAAACATGTCTTGGGATTGGTAGTTTAAAAAAGGAACAAACTAAACGGGTCTTTGTAATTATAATTACATCTTCTTTATTTCAGGCCAAGCAAGCAATACTTGAAATGGATGCCATTCGTAAGTTCTGTTTTATTACACAATTTGAAATCTCACTGTCCAGTTGTATCTATCACATTTTCTATCTTCAGGTTTACTGATGTCAGTTGTCAATTATGAGAAACCCGATTGTAAGAAAGTAGCAGCTCTCTATTCGCTGTTGTAACAGACAGAGCCAGCCGGACAGTTTGCTCTCTTTTTAACCCATTGGCTTCTTTCTCCATTGATTTCTCCTGGTTCATCTGTGAGCCCACCAATGGCTCATCACATGTCTCCACATCAACTCACAGCAAGCTATGCTTACCCCACCTCCATCACCACCAAAACATTGAAGGTCTCACAATGCATTTCCCACATCACCCCATGAGCGAAAAATATATTGATTATCTGTAAGAATCACACTAACTCGATAGGTGTTGGTTCCTGATACAGCTCACATTTCAAGTTACAGCTGCCCCACACATGTGACTGTGTCTTACACTTCTCATAGCAGGCACAGAATACATACAAGTGAGATCTTTCCAATAAAATAAGACCTGTTCAAAGCACTTAACACATCCTTGTTACTGCCCAGGTTAAACAGACTTTAAAAAGAAGCTTCAAAGACTTACAGCCAAGTCTGACAGAAACTTTTACTGAAAACTTCCTACTTTTGAGGAATTTTTCCCCAAGTACAAACACTAATTCACTTACACAACACCCTCTCTTCCTCCTAGCCTGCTGATTGTTCATCTCCAGCAGGAAAAGAAATGAAATGTTACTGAAATAAAGAAATGAGCGCCAGCACTGAGATTCCCCATTGCATGCCCACTGGACCCCACCAGGAAATGATGCAAGATGACCCCATCAGAGAGCTAGGCTGGGGCTCACTGCCCTGTGTTCTCTGAAGCCACTTATTTTATTCAGTAAAAATGTCTTTCAGATTTTTTTTTTTTNACCAAAGGGACAGCATCTACCACCCACATGAGGATGCTCAACTGTTTGAATCCCTTGAAATCTGTATTAGTGCCTAAAAGAAAGGAGTTTTAGTTCTATAAAAACTCAAAAACCACTCATCCCAGTGGGATAAAACATGTCTTGGGATTGGTAGTTTAAAAAAGGAACAAACTAAACGGGTCTTTGTAATTATAATTACATCTTCTTTATTTCAGGCCAAGCAAGCAATACTTGAAATGGATGCCATTCGTAAGTTCTGTTTTATTACACAATTTGAAATCTCACTGTCCAGTTGTATCTATCACATTTTCTATCTTCAGGTTTACTGATGTCAGTTGTCAATTATGAGACGTCAAAACCCAACTGTAAGAAAGTAGCAGCTCTCTATTCACTGTTGTAACAGACAGAGCCAGCCGGACAGTTTACTCTCTTTTTAACCCATTGGCTTCTTTCTCCATTGATTTCTCCTGGTTCACCTGTGAGCCCGCCAATGGCTCATCACATGTCTCCACGTCAACTCACAGCAAGCTATGTTTACCCCACCTCCATCACCACCAAAACAATGAAGGTCTCACAATGCATTTCCCACATCACCCCATGAGCGAAAAATATATTGATTATCTGTAAGAATCACACTAACTCAATAGGTGTTGGTTCCTGATACAGCTCACATTTCAAGTTACAGCTGCCCCACACACGTGACTGTGTCTTACACTTCTCATAGCAGGCATAGAATACATACAAGTGAGATCTTTCCAATAAAATAAGACCTGTTCAAAGCACTTAACACATCCTTGTTACTGCCCAGGTTAAACAGACTTTTAAAAGAAGCTTCAAAGACTTACAGCCAAGTCTGACAGAAACTTTTACTGAAAACTTCCTACTTTTGAGGAATTTTTCCCCAAGTACAAACACTAATTCACTTACACAACACCCTCTCTTCCTCCTAGCCTGCTGATTGTTCATCTCCAGCAGGAAAAGAAATGAAATGTTACTGAAATAAAGAAATGAGCGCCAGCACTGAGATTCCCCATTGCATGCCCACTGGACCCCACCAGGAAATGATGCAAGATGACCCCATCAGAGAGCTAGGCTGGGGCTCACTGCCCTGTGTTCTCTGAAGCCACTTATTTTATTCAGTAAAAATGTCTTTCAGATTTTTTTTTTTTGGAAGTATAGTTGATTGGTGGCTTAGACAGTTAAGAATCTGCCTGCAGTGTGGGAGACCCAGGTTTGATCCCTGGCTTGGGAAGATCCCCTGGAGAAGGGAATGGCAACCCACTCCAGTATCCTTGTCTGGACAATCCCGTGGACATAGGAGCCTGGCAGGCTACAATCCATAGCGTCACAGAGTCAGACAGGACTGAAGTGACTTAGCACGCACAGCTGTTCAGCACGAGCCGCTACATTTGACAACATTGTTTATTGCCAGGCTCTGGGTTAGCTCTTGGACACCAACAAGGATGCACTGCATAGCACGGGGAACTCTGCTCAGTGTTGTGTGGCAGCCTGGATGGGGATGGGGCTGGGGGGAAGGGATACATGTGTAGACGAGCAGCTGTGCTGTGCACCTGAAACTATAGCATGGTACCAGTTATACTCCAATATAAAAAATTTTTAAATAAATTACAGGTAAATTACACAGATAGTAATTACACATTCTTTTATTTTTTAAAAACCATGAGGCTTGAGATCTGAGTATAACTAACAAAGAAGAAATACATAACACAGAAAAATAATAAAGATTCTCTGAGCACACAGAATGCTGGCAAGCCTCTAACTGGCATCCTATGCCTCTTCCAGGCCAGGTCCATCCACAGCATCCCAGCCTAGGAAAATTACCCTACTTGCTGTACCTGGACTTTGGTCTCAGCTGGCTGTGAACAGAATAGGCCGGTCCATTGGACCAAATGACCTCATTTGGATACCTTTGACTCTGACATTGAAGTCTATGTGGTCTTTATAATCCTCAGACCTTTCTCACACTTCAGACAGACCTAAAGATGCTTAACCTCAATTTGAAGAATACCCGTCTATAGCTATGTCCTAAAACTGTTTATCCTCAAGCTTCAGGGTGCAGATGGTCACTGAATAAGCTGCAATACTTTAGGCTTAGACTAGATTTTCTTAATCCAAAGTCTGTGTACCCCTTAGATGAAATGAAATGAAAATCCCTTTTCTGAGAAGAGAACTTAAACCATTTAAAGTGTATCTAGAAAAATGTGGAGGGCAGCTTCCACGGGGTCAGGAGAGCTTGGCGCCCTCCACTACCATGCCAGGCAGAAATGCCTCTTGAAATTGCTCCCCAGATGGAATTCTCCAGGCAGTTGTACCTTGACAGGGTCTCTGATATGACCCTTTGCTGCAGTTTCTCAGGCGCCTTGTTTTTTTTTTATTCTAATGAAATTGTCTGACCTCTGTGGGTCTCCGAGTTGCTGGTAAGTCTAAATGGGTGCCAGAAGTTACCACACTTTATACATTTGAACTAACTTTTTAAGAAGGGGAAAGCCAAAGGTTGTAGCTCTTTCTGCCAAAGAGTGAAAAAAGTAGTAGTTAGAATACTTGTGAGTGCCTGGGGGTGTGGGAGGGGGTGGAAGTGAAGAATGTGGTTTACCTTGCTAACACATTCCTACCGGTCCCACAGTAACCACAAAGTCTTGAAATGCATATTCAACCCTGGTTATAGAAGGAGGGATTCTACCATGTCTGATGAAAAAGAAATCCACAGAGACCCAGGACGAGTCCTACTCGTTTTCTGAAAAGTCACGGAACATTGCATTCTTTTTTTCTTTTCTCCTTTTTTTTTTTTTTTTTTTGATGTATTTATTTTAATTGGAGGCTAATTACTTTACAGTATTGTGGTGGGTTTTGCCATGCATCGGGATCAGCATGGAGCACTGCATTCTTATAGACATCTGTGCTTCTTTACAGATTACCCAGGCTTCTGTTACAGTCCTGAGGGAGAAACTTGTGGCTCTCGAAATGGCTCTGCTCCCTATCGGCTGAGAAGGAAATCTGGTAAATAACATATAATCAGATATAATAAAAATTAAATAATTTGGGGGCACTAGTAATGAAAGTCCCTTTCAATTAGACCAAAAGGTATTTTCTTTCTGGTTTTTTAACACATCGCCACTTTGATTATCTGACGCTTTCAAGCTTTGGTTCTTAAAGACTTTCTACAAACTCTCAATTTTTCAATTACTATAAAACATGTCAATCAACTAAGTTCATTTTATATAGCATTTTCCACTGGCATGCAGGTGTTTAAATCCTACTTACTGGCACTGGTGAAAAATTGTATCCTGTAAATGCCATATACCAAAGCTACTTCAAATCAAAAATTTTAATACACATCTGCTAAACTAGACTTCTTGTGGTATCCCCTTAGCCCTCAGATTTTTCTTCATTTAAGTCAGCATTTACTAAGTTCCTGATTTCCTACACTGTGCTAAGAAAATGCAAGAATAATGCCCATGATTTCTGCTTGCAAGGAGTTTGTCACCTAGTGGGAGAGTCAAAAAAGGTTGAACAAATAGCAGTTCATACAATGGAGTTTGAATGAAGAGGTTGAATGAAGATTTGAAAAGCGGGGAGACAGAGAGGTGAGCCCTCTAGGAAGGACAGAAGACCACACAGAGCAGAGGTCCAGGACCCCAGGTAGAATCTGGAGAGCCTGATGATATGGGGCAACACATTGCAGAGGCCCTGAGACTTGAGCCAGTGCACCTTAGATCAGACAGCTACTGCCACTTATTTGGCCTTGGCTTCAAGGTAGGCTGGAGGTGCAGGTGAGCAAGGTAAATGGGAGGAGATGTGACTAGACTTGCAAATCAGGGCCTGGTCATGAAAGGCCAAGTAGGTCAGGCAGATGATTTGAACTTGATCTGCAAGCTATGGAAGGATTTTAAGCAATGACATGTTTTCCTGTTAAAAAGAGAATTCTGGCTCCAGGTGGAAGTAGGCAGGGACACTGGGAAGGAGGCTGTTCCTCTAGTCTGGGTGAGAGATGCTAAAAGTTTGGAATAAAAGAGTGGTAACTGGGATGGAACATCAATAGGATCCTGCAAGACTGTGATGGATGAAAATGGGAAAAACTTAAAATGATGTCCTGGTCACTAAGTAAGGAAGATAATGTGAATGACAAACAAGATAAGAAATNGTAACTGGGATGGAACATCAATAGGATCCTGCAAGACTGTGATGGATGAAAATGGGAAAAACTTAAAATGATGTCCTGGTCACTAAGTAAGGAAGATAATGTGAATGACAAACAAGATAAGAAATACAGATAGAGGGGCAGCTGTGAGGGAGCCTGGTGAGCTGAGACTGGGATATGCTGAGTTTGCTGGGTCTGTGGGCATGCTGGGGACATATCAGATGGACAGTGGGCCTGTGAGGTCTGAGGCTTGGCATAGGGCTCTAGCAGAAGGAGATTGAATATAATCCTCTTATCAGTTCACTTCAGTCGCTCAGTTGTGTCCAACACTTTGTGACTCCATGAATTGCAGCACACCAGGCCTCCCTATCCGTCACCAACTCCCAGAGTTCACTCAAACTCANCTGGTCTTGTTTTTGCTGACTGTATAGAGCTTCTCCATCTTTGGCTGCATAGAATATAATCCATCTGATTTCGGTGTTGTCCATCTGGTGATGTCTGTGTGTAGAGTCTTCTCTTGTGTTGCTGGAAGAGGGTGGTACTTAAAGCTGAGAACATGGTGCTACTATGGGTTGGGTTGGTTTTCTATTAGGTGACTCCAGATTGCATAGCTTAGTGTTCATCCTACAATTNCTTCTCTTGTGTTGCTGGAAGAGGGTGGTACTTAAAGCTGAGAACATGGTGCTACTATGGGTTGGGTTGGTTTTCTATTAGGTGACTCCAGATTGCATAGCTTAGTGTTCATCCTACAATTTTCATAGAGTGAAATGTCTTGCCAAGTGTCTCTAAGCAATCAAGATTTAGGTGAATTTGGGTGGCAGAGGATGAGATGGGTAGCTAGCTTCTCTGACTCAATGGACATGAATTTGAGCTAAGTCTGGGAGATAGCAGAGGACAGAAGAACTTGGCATGCTGCAGTCTGTAGAGTCACAAAGAGTTGGTACGACTTAGTGACTGAACAATAATAATTACTAATAAAGAAAAAAATCTTGATTTGGTTTGACAAATGATACTGGCCTTATTTCTCCTCCCAGAACCTTCTTCAAGATCACATAAAGTTTTGAAGACTAGTGGTAAGTCCTAGATCACTTTTTTTTTTTCCATTCCTGTTGATATCCACAAAGTCACACAATATACAGAAAAATCAACACCAGATGAATTACAGATTAGCAGGTTTGATTAATGTCTGTAAGTCATACTGTCCCATTATAAAATGTAAAGCTGAATGACATAAAATGTTTGTAGTATAGATAACAGTGGATATAAAAAGATTAATGCTTGTGAATATTGATGTAAGAAATCCCATTAATAAAAAAGACAAAGGACTTCTGTTCTGAAGGCAGATAATATAATCCAGCAGAAACACAAACTGACAATAAAATTTACAAATGGTCACTCACATTAGTAATCAGAAAATCATACATATACATGAGATAAACAGAGGTGAGAGAGCTGTGGGCTTGGCCAAAAGAAGAGAAAAACAGGCACTCTGAAGCTATTGGTGTATAAATTTCTGCAGTGATTTTGGAGCAAAATTTGTTAATGCAAAATTTTAAATGTGCATTTTCCCTTGAACCAACAGTTTCATATTTTTCACTTGTATGTGTTTCACAATGTACACTTCCTGTATAGACATACTCACCAGGGTTCACACATTTATGAGTATTTGTGTTCTTTTGTTTTTAACAGGATACCATGTAATAAATATATCCATCTAGTGAAAAATGATTTGAAAAGTTATAAATCCAAGAACACTACATGGAATATTCTGCAGCTGTTAAAAAAGAATGACATACACATCTGTCTACTGATAGGCTTGTGCACATATATTTAGCAGGAAATGAGGGGCGGGGTGGGCACAGGACCTGGAAAGATGAACATCAAACTGTTTTGATTGGGGTTGCCTCTATGGGGTAGAATTTGTGGAAAGAGTTCAATCACTTTTTACTTTACATGTTTCTGTAATTAACATATAAAGATGAGACACAGATTATCAGGGTATCGTAAGGGTATCTTCGAGGATGTGGCTAGTAAGTCTCCCCCCGCCAAATTCCTCTTGCACCGTCCTTAGCACAGAGCCAAGATGACCCTTTTGATCAATGCTATACCTTTCTGTTACATACGATAAGATGTTTAAAATTAACAAGTATAATCTTATGTTTAAATGATTTTCATGTGTATATTTTTCAGGTTATATATATTTTGAGGGAAAGCTTTTGAAACTTAATATGAATTATTCCATTGTTCTTTCAGGGAATAAGGAAGGTGCTTAACACTCAGATGTATGTCAAGTTGTTATAGTACAGGATATGTAACTTGGGTAACTGAGTGGTATTTTCTGAAAATTAGGTCAAAAGAGCCTTGAAACTCTTGGGTTTCAGTGATTAACAATAACTTTAAAAGTTCTATAAAATATCCACGCTTAGCAATGTATGAGATACATTTTTAATCCTCAAACTTTAAAATGTTTTAAATCTTTTGTTTTTCAGAAACAGCACAAGACATTCAAAAGGTAAGTGTTATTACATTCCTTATTTTGAAATGTTTAGCTTAGGCAGCCTTTATACCTACCTATCTTCTCCTTAAAAATCTCACCCCCTGTTTATCTTCCAAGTTTTAACAATTACATGTTGAAGTAGACTTAAGTTAGGCCTCTTCCTTCTCAACCCTCCCCCGACCTCCCCACCCCCAGCTTCATCTCTCAGAACCAAGACAATGATTTCTTCATCTTTCTGCCCTACCTCTCTGCTCAGAAGCTGTACAGATACCTTAGGATGTAACACCAGTACAGGCTGTGGTCCACTCCACGTTGCCCTCTGCCTATGTGCGTATAAGACCAAGGTTCTTGCATCCCGAGTATTTGCTCCTTTTCCAAAGCCTCAGCCTTCAATCACAAAGATCCCCTTCTAAGAATGCAGTCCTGTTGCTGGTATGAGAGGTGTGATCATATGTGGTATAATGAAACTTCACTATATCAAGTTTTGAAATTTCTTCCTCTGATGACAGGTTAGGAGAAGGGGGAATAAAAATGGTATGTTTTATTGGAAGATGTATATTCATATTTATTACCTATGAACAATAAATATTGTATCCTGACCAGAGTGTGGAGAAGGCAATGGCACCCACTCCAGTACTCTTGCCTGGAGAATCCCATGGATGGAGGAGCCTGGTGGGCTGCAGTCCATGGGGTCGCTAAGAGTCAGACATGACTGAGTGACTTCACTTTCACTTTTCATTTTCATGCATTGGAGAAGGAAATGGCAACCCACTCCAGTGTTCTTGCCTGGAGAATCCCAGGGACAGGGGAGCCTGGTGGGCTGCCGTCTGTGGAGTCACACAGAGTTAGACACGACTGAACCGACTTAGCAGCAGACCAGAGTGAACCATGTCCAAAATGCCTGCTGATAGACTGGCTTAACTAACAATCCTGAAGGAACCAATCTTGGCTTCTTGCTTTGTGTTCTGTAACGATGTGGCTGTGAAGATCTCCCCCACAGCTCCGCTTGCCCCACTCCTTGGCACAGGGCCAGAGTGACCATGTTAATAAATGATGGATCTTTCAGTCAGGATGTCAAAACATCTAAAAATCGATAGTCTTTATCTTTAAATGATTTGCTTAAAATTGACACAGATGGGTTTTTTCAGGTAGTGCATATTTATGTTTGGAAACTTTTGAAAATTTATTAACATGAATTGAATCACTGTCCCGAAATATAACATATGAGATTTTGATTTTTTTTTAATGTACTTTGTTTTCATAAGCAAACAGCAGAAGGTGGCTTTGCGAGGGCAGCCAAACTATGATCACAGAGCAAGCCTGGCTTAGTACCAGGTGGGGGAATCGCTCTGTTAGTCCTAAGATACAATCTCAGGAGCTTCTTGGAAACTTTTCATGATAATGATCAAACCAAGTCTCCATATGGGGACTACCTAAACCTTACGAAACCTGAAGACAAGAAAGAAATAAAGCAGCAATGTGCTTTTTTCTTAGTGGTAAAATTCCATCTCCTAACAAAAGTGAATGTATACTAAATGCAGAAAGACACTCAAGAGATAAAGAGATTAACCTTTCTCCCAGAATATATACAGAATATGCATTCCAAAGCTGTGTGTGAGTGTGTGTGTGTGTGTGTGTGTAGAGATGNACGAAACCTGAAGACAAGAAAGAAATAAAGCAGCAAGGTGCTTTTTTCTTAGTGGTAAAATCTCCTAACAAAAGTGAATGTATACTAAATGCAGACAGAGACTCAAGAGATAAAGAGATTAACCTTTCTCCCAGAATATATACAGAATATGCATTCCAAAGCTGTGTGTGAGAGTGTGTGTGTGTGTGTGTGTGTAGAGATGGACAGAGATTTAGCTAACATATAAACTGAGGATTAAAACGTGGATACAAATCCATTTCTGCCATTTGTAAGCTGTGTGACTATAGGCAAGTTGTTAAACCTTACCAAGACTTCGTTTCTTAACTTACAGAATTGTTATAAAGATTAAATGTCGCATTTTTAAAATGTGATTAGTACAGTACTTGACCCCAATCAAGTGCCCCCCAAATTATGGCTGTTATCTTATTGCTAAATAGCTATAATGCTGAGAATGTGGAAAAATGGGAAGGGGGATGCTCGTCACACGGGAGCCACGCTACCTGCTTCTGTTATGTCAAGTCCGTATACTGATTCTTTCTTTTTTGTGTGCTTTATTAATGAGTTATTTATTTTTTAAATTTGATGCTTATAGGTGTTTTCTTCATTCCCTAGCTTTTCAATTTTTATTGAAATATAGTTGATTTACAAAGTTTAGTTTCCAATGTAGAACAGCATGATTCAGTTATGCCTATATATTTATATATACATACCCTCCTTTTAATTTTTATTTTATATTGGAGAATAGCATATTAACAATGTTTTATTAGTTTCAGGTATACAACAGAGTGATTCAGTTATACATTTACATGTATCTGTTCTTTTTCAAATTCTTCATATATATTATCTTTTTATATTCTCTTCCATTACAAGTTATGATAAGATACTGAGTATAGTTCCCTGTGCTATACAGTAGGTCCTTGATGGTGAGCTATTTTCTATATGGCAGTCTGTATATTTTAATCCCAAACTACTAATTTATCCCTCCCCCTCTTCCCCTTTGGTAACCATAAGCTCGTTTTCTAAGTCCCTGAGTCTATTTCAGTTTTGTAAATAAGTTCTTTAGTATCATTTTTTTTTAAGATGCCACACATAAGTGATATCATATAATATTTGTCTTTCTCTGATTATTTCTTAATCTAAGAGCTTCTTCCAGTCTCTTGATGATTTATTTGAAATAAAATTTCGCATTCCACCATATTCCCAACTTCACTTCAAGTGTAGTTACCTTGAAAATATACTTTGATATTAACCATTCAGGTTTACTAATTTTCTAAAATTTCTGGAAAATTTTTTGGAATAACTTTAAGAAGGTATTACTTCTGGCTATTCACAAAATTGTTTTGTTACAATTCCACAATATTTTGTCATGATTTAACTAGCTAATACTGACATTTTAAAAAATAAAATATAGTTACTTGGTGCAGTCTGAGTAAGAGAAGAGAGAGAGATTAAAGGGCAAAGAAAAAAAAAAAAAACAGGAAAGCCATAAATATACCATGATTTATGTATTTGTGTATGTATACATATCCATATGTGCAGGTATTTGTTTATCCCTAGTCCTCAAGTGGCCACAGTTTTACTATTTAAAAAAAAAAAAGTGGACAAAGGATTAAATGACTAATAAGACTTTTTATTGTTCAATCTTTAATAGAAAAATAACATTTAGGATAAAATTTTATTCTTGCCCTCCCTGATAGACAGACAGGCAGGTCGGAAGGCAGACAGATATATTAGTAGGTGGATACTCCAAGCTTCCATAGGCAGACAGAATATTAGTAGGTGGATATTCCAAGCTTCCATAAGCCTCTTATCCTTATCCATCAGAGGGCAGACAGAATGAAAACCACAATCACAGAAAATTAAACTGATCACATGGACCACAGCCTTGTCTAGCTCAATGAAACTATAAGCCATGCTGTGTAGGGCCACCCAAGATGGACGGTCATGGTGGAGAGTTCTGATAAAACATGGTCCACTGGAGAAGGGAATGGCAAACCACATTAGTATTCTTGTCTTGAGAACCCCTTGAACAGAATGAAAAGGCAAAAAGATAGGACACTGAATGATGAACTCCCCACGTCAGTAGGTGTCCAATATGCTACTGGAGATCAGTGGAGAAATAACTCCAGAAAGAATGAAGCGATAGAACCAAAGCCAAAAAAACACCCAGTTGTGGATGTGACTGGTGATGGAAGTAAAGTCCAATGCTGTGAAGTGCAATATCTCATAGGAACCTGAAATGTTAGGTCCATGAATCAAGGCATATTGGAAATGGCCAAACAGGAGGTGGCAAAAGTGAATATCAACATTTTAGCAATCAGTGAACTAAAATGGACTGGAACGGATGAATTTAACTCAGATGACCATTATATCTACTACTGTGGGCAAAATACAAGAAATGGAGTAGCCATCATAGTCAACAAAAGAGTCCGAAATGAAGTATTTGGATGTAGTCTCAAAAATGACAGAATGATCTCTGTTCATTTCCAAGGCAAGTCATTCAATATCACAGTAATCCAAGTCTATGTTCCAACCAGTAATGCTGAAGAGGCTGAAGTTGAACAGTTCTATGAAGACCCACAAAACCTTCCAAAACTAACACCCAAAAAGATGTCCTTTTCATTATAGAAACTGGAATGCAAAAGTCGGAAGTCAAGATATACCTGAAGTAACAGGCAAATTTGGCCTTGGAGTACAAAACGAAGCATGTCAAAGGCTAACAGAGTTTTCCCAAGAGAACGCACTAGTCATAGTAAACACCCTCTTCCGACAACACAAGAGAAGACTCTGCACATGGACATCACCAGATGGTCAATACCGAAATCAGATTGATTTTATTCTTTGCAGCCAAAGATGAAGAAGCTCCATACAGTCAGCAAAAACAAGACCAGGAGCTGACTGTGGCTCAGATCATGAACTCTATATTACAAAATTCAGACTTAAATTGACGAAGGTAGGGAAAACCACTAGACTATTCAGGTGTTACCTAAATAAAATCCATTACGATGATACAGTGAAAGTGACAAATAGATTCAAGGGATTTGATCTGGTAGACAGAGTGCCTGAAGAAGTATGGATGGAGGTTCATGACATTGTACAGGAGGCAGTGATAGAGACCATCCCCAAGAAAAAAAGAAATGCAAAAAGGCAAAATGGTTGTCTGAGGAGGACTTACAAATAGCTGAGAAAGAAGAGAAGTGAAAAGACAAAGGAGAAAAGGAAAGATACACTCATTTGAATGCAGAGTTCCAAAGAACAGCAAGGAGAGATAAGAAAGCTTTCCTCAGCAATCAATGCAAAGAAATAGAGGAAAACAATAGAATGGGGAAAACCAGATATCTCTTCAAGAAAATTAGAGATAACAAGGGAACATTTCATGCAAAGATGGGCACAATAAAGGACAGAAATGGTACGGACCTAATAGAAGCAGAAGATACTAACAAGAGGTGGCAAGAATACACAGAATTATACAAAAAAGATCTTCATGACCCAGATAACCACGATGGTGTAATCACTCACCTACAGCCAGACATCCTGGAATGCAAAGTCAAGTGGGCCTTAAGAAGCATCACTATGAACAAAGCTAGTGGAGGTGATAGAATTCCAGTTGAGCTATCAAATCCTTAAAGATGATGTTGTGAAAGTGCTGCACTCAATATGCCAGCAAATTTGGAAAACTCAGCAGTGGCCACAGGACAGGAAAAGGTCAGTTTTCATTCCAATCCCAAAGAAAGGCAATGCCAAAGAATGTTCAAACTACCACACAATTGCACTTATCTCATACACTAGCAAAGTAATGCTCAAAATTCTCTAAGCCAGGCTTCAACAGTACATGAACCGTGAACTTCTAAATGTTCAAGCTGGATTTATCCCATAAGAGGAGCCAGAGATCAAATTGCCAACATCCACTGGATCATCGAAAAGGCAAGAGAGTTCCAGAAAAACATCTACTACTGCTTTACTGACGATGCCAAAGCCTTTGACTGTGTGGGTCACAACAAACTGTGGAAAAGTCTTCAAGAGGTGGGAATACCAGGCCACCTGACTTGCCTCCTGAGAAATCTGTATGCAGGTCAAGAAGAAACAGCTGAATTGGACATAGAACAACAGACTGGTTCTAATCGGGAAAGGAGTACGTCAAGGCTATATATTGTCACCCTGCTATTTAACTTATATGCAGAGTACATCATGCAAAATGCCAGGCTGGATGAAGCACAAGCTGGAATCAAGATTTCTGGGAGAAATATCAATAACCTCAGATATGCAGATGACACCAACCTTATGGCAGAACTGAAGAGGAACTAAAAAGCCTCTTGATGAAAGTGAAAGAGGAGAGTGAAAAAGTTGGCTTGAAGCTCAACATTCAGAAAATGTTGAGCTTCATTCAGAAAATGAAGATCATGGCATCTGGTCTCATCACTTCATGGGAAACAGATGGGGAAACAGTGGAAACAGTGTCAGACTTTATTTTGGGGGGCTCTAAAATCACTGCAGATGGTGATTGCAGCCATAAAATTAAAAGATACTAGATACTTGCTCCTTGGAAGAAAAGCTATGACCAACCTAGACAGTATATTAAAAAGCAGAGGCATGACTTTGTCAACAAAGGTCCATCTAGTCAAAGCTATGGTTTTTCCAGTAGTCATGTATGGATGTGAGAGTTGGGCTGTGAAGAAAGCTGAGCACCAAAGAATTGATGCTTTTGAACTGTGGTGTTGGAGAAGACTCTTGAGAGTCCCTTGGGCTGCAAGAAGATCCAACAAGTCCATCCTAAAGGAAATCAGTCCTTAACGTTCATTGGAAGGACTGATGGTGAAGCTGAAGCTCCAATACTTTGGTCAACTGATGCGAAGAACTGACTCATTGGAAAAGACCCTGATGCTGGGAAAGATTGAGGGCAGGAAGAGAAGGGGATGACAAAGGATGAGATGATTGGATGACATCACCAATTCAATGGACATGAGTTTGAGTAAACTCCAAGAGTTGGTGGACAGGGAAGCCTGGCGTGCCGCAGTCCATGGAGTCGCAAAGAGTCAGACACGACTGAGCGATTGAACTGAGTTCCAAGGTAATAGGTATAGCCCAGTTTCATTGATCAGTGATGAAAAGTTCTTGTTAAATTGACATTTCCGATAGGTTATGCTAGTGTTTTGACTAGAAAATATGTCCCTGGTAATAATTAGGCTGAACCTGTCCTAACCCTTTCAACTCTTTGAAGCTAATCCCAATAAACACAGAGGATATGAGAGGGCAGTCCCTCCCTGCCTGCTCCATCAGGAAAGGTTCCAAGTTATAAGAGACCCATTGTTCTCTCTAATTAAAAGTCTTTAGTGTCACTCGTATTTACTTCCTAACAGGCATCTAAATATTAATTAAATGTATTCTGAAAGAAAGCAAAAATTTCATTAGTTCAATAGTGGATTAAATTAACTTCCTGAAACAAAGGCTCTTTTGCCTAGAATCTATAAACCAAGGCAGTGCAAGTCAGGGTCATGCAGTTTCAGAGATTTAAAAGAAACTCTCAGAGGGCATAGTCAGATCACTGACAGGGGTGTTTCTGGTACACCAATAACCAGGATGAGACTGCTAAGGATCAAGCCCCAAAAAGAAACCAGATACTATGGCCCTTGACACCTATATATGTTCATTAGTATAATATTATTTTCCAAGAGCATATCAAAATTATTTGAAGTATCTAACAGCTTTCTGTATTTAGCTGATTCCCTACAGTGGGGTAAGGTGACCTGGGTTTGCATCCTAGCCTTCCCACTGACGAGGGAGTTAAGTTACTGAGGGCTTCCCCCGTGGCTCAGAGGTTAAAGCATCTGCCTGGACTGCAGGAAACCCGGTTCGATCCCTGGGTCGGGAAGATCCCCTGGAGAAGGAAATTGCAACCCACTCCAGTACTCCTGCCTGGAGAATCCCATGGAGGAGCCTGGTAGACTACTATTCCATGGGATCACAAAGAGTTGGACACGACTGAGTGACTTCACTCACTCACTCTAAGTTATTAAACCCTAAGAGTCTAAATGTGCTTACTATAAAAATGGTACGTGCATGCCTGTTTGCTACATTGCTTCAGTCGTGTCCAACTCTTTGCAGCGCTATAGACTGTAGCCCTCCAGGCTCCTCTATCTATGGGATTCTCCAGGCAGGAATACTGGAGTGGGTTGCCATGCCCTGCTCCAGAGAATCTTCCCAACCCAGGGATTAAACCTGCATCTCCTGCAACTTCTTCATTGCAGGAGGATTCTTTACCACTGAAACTGGCACAATCATATCCACTTCAGAGTGATTATGAACATGCAGTTTGGAGAACATCTTCAAATAGCTGAGCCTATTTCTCAGTAAATATCAGTTCCTGTCCTTTCTGCCCTACTGCAAAATATCCGATGTGCTTTCAATTGTTAAAAATCAACCAAGTGTCCTGATGATTTTCTTTTAAGAATATCATGTGTAGGGGGAAAGACAAGGTATAAATACAGGAGAATATTCTGAATTACGTGACCTGTGGGGTGTAATTCAATCGGTTATGTTTCTCTCCTCCTCAGGTTTCCAGAGAGGAAGGGTCTCCCCAGTTGACTTCAGCAGGGCCCTCTCCTGCCCAGCGGAACAGTCAGCCAAGCAGTTCTACAATCCTAAGTGTGCTTCGTGGGGGCGGGGCCGTCAGAAACATCTGGACCGACCACCAGATCCGCCAAGCCCTGTTTCCCAGCCGAAGGTCGCAGGAGAACGAGGAGGATGAAGATGACTATCAGATGTTCCTGCCATCCTTCTCCTCCTCGGATCTGAACTCAGCCCAGCTGTGTGAAGATGGCACTTCTAGTCGACCTTGCAGTTGGCACATGGGACAAATTGAGTCCGCAGAGACCCCCAGCTCCAGCCACAGGATAGTGCGGCGGGCCAGCAGTGCTGGCGAGAGCAACACGTGTCCCCCTGACATAAGGACTAGGGACAGTGGTGGTTCTCAGTACAGCTCCCAGAGGGAACTGCAGGGTGACCCTAAAACAGAGGGGCAGGATGGGACAACTCCCTACGGGTCCTCTATAGAGCTGACTATAGATGACATAGACCATGTCTATGACAACATAAGTTACGAGGACTTGAAACTGATGGTTGCTAAACGCGAAGACACTGAAGTCACTCCCCACAAACCAGTCAGGGACTCTGTTCGCCCCAAGAGCACCCCCGAGCTGGCCTTCTCCAAGAGGCCAGCGGGACCTGAGGAGGAGAGCACATCGCACCCCAGGAGAGATGGAGCCTTCCCGGCCAGGGAGGCCTGGAATCAAAGTGTGCACGACCTCCAAGTGATGGAGGAGAATGTCTATGACACCATTGCACTCCCGGAGCCACCCTCCCGGGACTTCAAGGGCAGCAGCCCGAAGCGTCCTGCAAAGAGCACCTTCCTGGGCTTGGAGGCCGACTTGGGGTGCTGTGATAGTCTGCGGGCCTCTGCTTCCCAGGACAGCCTCCAGTTCAGCGAGGACGAGGCGCCCTACCCGCCAGGCCCCTCCGATAACGATTATCTGAGTTTGCTCTATAACTCCTTCGGCTGCAACTTGGCCCTAGCAGATCGGTCCATCTCCGATAAACTGTCTGAAGAAGTAGATGAAATCTGGAATGACTTGGAAAATTACATCAAGAAAAACGAAGTCAAAGCCAGAGACCGGCTCCTGGCCGCGTTTCCGGTTAGCAAAGATGACGTGCAGGAGCGGCCGCTGGCGGGCAGCGCCCCGGAGCTGAGCGCACGCTCACAGCTCTCGCTGCCCGCGGGCCGGGCTCTCCTCGCGCCTCCCGGAGACAGGCCCAGGCCGGCCCCCTGTGCCCTGGACCGAGCCCCCAAAGACAGCTCCTGCCTGAGTCTCCACCGGCTGTCGCTGGCCAGTGACCTGCCGCCCGCAGAGAGTCCCTATGATGTGGCCGGCGGCAGCCTGTCCCCAGTGGACCTAGAGAACTCGGAGCCCGGGATGGACAATGTAGACAAGACCAGGAGCAGGGTTTTCCTGATGGCCAGGCAGTACAGTCAGAAGATCAAGAAGGCAAATCAGCTGCTAAAGGTGAAAAGCCCAGAGCTGGAACAGACGCTCAGTAGCCAGCCGCAGAAGCCCACGTCCAAGGACCTGGCAGCCATCCTAGAAGAGAAGAGGCAGGGCGGGCCTGCCATCGGTAGGTCCCAAGCAGCCCTTCTCTTTCTGAGGACTGGCAGAGAGTCACGCTCAGGTTCTAAATGCCCCTAGCGCTGTGAGGATGAGGCCACCCCGATGTTCATTCTCACAGCGAGACCACAGGCTCACTGACACGCAGACGAAGCACCCACCCCATCACACCAGTGGGTCTGGAGGGTTTCCTGGTGTCTGTGACGTCATCACTCCAGATAATACTGTTTGAAGCGGCTTTCTCTAATTTAATCTAAGGTTGAAAAATAGCCTTCAGTTTCACTGGTGGCATCTAGAGCTTTTCTTTCCCCTGTGCATCAGTGTGTTAGAAGGAGTAGCTGGGTAGCGGAGTGAAGAGTTTAAGCTTTGGACACACATGGAATAGGATTGCTTTTTGCTCCAGAATCCCAACAATAATGCCTACTCATCCTAACAAAGACAAAAAGGAGTCCCTTCTGCAGTTTTTTTTTAAACTGTTCATACTAACCCAGCTGTTCCCATGTGTTACTTTTTCTTTTTTTAATAGCTTCTATAATCCATTTGATACTATGTCATTTGGTATTCTCAGGTACCAAGGAATGCTTCCAAGGAATTTAATTCTTTTAGTCAAGCCTCCTTTGAGGTCAGAACTAAACCAGGATCACAGGTGTGATGTTGGTACCATTAGAGTTGAAAGAATGAGATAATCATGTTTGACTTTTTCTCTATTATAAAGAAGTACACGGAATTCCCTGGTGGTCCTGTGGTTAGGACTTGACACCCTCACCACAGGGTCCCAAATTCAATCCCTAGTCGGGGAACTAAAATCCTGCACACCTCAAGACATGGGAAAAAAAATATACATATCCCCTGGCTAAATTACACAGGGTTCTCGGTGGAACCCAGGCATCTATGTGAATAAAGCACAGGATTGTCATGGAAAGAAAAAAAACCTGAGGGTGCTGTCACCTGAGAAGTTTTTCACCTCCAGATTCAGAGAGATTTCTGGGGTTAGGCTCAGGAATCTGAGTTTTGTAAACTGTGGACTTTCCATCCTGTTTTAGGAATCCCTGCCCTAGATCTTCTAAGAATTGCCTCTGTATCAAATGAGAGGAGACAGTTCTCCAATTAGAAGTAAAAACCAGATGGCTCATTATCTGGGCATGTCTTGTTAATTAGCTTGATGGCAACATGGCTCATCTGGCTGATGCCACTGACTTCCTGTCTTTGGGACTGCTTTCTTAGGTGGGAACCAGAGAATAAGAAGCAGGTATCAGAGTCCTATGTGAACTCAACAAGTGCATGACCAGAATCTGTAGGGAAAAAAATTTTTAAGTTTGGGAATGTTTAAGAATGATCATACAGTAAGATTTCTTAATATTTAGGGATGTTAAGCCCTGGAAATGTCACCTGAAGGATTTTACAAACTCTTTGACTTGTTCTTTTTAAGTAAAATAAAGGTTAAAAGTGATCTTTATACCAATATGATAAAGGCTGGATCGCATATATTTTTCTCTTTTCAATAACATGCTTGAATTAATTCATGTCCCTTTTTCCAACTCTAGTGTTGCTACACTGGTTTCTTGTTACACATAGAACAAGCGACTGAGTTCCAGCTGCAGGCAGACTGTTTCAGAGCGTAAGCGGCGTATTGGCAATGCAACCACTGACTGAGTCCAGGCTAGGGCACCTCAGAATGAGAGCAAACACAATAGTGAGGTTTCTCTTGAGGACAGAGTGATTAGGAGTGATTAGGCCGGCACACTGTCCTTTAAAGAGGTAATTGCTTGAGGCCATTGTTTGGAATACAGACCATCCATTAACCATAGAAAGTTCTAACCTTGGTAGAAGTCAGGTCTCAATACTGAATCATGAGGACTCAGGACAACTTTAAGTAGTTCTTTTTACCCACCTCTTAGGGCTTCCCTGGTGGCTCAGAGGTTAAAGCATCTGTGAGACCCAGGTTTGATCCCTGGGTCAGGAAGATTCCCCCTGGAGAAGGAAATGGCAACAACCCACTCCAGTACTCTTGCCTGGAGAATCCCATGGAGGGAGGAGCCTACAGGCTACAGTCCATGGGGTCACAAAGAGTGGAGGGAGGAGCCTACAGGCTACAGTCCATGCGGTCACAGAGAGTCCGGCACGACTGAACGACCTCACTTTCACTTTCACCCACCTTTTAAATATTAAGTAGATTTCCCTTTGGGGTTTGCTTTTGCCTTTTGCTTTTTTTTTTTTTT
>SJYW01052148.1:100022-114365 GCA_006410735.1 Raphicerus campestris
TCTCATCCTCTGTCGTCCCCTTCTCCTCCTGCCCCCAATCCCTCTCAGCATCAGAGTCTTTTCCCATGAGTCAACTCTTCACATGAGGTGGCCAAAGTACTGGACTTTCAGCTTTAGCATCATTCCTTCCAAAGAAATCCCAGGGCTGATCTCCTTCAGAATGGACTGGTTGGATCTCCTTGCAGTCCAAGGGACTCTCAAGAGTCTTCTCCACCACCACAGTTCAAAAGCATCAATTCTTTGGCGCTCAGCCTTCTTCACAGTCCAACTCTCACATCCATACATGACCACAGGAAAAACCATAGCCTTGACTAGACGGACCTCAGTTGGCAAAGTAATGTCTCTCCTTTTGAATATGCTATCTAGGTTGGTCATAACTTTTCTTCCAAGGAGTAAGTGTCTTCTAATTTCATGGCTGGTCACCATCTGCAGTGATTTTGGAGCCCCCCAAAAATAAAGTCTGACACTGTTTCCACTGTTTCCCCATCTATTTCCCATGAAGTGATGAGACCGGATGCCATGATTTTCATTTTCTGAGTGTTGAACTTTAGGCCAACTTTTTCACTCTCCTCTTTCACTTTCATCAAGAGGTTCTTTAGTTCCTCTTCGCTTTCTGCCACAAGGGTGGTGTCATCGGCATATCCGAGGTGATTGATATAACTCCTTATAAATATACTTAAGCCTATATGGGAGGGCTGGTTTCACTTTGCAGAAACAGCTGGATCTCCCTCTGAGACTGTATCTAAGCCTGAAGAGGTCATTTGCAAATTTTTGCTTGCTGTCTCTAGGACTGAGATAGCTGCTCTGGGTCTCCCAGTGACTTCCTTGGTTAAAGCTCTCTGACACAATGCATGCCTACCCATCTAACATCTCCACAGCTGAGAAATGCTGGATTTAGGAATCCCTTCTCTTAAAGAGTTACTGGCCAACTTGTCCAAACTTTGACCTTGTTGGGAGGTATTATCTTAACTCTAGAGGCAGCAAATATATTTACCTTCTGCCCTGAAGAGAGACACTATCTTCCAAGGTTGTTTACTCCACAAATATCCTTGCCACAGTAGCCTAGAACAAGACTGACATAAGACAGAGATGCAAAATGCAGGAGACCCATAGAGACTGTCTCAGTCATATTGTTACCCCAAAACTGGTTTGCCTCTTGGTGGCTGTCAAATCCAGACACAACCAGGCCAAAAATGGGGAGAAGGATTTATTACTTGCAGCAAGTAAGGAGAACACAGATGTTTCCCAAAGCAGTGTCTCCCCAACAGCAAAACTGGGGGACATTTTAAGGTAAGGGTACATGCCTATTTATGAAGGGGTTTGGGTGGGATAATTCAGCATAAAATTTGGGTAAAGGTTGACACAGTCCAAGCTTTAGTTGACTGAAGTCGGAAAAGGTTAACATCATCATCCTTTAGGTTCCAATTGATTTGATGGAAATTTCCTATGACTCTCTAGGTCTGGGAAGGTGCCTCTTCTTAACACTTATAATACTAAACCTTCCTGCTTTATAGCTTTCCATCAAATGCCTGTTTTTTTGTGCCAGTTTTGCACAGAAAACTGACACCTGAGCTTGTGTCTACCTTACTGTTGATTCCTTCACTCTAGGATAGAGGCTGGCATAGGAATAGTCACTCCAGGAATACTGGATTTAGGAATCCTTTATCTTAAAGATTTACTGGCCAACTTGCCCAATCTTTGACCCTGGAGGGAGGCGTTATATTAACTCTGGAAATAAACATTGTTTGATCTATGTGCAAATGTTATTGCAAAGTGTTACAGGAAAGAGAGTGGGGTGAGAAAAAGGATGGTCACATCCCAAATCATGTCTGAGTCCCTGGGACAGCCGCCAAAAGGGAGTTCTTGGCTTTGTGCAGAAAAGAATTCAAAATCAACCCGTAGTAAAGTGAAAGAAGGTTTATTCAGGGAGGAAACATACTCTGGTTGTGGGCCATCTCTGAAGGCAAGAGAGGCCCCAGGCAACGGGGGTTGTCAGTTTTTATGCATGCAGGCATTCTCAGCTCTCAGTCATGTCCCACTCTTTGGAACCCCATGGACTGTAGCCTGCCAAACTCGTCTGCCCATGGAATTATGTAGGCAACAATACTGGAGTGGGTTGCCATTTCCTTCTCCAGGGGATCTTCCTGCCCCAGTGATTGAGCTTGCCTCTCCTGCCTTGGCAGGTGGGTTCTCTACCTCTGAGCCTCCTAGGAAGCCAGATCATGAGTATGTAAGAACCCAAATAGCTCTCATCTGAAAGGTAAGCACCGTACACTCAGGCCCTCCTGTTGACTTCAGGGTGGGGCTGGAGAAGAGTTAAAGGTGAGCAGAGGACAGAGGCCTCCATGGTCACCCACATGAGGATGCGAAGAGGCTGAGTAAAATACACTAACTAGCTTGATCAGCCCAGGCATTTGTTGTTCTAGACCTTAAAGTGATTTTTAAAAATTATATCTAAAATCACACTTAATCATATTATGAGACAGGCCTGAGTACAGTGTCAAACACCTAAAATTTTTTAAGATTAGAAAGTATAACTTTAATACAGTTTTAAAAAAACAAACCTACAAGGCCTCTAGGTAAACTTTATTATTATACTTTAACGTGAGATCTAATTTAAAGATAGAAAGTATCACTTTAAAGGTATGGATCATTATATGGTTTTGGTGATGACTGAAAACTTTCTCCAAAGTGCCTTCCTCAAGGCAGCTTTGTAGCACAATATATGGCCTGAGTCGTTTCCGTAATAGGGATTACAGTAACAAATTAAGATTTTTGGCTCACTGTTCCCAATCAGTTTAGCTTAGGAGTACTGGTTTTAACTTGTTCTTCTCTATTCAAATTTTTCTTCCATATAGAATATTTCATTAAGTGCTGGGAAGTCGTCTTTGGGACCTTCTGTGCCATGCTGAACTGTGTAGTTCAAAACCTGCAATTCAGTATGATCAGGAGGATTGCCTTTTTCTATGAAGATGTGCTTATGCTGTTTATCCTCCGCTTCCCTGTGCTGTTTCTTTTCCACTTAACATTTCCAGCAGTTATAATTTTCTGAGAACTGCATCTGCAAACGAAGATGGGTAAATATTGCCACCACAGGTGTGACCCCAATTCACCTTCCTGCCCCTCCCCTGACACAGAAAGCCTTCAATGCACAGCTACGGAACAAGCAAATGAATGTTATTTTTCACATCAGAACTGGAAACAATACAAACAACATGAAGCAAAGGTAAAATAAATTATGGTCTATCCACAAAATAGGTTATATAACCATTAGAGGTCATGATTTCGAATATTATCCTTTCTCAATTTCATGAAAACAAATACAGCAAGTGAAGAAGAGGCCTATGGTTGCAATTTTATAAAACAATTTCAAATAAAAGTAAGAGATGAAAATTAACAGTTATGACTTGGTGATAGTATTATGGGTGATTTTTTCCTTTAGGTTTTTCTGTATATACATTATAAATAATAGTACATATATTGGAAAAAAAATTTCACTTTCATTATCTCAGAAAACAACCCTGTCCCCATCAGCTCTCACCTCCAGTTACTCCATTTCCCCTGCCCTCAGTTCAGTTCAGTTCAGTCGCTCAGTCATGTCCAACTCTTTGCAACCCCATGAATCGCAGCACGCCAGGCCTCCCTGTCCATCACTGACTCCTGGAGTTCACTGACTCAGTCCATCGAGTCAGTGATGCCATCCAGCTGTAAGCAAACCCTGGCATTTTATGTCTCTATAGATTTGTCTATCCTGGACATTTCCTGTAAACAAGATTGTACAACATGTGGTCTCACAAAGACAAAGAGTTCACAGTCTTTGTAAATATCACTGTAGTCAGCACTCATCAGATGGACTGGCAAACTGTCACCACGGTTGTGGATTTACTGTTGGAAACTCCTGAGGGTAGATTAGATAAGTTTCCAAAAAAAAGGCTTTTTTCTTTTAAGGACAGTTTCAGGCTCACATCAAATTTAAGAGGAAGGTACAGAGATTTCCCCTAAATTCTCTGTGAACTGGATGATTTTCGTTTTCATGGCCAGTGACCCACATTCAGCAGCGTCCAATGTCCATTAAATGAAAGTGTTAAAGTCGTTCGGTCGTGCACAACTCTGTGACTCCATGGACTGTAGCCCACCAGACTCCTCTACCCATGGGATTCTCTTGGCAAGAATACTGGCGTGGGTTGCCATTTCCTTCTCCAAAGGATCTTCCCCACCCAAGGATCAAACCCACGTCTCCTGCACTGCAGGCGGATTTTTTACCTTCTGGTAAAGAATATGCCTGCAATGTGGGAGACCTGGGTTCGACCCCTGAGTGGGGAAGATCCCCTGAAGAAGGGAACAGCTACCCACTCCATTATTCTAGCCTGGAGAAGTCCACGGACTGTATAGTGCATGGAGTCACAAAGAGCTGGACACAACTGGGTGACTTTCACTTTCACGCTTTACCATCTGAACCACCAGGGCAACCTGTGTTTCTATAGACAATGTGAGTAATGACGTGGTGACTTTGATTGTGTTTCTTCAGCTGTAGCAGCAGCATTGTCTAGTGGTATTGTCAGTGTCTGGAGGACTTGTTCTGGTTTGCAGTGTCCTGACAGGTTGTTTGACCTTGGGTCATTCTTTGGTTGTTCTAGATCACAGCTGCCTCATCAATAAAATAAAGGACAGGATCATTTTCCAGATCCTTTCCCAGGCTAACTTTGTGTCAATCTTTAAGCAGTGTTTTGGGGCAGCTGATTAAAAAAAAAAAAAACAAAAAACTACCACAGGTTCTTTCACAGCTATTTCCATTAAATGATTGATCCACTATTTATAATGAGACACATAAGCCTCTGAGGGTTTTAAGACTTGCCCAAGATTATCAGGACAGTAGCTGAACAGACCATTCAGGTCTCCTTTCTGATGTTCATATGTTTGCTTAACGGAGCAAGACGCTATGGCACATTCCTGGAACAGACCACCCCTCACCCCCACTATGTCCTCCACCTGCCTCTTGTTTGTAGAAAAACTTTAGCCTCCCAGACTTTCCCAAGTTCCAAAGAATAAATTTAATCAGAGAAGTGAGAAAGTGCAGAAACAAAGCAAAACAGCCAAGTAAAACCAAAATAATTATTAAGAGTTTAGTCCTTAGACAAAGTCAAGGACCTTTTGTTCCTCCTCAAAGGCTATAGATAATATTCTGAGACACACCCTTTGACCTGTTCTATGGAGAGTGAAACCTCCACTAGATCAAAGCAGTTAATTTATGTTGCCCACAAGAACATAGACCCAGGACCAGTTGAACCAGTAGGCTGATGATATTGACTCAGTTACCTCACCACCAATCGATCAGAAGAATGTCCATGAGCTGATCATGCATTTTGAAACCCTCTTCCTCACCCTATCTTTAAGAACCTTTCCCTGAAAACTACTGGGGAATTTGAATCTTTTGCACCATTTGCTGCCAGTTCTCCTTGTTTGGCACCTGCATGAATCCTTGCACTTTTCCTTCATCACAACCTGATGTCAGTAGGTTGGCTTTAATGCACCCTTGTGAGTGGACCCAGGTTTAGTTTGGTAATACTTGTACAAGACACAACTTCTATGATTTTGTTTCCGCTTGTGTTAAAAGGTGGTAATACCCACCTCACAGGTTTGTGAAATGTTAGCTATTGCTGTGGGCTTCCCAGGTAGCTCAGTGATAAACAATCTGTCCGTCAATGTGGGTTTGATCCCTGGTTCCAGAAGATGCCCTGGAGAAGGAAATGGCAACCCACTCCAGTATACTAGGTGGAAAATCCCATGGACAGAGGAGCCTGGTGTGCTACAGCCCACAGGGTTGACACTACTTAGTGACTAAATAAACAAGAAGCTATTGGTATATCCCTCACACGGCGGATGTGGCAATTAGCCTTGCAATAAAGAAAATATAGACAGCAGTATAAGATTAAGACATGAGCACTGAAGGCCTGCAAACCAAACTGATCTTTCTGGATCCCAACTTTCTCCAGGTTGAAAATCAGAACAAAACACATTAACCTTTTTTTGGGACTAAATACCGTGTGTCTCCAGCATCTCCTACAGATTTTAGCTGCTGGAAAAACCAGTGTCCATAACTTGTCCCTTTATTCCTCTTTTACCTGGGATTTATAAGATTTTAAACACAGTCTCATTTTTGAGGCAGTTAAGCTTCTCAGAGGTTGTCACCTGCCTAAGGCTGCAAAGTCACCTTGTGAACTCCAAGGCCCACACACCCTTCACTGGTCTCCAGCCTGATAAACACCATCAGCATCTAAACCAACTGCCCTCCTAGGAAGCAAACTGCCACCTGCGGGCAGGATGTTATCAGCATCCTAGGCGGAGGAAGAACTTACGGTCTCCAGGCAGGGCGGGAGGCCCATCTTCACGCCCCACCCTCCTCTGATTTTTATCCCTAATCAAATTTCGCCTGCAACTCAAAAGTGCCAGAAAGCCAGGCGTCCAGGCAGCTCAAACAGCAGCCCCGCGCCCCGCTGGCCCCCGCCTTCCCCACGTCACGGCCACCGAGCGCAGTGCCCCCTAGGGGCCCCCGTTCGCCGAGGAAGGCAAGCCAGGTCCTTCCAGCCTCTGGCCCGCTACCGGCCCGCCCAGCCACCCCCGGCAGAGACGTGAGCCGCTGCCTCGCCAAGCTCTGCAGCCGCATCTCCGCGTCGCGGGAGGACCCGCGCGAGCTCCGGTTCTCGCAGCCGCCACCGCTCGCGCCTCGCCATGAGCGCGCTCCTGCCGCTCGCCCTGCGCCGGCTCTCGCGCCCGCAGCACCCCGGCCCGCCGCGCCGCCTCCCATCCCTTTGTCGCCCCAGCAGCGGCGGGGGCAGCGGATGTGGCAGCGGGGAGGGTCTCCTCGGGCAGCAGCGGTTGCCGGATACGCAGGCCGGGAGCAGCCGGGGCCCAGGCAGCCCGGCGCCCCCAGCGCGGGACTCGATCGTCCGGTGAGTGTCCGGCGCTAGCCGCCGCTCAGGTTCCTGGCAGTGGCGGGGTTTGGGGGAGGTTAGGAGGAATCCAGGAGGCGGGGCGGCTGCAGCGCTCGAGTCTCGGCCGATCCCCGGGAACCCCCGTAGAGGTTCGCTGGGCATGGGCTGTAGTATTTAGTGCCAACTTTTCGGGGTGATGGCGGTTAGTCGGGGTTTGGCCGGGGGTGGAGGGCGGGTAGCGCGGGCATCCAGAGAATGGGCTGGGCAAGCGCGAGAACGGAGATTCCCTGAGCCGGCCTAGGTCCGGGGGCGGGGGATCCGGAGGGCGTGAACCTCCCCAGCGAGTGCTGCGTAGCCCAGACCCGGTGCTGCGTAGCCCACACCGCGTGCCGAGGTCCACGTGCGCCTCAGGCCGCCGGCTCTGATGCAACTGCGCGGGGCGCGGCCTGGGCAGGAAAGGGGCGGTGCGGCGAGGGTGGGCGCCTCCTCCACCTTCTGCTCCGCCCTTCAGCTTGTCGGATCCGGGTCGGGGGCTGGACCGTTGCCGGGCTAGGATGGGGGAAGTAGGGGGTCGCAGCCAGGGCCCGGCGATCCGCGCCCATCGGCGCAGCGGCTCCGCCTTCTGGACGCTATGTGGGCGTGGTGGACTGTGACTGCCGTTGAAGTCCGCGCTCATCACCGCAGCCTCTGGCGCCTGGGAGGATTGTGCCCCGGCGCACCCGTTGACTCACTGGAGGCGGCCGAAGTCGGGGCCGTCTGGTTCCAGGCGTCGCTGCACCGTGGGCACGGCATCCCCAGCGCAACTTGTTTCCAAAGTTCTCTCTCGAGCCAGAGGCGAACTCTGGGAGCCCCGGGTCAGGCCTTCCGCTGTCCTCACCCGGAGATGTTCGCGGGTCCCCCTCCATCCATCCCCCCTCCTCCCCCGCCTCGGTCCCTCACACACATCCTGGCCGCTCCTCTTTGCCCTTGGGCGGGAGGGAGAAAGGGGAAGTAGATTTCTGTCTGGGTAAGTCTGTTAGCTGGGGACCCAGACGGTGTAGAGCAAAGCGCTCCGGACGTTCCTGGGGGCCAGGATTCCAGTCAGCAAGCTGTTCGCCTCCATCCATAGACATCCTCTTCTGTTTTCCTTCTGTCCTTTATTTTGAGAATGGATATGCCTGTTTCCAAAGCACTTCTTCGGAGAAGGCAATGGCACCCCCACTCCAGCACTCTTGCCTGGAAAATCCCATGGACAAAGGAGCCTGGTAGGCTGCAGTCCATGAGATCGCTAGGAGTCAAATACGACTGAGCGACTTCACTTTCACTTTTCACTTTCATGCATCAAAGAAGGAAATGGCAACCCACTCCAGTGTTCTTGCCTGGAGATTCCCAGGGACGGGGGAGCCTCGTGGGCTGCTGTCTATGGGGTTGCACAGAGTCGGACACGACTGAAGCGACTTAGCAGCAGCAGCAAAGCACTTCTTGACGTGGCCTGCGACTCCCAGGACCCTCTTGTTTAGCTTACACTCTCTCTCTGAAAGTTGAGGTTTCATCTCTTCCTGTCATTAGGTTTTAAGCAATGAGCTCACCTTAAGGGGTTGTTACCAAGCCTACCTGGGAACGCTGGCCAAATAAATTCGCAGCAAAGCCAATCTCCTGGGCATGGGGTTGTGATGTACGCAAATATAAGGTTTGCTGTAGGTTACCAAGCGGGCGAGTCCAGGACAAGCCTCAGATCCACTCCAGCTTGGTCTCCGGGTTAGCCTTTTGTTTGTTTGTTTTTTAAGGGGAAGAACTGAAAGGCTGGAATTAGTTATCTTGTGATGTTTCTGGGACATTTCCTTTCTTAATTGTAGCTTTGGCAGTTGGCATGTCTTTGGTTTATGCTTCTCTGGCTGGCTGGTCCTTGAGTGGGAGTCTGTTAGCTCATCTGAGTGTGTAGTTAATGAGCTCTATGATAGCAATCTTATTTATTTTTATGTTAGCAATTTTAGCACATTAATGAGATTACCAATAACAATTTTAGTCATCTGGCTCTGGTTGATTGTTTTATTTAGCACAGAATTAAAGTCACAGAGCACAGGAAACTGGACAAAAATTTTACATAGGTTAATCATACGGTGAATAAGAGGTTTTAGGGGAGTTTGGTTTCAAGGTAAGAGTCTGAAGACAGTATAGCAGGCAAAAATCTCCTTCCAACTAGAAGCTGACATGACAACTTTTCTCACCAGGGCAAAAAAAAATCTTGATTAGAAACATTTATGCCACTTTTTAGACTTCTTGAACCTGATAACTCCTCCTTTGCTTTGTTTGGCACTGTAGGAATAATGAGTAACCCCAAAGAATGATACATTACACATGTAACAAGTTGTGGGGGTTTAGTCAAGGGTTGGTGACAGATCTGAGCTTCTGTAGTCATGCACCCTTCATTTATTGGAATGATAGGAACTGCAGGTATTTTCTGGGGAAGGTGCTTTTGGAAGGTGTGCTTTCAGTGTTGAAGGATAGCTTAGAGGTGCAGAAGAACATTTTACAATTATAAGAACAAAGGTAAAGTTCTTGTAGTGCCCCTGCCCTACATTGAGAAAAAGGGTTTGTTCCGGCTCAGGGAATTGTCCACACTGGTCAACCAAAGGCTGAGCTTGGGTCCGAGGCTATTTCCACTCAGAGCTTTAGAGCCACCCAGACACTCCTTTTTGAGAACATACATTCCAGGCCCCACCCAGACTTAGGGAGTCCAACTTGATGGGCGAGGCACAAAGCCTTTCTCTTTCCCACGCTCTCTGGCTGATCCTTCTTGTTGCCAAGAACCACTTGGGACCCACACTCCAGTGCCTTCCCACACTACGCAGAAATGAGGACCCAAATTCGTAGTCAAGAAAGGCGGGGAGGGACTTGCCTAGTGGCCCAGTGGTTAAGACTCAGCGTTTCCAGTGCAAGGTGGCCTGGATTCCATCTAAGATCCTATCCTGCACAGCAAGCAGTGTGGCCAAAATAATCATAAACATAAGAAAAACGTGGAATCTGCATATAGCACATGGTCCTCAGCCACGTTTTGCTGCAAAGAAGATTCTGGCTCATTTATAAGGTGACCTGTGAATTTTCATATACCGTTCAACAGAACAATACAATCATGTCACTTGGAATCCAGTTGCTTTATCCCAGGTGATTAAAAACAAAAACTTGCTTGGTTTATAGACAGCTGCATGCTCATCTATTCCGTTTCTTTTGGCTCAGCTGACAGTAGAAAGGCTCATCTGGTTAAGTCTTGAGGCCTGTAAACATTTTCCGAGCACCCTTCTTTCCTCTTCCACCTAATAGGAGCTGTGCCCGCCAGTTACGTTCGTCAGTTTCTTCTCTGCAAACTGGGAGGACTTTTGCATCTGGCCATTTTGCCCCGTCCGTTTGTCTATGGCCACTTACTGCTGATGGGACTTAGCTGAGGGTTCACCCTGCAGTTTTTGAAAACTGTTGTGTGCAAGACTCTGGTGGAGATAAAACTTAGAGGTGGTCTTAAGCCCTGAAGCTTGGGTACCGCCTCAGCTAAGCCTCTTGTTTATTATTGTGAGAGGAAAATGAGCCAACTTTTTTTTTTAATTAAAAAAGTTTAATTCGAACGTAATTGATTTACAATGTTGTCGTGTTAGTTTCAGTTCTACGGCAAAGTGATTCAGTTTCATATATATATCTGTCTATATATAGATATATATATATGTGCTCAGTTGCTCAGTTGTGTCCAACTCTCTGCAACTCCATGGACCGTAGGCTGTCAGGCACCTATGTCCATGGGGATTCTCCAGGCAAGAATACTGTAGTGGGTTGCCATGCCCTCCTTAAGGCGATCTTCCCCACCCGGGGACCAAACCCAGGTCTCCTGCATTGCAGGCGGATTCTTTACTGTCTGAGCCACGAGGGAAGCCCAGATATATGTATAGATCTATCTTTTTTTTTTTTTTTTTCACATTCCTTAGTTATTTCAAGATATTGAATGTATTTCCCTGTGCTATATTGTAGGTCCTTGTTCTTTGTCTATTTCATATATAGTAAAGTCTGTTAATCCCAGACTCCCGATTTATCCCTCTCCCTGACCTTCTTCCCCTTTGGTAACCATAAGACTGTTTTCTATGTCTGAGGGTCTCTTTCTGTTCTGTAAATAAATTCACCTGAAAGAGCCGACTTTCTTGATTGTGTACAAGTAGGGAACATTTCGTGTGGAGGGTAGTGAAAAGTGGTCTCTGAAATGGCTCATCCCAGGAAGCTACAGAAAGAGAGCCTGCCTTGTACCACGTTTATCTTGGTCTGTCCCTGTCCCTGGGAGCTGACACCTGGGGGATGCTGAGGGGAAGTGGCCCCTGCTCTTTTCAGGAGGTTCCAGTGCAGACTTGAGGGGCCCAGAGAAGTGAGAGGCTGCTTCTGTGAGAGGCCTCTGGAGAATATCAGACCCCTGCACCTCTTCAGTGTTTCTGGAGCCTTTGCTTCCCATCCCTTCTATAAACTTAGGAGCTTAAAGTGTATCCTGACCCATCACTTCTTCTGCTGCTGCTGCTGCTAAGNTGGAGACTAGCAAGTTGTAGTCCTGTCCTGGGGACCAAGGCATCTGGACTGAGGGTTGTAATGTTTGAATGGCAAGTGTATGTATGTATGTGTGTATGTATGTAATGTGTGAATGGCAAGTGGATTTGATATATCTTCTTGTTCGAAAACAGTCCTGAAACATGATCTTGCAATTACTATGTGATTTTTTCAGTGGTCGCCACATGGTGGCAGGCTATTCAAGAAAATTCAGGGACAGTGTTTTGTACTTTAAAGCTCAGAATTTGGGGTTGGGACGCTTAGAGGAAGAGGACAGTAAACTTGCCCTGAACTGAACAGCTGTGACGAAAAAGAGAAAAATGCCTTCATTGGCAATTCAGTGTTTTCACAGCTGTCACAGATAGTTTTGCTAGTTGTATCTGTATTTTGGAAAAACAAAGATATCTTTCAAAGTACTTTTTTATTATGGAAATAAATCACCTTGACTATTTGGATAAAGCTCATTCTAACTTTGAGAACCATGATTGCAAAGCTTTACTCTCTTGAGAATCTAGAAATTGGGTAACATTCTGATTTTCCTGTATCTGTGGAGGTTCTCTTTAAAAGCTGACATTGCACACACTTTTTTTTTTTTAACTCCTTGGTACTTACAGCCGTACCACTGTGAATCTTAGAGACTGGCAACTTTCATTGCTTTTATTGCTTCGATTTTATAGCCAAAAATATGGCAAGAAAGATTCCAAGCTTTTCATTGTTTTTGTTTAGTCGATAAGTCTTGTCTGACTCTTTGCGACCCCATGTTCTATAGCAAGCCAGGCTTCCCTATATCATGGAGCATGCTCAAACTCGTATCCACTGAGTCGGTGATGCCATCCAACTGTCTAATCCTCTGTCACCCTCTCCTTTTGCCCCTAATCGTTCCCAGCATCAGGGTTTTTTCCAGTGAGTCACTTTTTCGTATCAGATGGCCAAAGTATTGGAGCTTCAGCTTCAGCATCAGTCCTTCCAATGAATGTTAAGGGTTGATTTCCTTTAGGATGGACTGGTTCTATCTCCTTGCAGTCCAAGGACTCTCAAGAGTCTTCTCCAACACCACAGTTCAACAGCATGCATTCTTTGGCGCTCAGCCTTCTTTATGGTCCAACTGTCATAGCCGCATATGACTACTGGAAAAACCGTAACTTTAACTATACAGACCTTTGTTGACAAAGTAATGTCTCTGCTTTTTAATACTCTTATCATAGCTTTTATTCTAAGGAGCAAGCGTCTTTTATTTTCATGGCTGCAGTTAACTGTCTGCAGTGCTTTTGGAGCCAAGAAAATAAACTCTGCCACTGTTTCCACTTTTTCCCTTTCCATGTGCCATGAAATGATGTAACTGGATGCCATGATTTTAGTTTTTTGAACGTTGAGTTCTCAGCTAGAGTTTTCACTCTCCACATCAAGAGGCTCTTTAGTTCCTCTTCACTTTCTACCATTAGGGTGGTGTCATCTGCATATCTGAGATTATTTCTCCTAGCTGTCTTGATTCCAGCTTGTGATTCATCCAGCACGGCATTTTGTATGATGTACTCTGCATAGTCGTTAAATAAGCAGGGTGACAACATACAGCCTTGATGTACTCTGTTCCCAATTTGGAACCAGTCCGTTGTTCCATGTCTGGTTCTAACTGTTACTTTTTGACCTGCATACAGGTTTCTCAGGAGGCAGGTAAGTGGTCTGGTATTCTCATCTTTTGAAGAATTTTCCACAGTTTGTTGTGATCCACACAGTCAAAGGTTTTAGCGAAGCCAGCGAAGTCAATGAAGCAGAAAGAGAGGTTTTGCTGGCATTGTCTTGCTTTTGCTGTGATCCAGTGGATGCTGGCAATTTGATCTCTGTCAAAGCTTCCTCTGACTTTTCTAAATCCAGCTTCTACATCTAGAAGTTCTTGGTTCATGTACTGCGGAAGCCTAGCTTGAAGGATTTTGAGTATTACCTTGCTAGCATGTGAAATGAGCACAATTGTATTGTAGTTTGAACATTCTTTGGCATTGCCTTTCTTTGGGATTGGAATGAAAACTGACGTTTTCCAGTCCTGTGACCACTGCTGAACTTTCCCATAATTGTCCTTAAACTTTGCTTGGCCCCAGGCTCCCCTCCCACCACAGAATAAAGGCAGTTGCTTTCCTTTCTCTGTGCTGGCAGCTAGCACTGACCTTGTCATTCACCTCCTGCTAGTGCCTCTCCGTGCTTCTGCCTGACATCTGACTTTTCACTATTCCTATATTTTGGACTCCCCTAATGGCTCAGATAGCAAAGAATCCACCTGCAATGAGGGAGACCTGGCTTCCATCCCTAGATTGCGAGGATCTCCTGGAAAAGGGAATGGCTACCCACTCCAGTATTCTGGCCTGGAGGACTCCATGGACAGAGGAGCCTGGCAGGCAACAGTCCACGGGGTAGCAAAGAATCAGACACAACTGAGCTACTTTTATTTCACTTCATTCCTATATTTTATTTCTAAAACACAGACCCTTGTCAGGCCTGGTTTCAGAGGGTCATCGGGCTCTCTGCAGATCGTGGTGATAGTAACTGATAATGGTGCAAAGAATATCCAGACACAGATTAGTGCTGGGAGACCTGAATGGGGCAGGCTGTGTCCACCCTTAGCGCACACCTCCAAAGCCTTCACTGAAAATATACATTTTACAGTAGATTGATATTTGTCTTCTAATGCCATCAACGATGTATTTTAAGATTATAGTGCATTGTAAGCACATTTTAAGATGATGGCTCATTTAACTTCTCATTATGAACAGTGACAAGTATCAGAGGGAGAAAAGAACAAGCAAAGGAGTATAGCTGTGAGATCACACGATATTATCTTTGAAAAGCAATTCTTTCCTGCCTGTTTGTA
>SJYW01052148.1:117511-131127 GCA_006410735.1 Raphicerus campestris
TCACAGATGTCAGAATTACTAAGAGTTCATCTGGGTTCTTCAATATAAGATTGACAGGCAAAAGCTAATTGCATTTCTAAACACCACCCCCCACAGTTATAAAATTAATTTTTAAAGAAATACAGCACATGATAACAATGAGAATATAAGGTATCTAGGAATACATTTAACAAAGGTTATTTCTGACCTTTTGAAAGAAATTGTATAATTATTATAAATGCCATTAAGAAGACCCAGTTAAAAGCAGAGATACCATTTCATGGATTAGAAGACTCATTCTCTTAAGAATATTGATACTGATTCTCTCCCAAATTAATCTCTACATTTGAATCAAAATCCTGACATAATATTATTGTGTAGAATTTGCCACGTTGATTCTAAAATTTACATGGGAGATCAGGACAAAAACAAGACAATTTTGAAGAAGCGTAGAGCTATATCAATAAAGAATTCTTTAAAAACTATTCATTGGAATAAGGCAAGTTGCAGAAGGATGTATTTCATTTAACCCCATTTGCATAAGATTTAAAGTCAATACCATGTATACCTTTTTAGAGCTCCATACATATAAAGGAAAAGAATAAGGAAATGAGCAGAAACTGAACCAATTCAGGAAAACCAAGACAGGACAAACATGTGGATGGAGATGGAGAAGAGACTAGGGGCCCTTCGCTTGTGTTGGTCATACCTTTTCTTAAACCGGGCAATGGGCAGGGTGTCCAGGTGTAAAAGAATTGTAATTCTTTTACAATTTACGGTGTGAAATAGTTTCATAAAGTTTTTAATTTCAAAAACCGACTATGAATTCCACAAATGTCAAATGAAGTGAATTTACATTAAAAGTGCATTAAGTAGCAGATTAAATTACCAAAATCTGAAAATACATCTTCCTCACTTTGCAACGTGAGGATGGAGACTAGCAAGTTGTAGTCCTGTCCTGGGGACCAAGGCATCTGGACTGAGGGTTGTAATGTTTGAATGGCAAGTGTGTGTATGTATGTGTGTGTGTATGTATGTGTGTATGTATGTATGTGTGTATGTATGTATGTGTGTATGTATGTAATGTTTGAATGGCAAGTGGATTTGATATATCTTCTTGTTCGAAAACAGTTCTGGAACATGATCTTGCAATTACTATGTGATTTTTCAGTGGTCGCCACATGGTGGCAGGCTATTCAAGAAGATTCAGGGACAGTGTTTTGTACTTTAAAGCTCAGAATTTGGGGTTGGGACGCTTAGTGGAAGAGGACAGTAAACTTGCCCTGAACTGAACAGCTGTGACGAAAAAGGGAAAAATGCCTTCATTGGCAATTCAGTGTTTTCACAGCTGTCACAGATAGTTTTGCTAGTTGTATCTGTATTTTGGAAAAACAAAGATATCTTTCAAAGTACTTTTTTATTATGGAAATAAATCACCTTGACTATTTGGATAAAGCTCATTCTAACTTTGAGAACCATGATTGCAAAGCTTTACTCTCTTGAGAATCTAGAAATTGGGTAACATTCTGATTTTCCTGTATCTGTGGAGGTTCTCTTTAAAAGCTGACATTGCACACACTTTTTTTTTTTTAAANAGCTCATTCTAACTTTGAGAACCATGATTGCAAAGCTTTACTCTCTTGAGAATCTAGAAATTGGGTAACATTCTGATTTTCCTGTATCTGTGGAGGTTCTCTTTAAAAGCTGACATTGCACACACTTTTTTGTTTTTAAACTCCTTGGTACTTACAGCCGTACCACTGTGAATCTTAGAGACTGGCAACTTTCATTGCTTTTATTGCTTCGACTTTATAGCCAAAAATATGGCAAGAAAGATTCCAGGCTTTTCATTGTTTTTGTTTAGTCGATAAGTCTTGTCTGACTCTTTGCGACCCCATGTACTATAGCAAGCCAGGCTTCCCTATATCATGGAGCTTGCTCAAACTCATATCCACTGACTCGGTGATGCCATCCAACTGTCTAATCCTCTGTCACCCTCTCCTTTTGCCCTTAATCGTTCCCAGCATCAGAGTTTTTTCCAGTGAGTCACTTTTTCGTATCAGGTGGCCAAAGTATTGGAGCTTCAGCTTCAGCATCAGTCCTTCCAATGAATATTAAGGGTTGATTTCCTTTAGGATGGACTGGTTCTATCTCCTTGCAGTCCAAGGACTCTCAAGAGTCTTCTCCAACACCACAGTTCAACAGCATGCATTCTTTGGCACTCAGCCTTCTTTATGNTGTAAGGTTGAACAACACTAATTAACAAGTCCAAAGTCACAATTGCCAGTAAGAGGTAGAGGCAAGATTTTAATCCAGTAAAACTCTAAATCTGTGGCCCAATTGGGACCCCCAAGGCTATGCCAGGACCCAGCTGGTGACCAGTAGGGTGACCTGTAGCTGTGCCATGACGTGCTTTTTCCTTGATTGAAAATGAGAAGGTCATTTGTCATCATGGCATTTTACAGGGAAAAANCTGTAAGGTTGAACAACACTAATTAACAAGTCCAAAGTCACAATTGCCAGTAAGAGGTAGAGGCAAGATTTTAATCCAGTCAAACTCTAAATCTGTGGCCCAATTGGGAGCCCCAAGGCTATGCCAGGACCCAGCTGGTGACCAGTAGGGTGACCTGTAGCTGTGCCATGACGTGCTTTTTCCTTGGTTGAAAATGAGAAGGTCATTTGTCATCATGGCATTTTACAGGGAAAAAACAGTCGGCTACAAATGACGATATGCTGAGAAAGTCTTTGTTTTCTTTCCCCAGGGAAGGCTGCATGCGTTTCTCCTGGCGTCCATGGTATTAGTCCTATTGCCGAAGATGTGAGTCTCCTTGCTGCCGCTCTGCGGATTCAGGTTTGTGTGACCCAGTTATTTGAGAATTTTTGAGTTAATGAATACAAAGTTTTTAAAATAGTACTTGAATCTCACATTTTCTTTTTTTAAGAAAAACCTACACATTTAATTACATGTGAGTAAAATTACTCCTGAGGCCCACTTGGATTATTTTGCAACTTTTATTCCTCTCCATGACACAATATCCCTGAATGATGCTTGGTATTTTCATAGTTTAGATATGTAAGCCATCAGCTTTTACTTGTCTAACACCCTTTCCTTCGTACCCCTATTAAAGAACATGGTCAGCAGCGGAAGGAGATGGCTCCGTGAGCAGCAGCACCACAGATGGAGACTTCACTGCTTGAAACTTCAGCCTCTGTCCCCTGTACCAAGGTATTAGGGTGATTCGTTTACTGAGATCAGCTCACCTTAGATATCCAAAGTTATCCATTGGATAGGGCCAAAACTCATGGTCTTGTGGCTTTGATGGTAGATAGCGTTCTCTGATCAAATTGCTGCACTGTTTTTTCTGTCCTTTAATTCCTCCAAAATTAAATAATAGTGAGCATGTTTACCATATTCTATCAATTCTAAGATGTAGATTTTTTTCATACCTCTGAAATCAGCATGCACCTTCCTATCAAAGATGTATCTTGTATTCAGTGGTAGTGTTTTTTCTTAAAATGATGGTACCTTAGATTTGACAAAATATGGTACTTTTTGGAATATACTTTTCAGTGTCAGAGATGCCCAACACACACAGTCAGCTTGGTCTGAAGGGCCTTGTAGGTTTCTATACTGGGGGTAAATGACCAACCAAAGCAATCACTATTCCACCTAGGAGTGGAGCTCCGCTTTCTTCAGAACATAGTGGTATTTGCTCTCTGATGGGACACTCTGGGATAGTCCAGGTGGATATTTTTTTGAGTGATAGTTAATGAAGTGAAATCTACATATTCCCTCTGTATGAATTTGGAAATACGAACTGTGGGACAGTCTCAGCATGTGATTTTAGAACAGTTCATTAGATAAGCTATCTCAGCCAGATAGATGACAGATGCATTTTCCAGCCTCATAGTGAATCCCCTGTGGTTGCCCCTCTATTGCTGAATTGGCCCAATGCCCTTCCTGCAGGAGGCACCGTTAAGGCCAGCGATTAAACAGGTGATCCTGCCTGCCGTCTTGGAATATACAGAATGTAGGTAGTAACACCACCAGGAACTGACTCATTTTTGACTTGATAACCAGTTGCTTTTCAGAACTGACCTGTTTCCTTGGGTCACAGCCAACCACTATGATTCGATTATACCCACCAGGCTGGTGAAACCCTCCAAGCTATGTTTTCACTCCTCAAATAGACTAAACATCTTAGTCATCTGGTTCATTAATACATAAACTCCAAAGAATGTTCTTTGGCATAATCATCCCTATATTGGTGCTGTTTCATAAAATATTTTTTGATTACTTATTTTGTTATCTCACCTTCATTTTTAGAAGTCAATGAATAAATTCTGTTCTCAGAGAGCTTAGAAAAAAATTGAGAAGAACTCGGCCAAATTGTATACCAAAGTCTTTGTACAAATCCAAATAAATCCACTCGGAGGAGAAAAGCCCTTAAATTGCTTAAGCAAATCTGACTTCTAGAGCCACTGGGGAAAGAAAGTCAGGCTGAGTAGTTTATAAATCACTTAGAAAATCAGAATGATGTCACCGCCACTCTTCAGCTAGTGAAGAGAAAACCTGGGAGATATTCCAAGAGTAGCCTATTCAATTTAGGAGGTTGTGGGAGGAGAGAGACAGAAAAAAAGGTGTAGCCAGGAGGGTAAAATGAAGTGGGACCATGGACAGTGAAGCAGGGAGGAGAACCAGAAAGGAAAATGCTAGGGGATCTGGAGGAGAGGTTAGCTGTGTGCGTAGTTGCTCAGTCATGTCTGATTCTTGGCGACCCCGTATACTGTAGCCCACCAGGCTCCTCTGTCCATGGAATTCTCCAGGCAAAAATACTGCAGTGGGTTGCCATATCCTTCTCCAGGAGATCTTCCCCACTCAGGGATCAAACCTGGTTCTCCTGTACTATGAGCAGATTCTCTACTGTCTGAGCGACCTACCTTGCTGCGGGTCACAGAGCTCCACCCACATCCGGGCCGAGACACCCTTCCCCCTCTCCAGCTCAAGTGTGTGTTGGAAGTAGGTTTATTGTGACTTCTTGCACGAAGGTCAGGTTTCACGGGTCATAGAGGAGAACACGAGATAATATGAGGGCTGAGAGTAGATTGTCTGCAGTAGCAACAGAAAAAAATAGAGCCTGCCAGTGGAGAGACTGCTATGCCCCAGATTTGGGGCTCCAGGACCAATCAAGAGAGAGCTGCACCATCAGACGTCAGCCCCCCAGACTAAGTCACAGACAGGTGGATTGGACAAACTCCCGACAAGAAAGCTCAGGAGCTTTCTGAGAAGCTGAGCACATGCTGATTTCCATAGCGTTCCTGTTAAGATGGGTGACAACATGTGCATCATTGCCCAGCGACACTCCAGAGTTCCTAAAATTTCCTGTGTCTGAAGTTGAGCTTCAGGGCACTGGCTCCATTTACCGACAGTTATATAATTAATGAAATATTTTGAAATGCAGTTTTGGACTTGAACTAGGGAAGCGATAGGAAAAGTATGGACACAGATGAAACACACGAGCATTTCCACATATTTGAATTGCCAAGAGACACATGTGGCTAGCCCAGTAGGAAAGCATTATGCAATAAGCCCTGTATTCCTGGTTGAAGAATTCAGCAATGACCCACAGAAGACCTTGTGTTCTAATCATAGTAATATCTTTAAGGGCCTTTGGGCACATTGTAATATGCCGACTCCTTTCCTATGACAGAGGTGTATCCTTATACCTGGGCAGCAGTTTAGAATTATGAGTTTTGGAGTTGTTTCTCTGTCTAAAAGGAATGTACTGTTTTCTCATGTACTTTAATTGTTAGCAGTTGCACATAATCCTACTTGGCGAAGAGGACCACAAGGCATTTGATTTAATTGTTGGCATGGTGGGTGGATGTTTTCTACACTAGCAGCGACCACCTAAGCTGAGCAGACTCTCTTACCTCTTCTGTTCCCCCCTCCCAGTGATATCGAGATTTCGAGAGCACAGACTCCAAAAGCTGTGGAGATCCTTGCCAAGGAGATAGGATTGCTTGCAGATGAAATTGAAATCTATGGCAAAAGCAAAGCCAAAGTACGTTTGTCCTTGCTGGAAAGGTTAAAGGATCAAGCAGATGGAAAATACGTCTTGGTTGCTGGGTAAGAGCTATTTTTTAAATCTCTTTTACTAAGAATTCACGTTTGTGAAACTCTGTACCCTATTTATATCGCCACACCGCTCCAATCCATCCTCTTCTCCAACTTGACATTATTTTGTCCATTTCACTTGGTACTCCTTCATTTGATGTGAGATAAGTTTTTATTTTCAGTGCAAACCGAATGAGCCCCGTCCACAGAATGTAAAGTGTAATGAGTTCCTAATCCAGGGCTTGGCTTTCTGTTTCTCATATTGTGTTTTTAATCACCCTGGTTCCGCCTTGAATTTTTCATTTTGCTTTTCATGATTAAAATCAAAGTAAGAATTGAAAGTAAAAATATTTTGAGCTGAACAGTGTGCTTTTTTGGGTTCTCCTTAGAAATAACATTGAAAAATGAACAGATACTTATGTGAGATGTCAGACTTTTCCGTTAGTAACCTTAGTATTTATGATTTTTGCATTATAAAAACTCATTTCTCTTTCTTGCATTTCAGAATTAATGTTGGGTTGTTTACATTTATTTCACTCATTTTATAAAAGGCAAATGCATACTTTTCTTGAGAAGGAGCACTGGCTTTATTTTGCCTCTTAAAAAAAAAATGCATTCACTAGCTGAAGAACGATAGAAAACAAGGGATTTCAAATATTTATTTAATGTGACCCGAGGGAACATCAAGAGACCATATAAATTCCTTTGTTGTCTTGAAATATCAATGCATTGACTTACTAATGATATATAGACCAAGGCTTGGGGGACAAAACCTTATTTATTAACAGGAAGAGACATTTCTGTTATAACTGGACTTGACTCATAGTTGAGTTGTTTTTTACATATCTGATTATTCATGTAAGTGCTCTCTTTTTCTGGTTATAAAAATCATGCATACTTGTAAAATTTGAAAAATACAGAGAGTTATAAACAAGAAAGTATAAACAGCTGTTCACATTTGAGACCATCTTGCCACAGATGCAGTCTGTCATAAATGCAGCCACGCTGCACACACTGTTCTGTAAGCAAGCAGATTACTAACAGTATATTGTATACCTGTCTCCATGCGCGTCAGCGTAGAGCTGTGTTATCATTTTGCATGACTGCATGACATGCTGCTGCTCACATCCAGGTTCTTCAGTGTGCTGGGGGATGGGACTGGGAGTAGTGGTAATGGTGGTAAAAATACCTGGCATGAGGGTGGGTTCCATTTTACAATCTTCCCAGCATTGAGAAGCACGGCTACGGCTTAGCCACTGATAATACAGCACGTTTGTAATTCCTTGAGTGTGTTGAGGCAGAAAAAAAGGTCTGAAAATATCATAGAGATGTCCCATAATTTATATAACCAGTTCTCTGTTGACGGGGTCTTAAATTGTTTCCCCTTTTTGGCCATTATAAACAGTGCTGAAATTAACAACCATGAGCATGCATCTTTGTACTTTTATCCAATGATGTTCTTAGGAAAAAAATCCATAGAGATGAACTCAGTCTTTCAGTCCTGCAAGTAGAGATAAAAATGCNAGCCACTGATAATACAGCACGTTTGTAATTCCTTGAGTGTGTTGAGGCAGAAAAAAAGGTCTGAAAATATCATAGAGATGTCCCATAATTTATTTAACCAGTTCTCTGTTGACGGGGTCTTAAATTGTTTCCCCTTTTTGGCCATTATAAACAGTGCTGAAATTAACAAGCATGAGCATGCATCTTTGTACTTTTATCCAATGATGTTCTTAGGAAAAAAATCCATAGAGATGAACTCAATCTTTCAGTCCTGCAAGTAGAGATAAAAATGCAAATAAAGCAAGATAGCATCCTTAGTGTCACCTCTTTAATGGCAGAGTGACTTCTTTATTTTCCTCCTCTGCCTCCTTCACCCTCCTAACTCCTCGTCCTCTTCTCGGTCGTCTTGGGTTGTTGTTTTCTTAAAGGGATGGAGGGCTAGAGTCATTCAGTGACTGAGTGTTTTTAGGGATTCATACCTTGCTGCAGCTCCTCCATTTTGTGGCTTAAACCTCTCTCAGGCTTCCAGACTCACAACGGCTAGATTCCCACTCCTAGTGGGATCCTCTCCAACCTAGGAACCCCAGCCCTGATGTCCCCATAACTGAGCTTCAGGAAACCTCTTCGAGAGCAGCTGTTGGCCCCATCGGAGGCACCCTCTGGAGCAGATCTGTGGAAGGAGCCAGCTGACTCGGGGGGACTCCTGGGTCCAAGATTTTGGAGTAAATATCTAGTCATCGTTGCTTTTCTGGAAGTATGCTTGATAAGAGTTTGTTTACAGTGAATACATTAACTCTTAGACATGAAAAGTGAAAGTTGCACAGTCATTTTCAACTCTTTGAGATCCCATGTACTGTAGCCTCTTCCATGAGATTCTCCAGGCAAGAATGCTGGAGTGGGTTGCCATTTCCTTCTCCAGGGGATCTTCCCAACTCAGGGATCAAACCCGGGTCTTCTGCATTGCCAGCAGATTCTTTACCAACTCAGTCACTAGGGAAGCCCTATTAGACGTGAAGAACTTCCAAAACAAATTGAGCATCTTATGCACATACTTGTCATCCCTTCTCCCAGGCTTTAAGTGCTCTTGGTAGGCAGGTTTGCTGGTTTTTTCACCATGCTTAAGAGAGGGAGGATTAAGAAAACTCAGGAGGATGCAGTCTCAGTTTATGAAGGAAGAATCAGACAGCCATTTTCTACGAGTGTCTCTGTTTTCAGCTTGTCGGTATTGGAAATGAAAGCGCAAATCTAGACAAGACCCTGCCCTTCACTGGGAACACAGAATCGATATTTCTGAAACAAAGCCTCTGATGGTATCATTATCAGATTCCTAACTTGAAGTCATACCATCAAGGCCTGGCCTCCAGCCACATGCCACAGAGTGCCCACCAGCCGGCTGTCTAGGATTATTGCTACACGTTGACCCATACCCAGTAGAGTGTTGTTCCGTGCTGGCTCTGCTGGCCTTCTTTGTGTCACTGAGCTGAAGCAGACTGGCTGCTATGTTGTACATGGAAGTGAAAATTAAACCTGAATTCTCAAGTAGAGATTTAACCCCAAGAGATCAGTTCTTTTTCTGAAACAGTGATATAAATTCCCTTACAGACCTATGAAGGAACCAAAATCCAAATTGTATTGCTTTCACCTGCATTGAAAAAGAAGCCATGAGTGTAGGACTTTGAGATGTATTTATGCATCTGTCACAGAGTTTGATGGTTTTTAGAAAATAAATACCTCACTACATTCTATAAGACAGGAAGGAATAAACTCCCCTCACCAACTCAACAAGGGATATCTTCTTAATTGTGTAAACTGCCTTTGTTATCTAATCTTTTAATAGCTGCATGTTAGAAATCAGTTTAAAACAGCAAGACAGTAATTTTATTTGTAGTCTAAAATGAAAACTTCATTTGAAATAAAATCGTCTTTAATTTTGCTGAGGTCAGTGACGGAAAAGTAATATTATCAAGCCATTATACACATGGTTGCAGCTTCTTTAGAAATATAAATTACCCATCCATTAAGTGAAGAATTTTTTTCCTTTTCCTGAAAGGTATTTTTTTTGTCTGAAAGTTACTTTATTCCATTGACTAAAAATTTAGCATAAAGAAAAGTTAAAAGGAGAAGACAATCTCTCATTACTCAGAAGTATTCAAAATTTTTTTATTTTCTTCCAGAATTTTATCTCTGCTTCTATCCTTTTTTACACATTGAAATCATGTCATAAATACTGTTTTGTGTCTTGCTTTTATCTCTGAATACTGTCTTTTCTCATGCTTTAGAAAAATTCAAATACCCAAGTAATTTTTCAATAGATCTAAATAACAAATATTTGTTATTTGAATTCATGTACAAATGTGATTTAAATATATCAACAGTGGGATTAAAATATAAAACCGTGGGATTAAAAAAATCTACTATTAATAACCCAAATGCAAAACAGATTAATTTGTTTTTAAAAGCTATCCTTCAAACTTTAGTATTTCTTATTCCGTCAGAATCATCTGTATTTCATCAGCTACACTTCGCATGGTATTTACACCTACACATCACTTTATTTGCTCTGCCTGACAAAATGAAAAGTATTGGGAATTGTTCAGGGAAAAATGCCAAAAGAATCTTAGGGGCTCTTGAGTTTTACATATTTTCCCAGTTACACTAATGAAAAGGAATTTGTTTGAGAACTTGACTCAGAGTGCAGCTGCAGGGCATTGAAAGTGTATGGGTCTCCATCAGTCCTTCACTGATTTCCATACAGAAGTTTTTAGAATTTCTCTGAATCGCGTGGACTGAGCATGTCAAATCTGTGAATACGCTGAATTTCACATTAAAGAAAACTTTTCACATCACTATTTTTTTCCTCTAGAGTGCTAAATAGCTGATTTTATTTTATTTATCTTTTAATGCTTCGAACAATTTTGGTCAGTGTAAAAATAACTGACTTTTCTAAAGTTTCGGTTTTCTGCTTTGGGTAAGTATTTAAAGATCTGTGAGTTTTTCTTCTGTTCTCATGCCTTGCAGAACAGAACAAAATATTTAGAAGCAACCAGGGACTTTGAACTGTTGCCCTCAGTCAAATGTGATGGGAAGCACAACCAAGTGAACCACAGTTACCCATTTTTATCGTGAGGTTTAAAAGGGTTTTTAAAAAACCTTCCAAATCCTGCAGATGCCTGGGATGAGCGATACACCTTCAAATCCTCTTTAAGCAAAGATCTTTGGAGTTCACGGTTCAACCCATGGCTAATGGCAATAATACTGTCCAACAGGATTCTAGATCTCAAGAAACAGATCAATTTTATGACTTCTTTCTACATAAGCAATCTCTTTGACCTTTGAGTAAACAGTTAGCTTCTTTTAGTATGAGTCCAAAATGTCACAAGGACTTTCCAGGTAACTCAGTGGTAAAAAGACTCTGCCTGCCAAGCAGAAGATGCAGTTTGATTCCTGAGTCAGGAAGATTCCCCTTGAGAAGGAAATGGCAACCCACTCTAGTGTTCTTGCCTGGTAAATCCCATGGACAAAGGAATCTGGTGGGCTACGTACGGTCCATTGGATCTCAGATTCGGACATGACTTAGCAACTAAACAACAGCACGTGGTCACAGAGTACTTTAGTTCGTTGTTTACCGGTAGTTGACAATGAAAACATTTTGTCTTAGAAAAGGTGTCATTTCTTTTCCTAATGTGTTTTGCTCATCTGTGCTTGGACGTTTGAAAGAAATGCAATAGAAATAGTCCTTCACTTCAGCACACGTGTAGTAATAATGCCCTCAGAAAAGTTAGAGAATACGCACAAAATGATTCCTGTGGGAGGGAGCAGGTGAATCTCCTGGGAGGAGAAGAGGAAGATAATGAAGCAAACCCACAGTTCCAGCTCCATAAAGTTCTTACAGAAAAGGAAATCAGGTTAATATGGTGCTTGCTCTTTCCTAAAGTCAACTGAATCATTGGGAACATGAGCTAAAGATTGTGAGACACCAATTAAGCCAAATTTTGATGCCAAATGTAGGAATGAGGCAAAATAAAATTTTTATTGTAGCCCTCTTTTGATTGCTCCCCATAAATACTTCCTACTTCCTGGTTTTCCTGAACTGTATGAGTTGGCAGAACACGAAGCAGTCCTGTGTTTCTAATTAAGAGTTGGATGGTTAGCTGAAGCTTTGGGGAGGTCAGCTCTGGGCGTGTCTGCTTTTGGCTTTCTCCAGCAGCGATGTGAGTTATCCTTGGGGATGAAAATATAATCCTTCATGTGACATATTGAAGTCGAGCCTGTATTCAAGTAAAGCTCGTATTCCTTTGCAGGCCATCAAGGCCACTGGAGTACTTGACCCACCCTGCGTGTGGCCCGCATTTTCCTGAAGATCATGACCCCTGGGGCTTTTGGCTGGAGCTCTGCTTCTCCGAGCAGCAGTCCCGTGGGCTCACAAGCTATGTTGTCGCTAAATCGAGCGACTGATTATCACTGAACCACATTTGAGGATGTGGCCACTTCCTTGGTTCCCCTGTCCCACCTGTGTCTCTTGTCAAGGCTTCCCTCTCATTCTTAATTTCCTTCTGCTCTTTTCTTCTAACTGTTGCCTTAGAGACAGGGTTCTTAACAGTTCTGCCTTTATCCCTTTTGTGCTTTGTTCACTGAGCGCTCATCCCCATTCCCATGCTTATATGACTCATTGTCAATAACAGCTTCCATCCATAGAGATAACCTAGTGAAATCAGACCATTTGCCTGGATTTAATTTCCTGGTTTATTAATCAGTGTGGCCTTGAGCAGGTTGCTTAAAATTGCTGTGCCTCAATGTCCTCATTTATCAAATGAAGATAAAAATTAGCCCAGTGAATATAAAGCACAGGACCTAGGATATGAATTACCCCAAACTGACTCTCACTTTTATCTGACTAATGCTTATTCATTTGTCAAGTCTCAGATATCACTTCCTCCAGGAAGTCTTCCTTGATATCCCAAATCTAATTAGATCATCCTTCCATGTACTCTCAAAATATAGTCTTATTGCCGTTTCTCCTGTCTCAGCATTTCTCAAATTCATTGTAATTGCCGGTTTAGCTCTTCATATCTCCCATCAGCTATGGGGCTTCCTGCTAGCTCAGAGAGTAAAGAATCTGCCTGCAGTGCAGGAGAACCAGGTTTGATCCCTGGGCTGGGGAAAATCCTCTGGCAACTCAATCGAGTATTCCTGCCTGGAGAGTCCCACAGACAGTGGAGTCTAGTGGGCTACAGTTTGTGGGTTCACGAAGGGTCAGACATGACTGAGCAACTAACACTGCACTACTGCTCTCTCCCATTGGCTGTAAGCTCTGTGAGGTCAGCAGTGGACCCAGCGTGGTTATCATTGTGTCCCCAGGGTCTAATAACCTGGGCTTAGCGCTACTCAGGACTTCCCTGGTGGCTCAGGCGGTAAAGCATCTGTGTACAATGCAGGAGACCCGGGTTCGATCCCTGGGTCGGGAAGATCTGCAGGAGGAGGAAATGGCAATCCACTCCAGTGCTATTGCCTGGAAAATGAACAGAAGAGCCTGGTAGGCTACAGTCCATGGGGTCACAAAGAGTCGGACTTCACTTTCACTTAGTGCTACTCAAGATACATTTGCTGAAAGAGTGATTGGATAGCCGCGGTAGTCTGAGATAGTTGCGTTGCTTCTATGCAGTGCTGATCACAGCACTGCATTTTGTTGGTCAGAAAACTCTGTCATCAGTTTTATTGCAGTTGACTGTCCTAGACAGTTTAGCTCATACCCTCTAACTCATGGAAGACTAAACTGTAAGCCCAAAGAAGTTTTTTAAAAACTTGTAGCACTGATTAGTATATGCTAAGGAACAATTTCATGGGTCTTTTCTTGGGAATGTAATATTCGCCTGTCCTGTTTCTTATACTGTGATGTTGTAAACATGTGATGCTTGGCTTTTTAGGGTGTGTGCTCAATGATAAGCCCCCCAGAGCAGATGTGACTGCCTTATTGTGTTTAGGAGCTGTGGATTTATTCCTTCTAAATATTTGAGGG
>SJYW01052148.1:133370-217425 GCA_006410735.1 Raphicerus campestris
ATTTTCCTCCTCTGCCTCCTTCACCCTCCTAACTCCTCGTCCTCTTCTCGGTCGTCTTGGGTTGTTGTTTTCTTAAAGGGATGGAGGGCTAGAGTCATTCAGTGACTGAGTGTTTTTAGGGATTCATACCTTGCTGCAGCTCCTCCATTTTGTGGCTTAAACCTCTCTCAGGCTTCCAGACTCACAACGGCTAGATTCCCACTCCTAGTGGGATCCTCTCCAACCTAGGAACCCCAGCCCTGATGTCCCCATAACTGAGCTTCAGGAAACCTCTTCGAGAGCAGCTGTTGGCCCCATCGGAGGCACCCTCTGGAGCAGATCTGTGGAAGGAGCCAGCTGACTCGGGGGGACTCCTGGGTCCAAGATTTTGGAGTAAATATCTAGTCATCGTTGCTTTTCTGGAAGTATGCTTGATAAGAGTTTGTTTACAGTGAATACATTAACTCTTAGACATGAAAAGTGAAAGTTGCACAGTCATTTTCAACTCTTTGAGATCCCATGTACTGTAGCCTCTTCCATGAGATTCTCCAGGCAAGAATGCTGGAGTGGGTTGCCATTTCCTTCTCCAGGGGATCTTCCCAACTCAGGGATCAAACCTGGGTCTTCTGCATTGCCAGCAGATTCTTTACCAACTCAAGTCACTAGGGAAGCCCTATTAGACGTGAAGAACTTCCAAAACAAATTGAGCATCTTATGCACATACTTGTCATCCCTTCTCCCAGGCTTTAAGTGCTCTTGGTAGGCAGGTTTGCTGGTTTTTTCACCATGCTTAAGAGAGGGAGGATTAAGAAAACTCAGGAGGATGCAGTCTCAGTTTATGAAGGAAGAATCAGACAGCCATTTTCTAGGAGTGTCTCTGTTTTCAGCTTGTCGGTATTGGAAATGAAAGCGCAAATCTAGACAAGACCCTGCCCTTCACTGGGAACACAGAATCGATATTTCTGAAACAAAGCCTCTGATGGTATCATTATCAGATTCCTAACTTGAAGTCATACCATCAAGGCCTGGCCTCCAGCCACATGCCACAGAGTGCCCACCAGCCCGGCTGTCTAGGATTATCGCTACACGTTGACCCATACCCAGTAGAGTGTTGTTCCGTGCTGGCTCTGCTGGCCTTCTTTGTGTCACTGAGCTGAAGAAGACTGGCTGCTATGTTGTACATGGAAGTGAAAATTAAACCTGAATTCTCAAGTAGAGATTTAACCCCAAGAGATCAGTTCTTTTTCTGAAACAGTGATATAAATTCCCTTACAGACCTATGAAGGAACCAAAATCCAAATTGTATTGCTTTCACCTGCATTGAAAAAGAAGCCATGAGTGTAGGACTTTGAGATGTATTTATGCATCTGTCACAGAGTTTGATGGTTTTTAGAAAATAAATACCTCACTACATTCTATAAGACAGGAAGGAATAAACTCCCCTCACCAACTCAACAAGGGGTATCTTCTTAATTGTGTAAACTGCCTTTGTTATCTAATCTTTTAATAGCTGCATGTTAGAAATCAGTTTAAAACAGCAAGACAGTAATTTTATTTGTAGTCTAAAATGAAAACTTCATTTGAAATAAAATCGTCTTTAATTTTGCTGAGGTCAGTGACGGAAAAGTAATATTATCAAGCCATTATACACATGGTTGCAGCTTCTTTAGAAATATAAATTACCCATCCATTAAATGAAGAATTTTTTTCCTTTTCCTGAAAGGTATTTTTTTTATCTGAAAGTTACTTTATTCCATTGACTAAAAATTTAGCATAAAGAAAAGTTAAAAGGAGAAGACAATCTCTCATTACTCAGAAGTATTCAAAATTTTTTTATTTTCTTCCAGAATTTTATCTCTGCTTCTATCCTTTTTTACACATTGAAATCATGTCATAAATACTGTTTTGTGTCTTGCTTTTATCTCTGAATACTGTCTTTTCTCATGCTTTAGAAAAATTCAAATACCCAAGTAATTTTTCAATAGATCTAAATAACAAATATTTGTTATTTGAATTCATGTACAAATGTGATTTAAATATATCAACAGTGGGATTAAAATATAAAACCGTGGGATTAAAAAAATCTACTATTAATAACCCAAATGCAAAACAGATTAATTTGTTTTTAAAAGCTATCCTTCAAACTTTAGTATTTCTTATTCCGTCAGAATCATCTGTATTTCATCAGCTACACTTCGCATGGTATTTACACCTACACATCACTTTATTTGCTCTGCCTGACAAAATGAAAAGTATTGGGAATTGTTCAGGGAAAAATGCCAAAAGAATCTTAGGGGCTCTTGAGTTTTACATATTTTCCCAGTTACACTAATGAAAAGGAATTTGTTTGAGAACTTGACTCAGAGTGCAGCTGCAGGGCATTGAAAGTGTATGGGTCTCCATCAGTCCTTCACTGATTTCCATACAGAAGTTTTTAGAATTTCTCTGAATCGCGTGGACTGAGCATGTCAAATCTGTGAATACGCTGAATTTCACATTAAAGAAAACTTTTCACATCACTATTTTTTCCCTCTAGAGTGCTAAATAGCTGATTTTATTTTATTTATCTTTTAATGCTTCGAACAATTTTGGTCAGTGTAAAAATAACTGACTTTTCTAAAGTTTCGGTTTTCTGCTTTGGGTAAGTATTTAAAGATCTGTGAGTTTTTCTTCTGTTCTCATGCCTTGCAGAACAGAACAAAATATTTAGAAGCAACCAGGGACTTTGAACTGTTGCCCTCAGTCAAATGTGATGGGAAGCACAACCAAGTGAACCACAGTTACCCATTTTTATCGTGAGGTTTAAAAGGGTTTTTAAAAAACCTTCCAAATCCTGCAGATGCCTGGGATGAGCGATACACCTTCAAATCCTCTTTAAGCAAAGATCTTTGGAGTTCACGGTTCAACCCATGGCTAATGGCAATAATACTGTCCAACAGGATTCTAGATCTCAAGAAACAGATCAATTTTATGACTTCTTTCTACATAAGCAATCTCTTTGACCTTTGAGTAAACAGTTAGCTTCTTTTAGTATGAGTCCAAAATGTCACAAGGACTTTCCAGGTAACTCAGTGGTAAAAAGACTCTGCCTGCCAAGCAGAAGATGCAGTTTGATTCCTGAGTCAGGAAGATTCCCCTTGAGAAGGAAATGGCAACCCACTCTAGTGTTCTTGCCTGGTAAATCCCATGGACAAAGGAATCTGGTGGGCTACGTACGGTCCATTGGATCTCAGATTCGGACATGACTTAGCAACTAAACAACAGCACGTGGTCACAGAGTACTTTAGTTCGTTGTTTACCGGTAGTTGACAATGAAAACATTTTGTCTTAGAAAAGGTGTCATTTCTTTTCCTAATGTGTTTTGCTCATCTGTGCTTGGACGTTTGAAAGAAATGCAATAGAAATAGTCCTTCACTTCAGCACACGTGTAGTAATAATGCCCTCAGAAAAGTTAGAGAATACGCACAAAATGATTCCTGTGGGAGGGAGCAGGTGAATCTCCTGGGAGGAGAAGAGGAAGATAATGAAGCAAACCCACAGTTCCAGCTCCATAAAGTTCTTACAGAAAAGGAAATCAGGTTAATATGGTGCTTGCTCTTTCCTAAAGTCAACTGAATCATTGGGAACATGAGCTAAAGATTGTGAGACACCAATTAAGCCAAATTTTGATGCCAAATGTAGGAATGAGGCAAAATAAAATTTTTATTGTAGCCCTCTTTTGATTGCTCCCCATAAATACTTCCTACTTCCTGGTTTTCCTGAACTGTATGAGTTGGCAGAACACGAAGCAGTCCTGTGTTTCTAATTAAGAGTTGGATGGTTAGCTGAAGCTTTGGGGAGGTCAGCTCTGGGCGTGTCTGCTTTTGGCTTTCTCCAGCAGCGATGTGAGTTATCCTTGGGGATGAAAATATAATCCTTCATGTGACATATTGAAGTCGAGCCTGTATTCAAGTAAAGCTCGTATTCCTTTGCAGGCCATCAAGGCCACTGGAGTACTTGACCCACCCTGCGTGTGGCCCGCATTTTCCTGAAGATCATGACCCCTGGGGCTTTTGGCTGGAGCTCTGCTTCTCCGAGCAGCAGTCCCGTGGGCTCACAAGCTATGTTGTCGCTAAATCGAGCGACTGATTATCACTGAACCACATTTGAGGATGTGGCCACTTCCTTGGTTCCCCTGTCCCACCTGTGTCTCTTGTCAAGGCTTCCCTCTCATTCTTAATTTCCTTCTGCTCTTTTCTTCTAACTGTTGCCTTAGAGACAGGGTTCTTAACAGTTCTGCCTTTATCCCTTTTGTGCTTTGTTCACTGAGCGCTCATCCCCATTCCCATGCTTATATGACTCATTGTCAATAACAGCTTCCATCCATAGAGATAACCTAGTGAAATCAGNGACATGACTTAGCAACTAAACAACAGCACGTGGTCACAGAGTACTTTAGTTCGTTGTTTACCGGTAGTTGACAATGAAAACATTTTGTCTTAGAAAAGGTGTCATTTCTTTTCCTAATGTGTTTTGCTCATCTGTGCTTGGACGTTTGAAAGAAATGCAATAGAAATAGTCCTTCACTTCAGCACACGTGTAGTAATAATGCCCTCAGAAAAGTTAGAGAATACGCACAAAATGATTCCTGTGGGAGGGAGCAGGTGAATCTCCTGGGAGGAGAAGAGGAAGATAATGAAGCAAACCCACAGTTCCAGCTCCATAAAGTTCTTACAGAAAAGGAAATCAGGTTAATATGGTGCTTGCTCTTTCCTAAAGTCAACTGAATCGTTGGGAACATGAGCTAAAGATCGTGAGACACCAATTAAGCCAAATTTTGATGCCAAATGTAGGAATGAGGCAAAATAAAATTTTTATTGTAGCCCTCTTTTGATTGCTCCCCATAAATACTTCCTACTTCCTGGTTTTCCTGAACTGTATGAGTTGGCAGAACACGAAGCAGTCCTGTGTTTCTAATTAAGAGTTGGATGGTTAGCTGAAGCTTTGGGGAGGTCAGCTCTGGGCGTGTCTGCTTTTGGCTTTCTCCAGCAGCGATGTGAGTTATCCTTGGGGATGAAAATATAATCCTTCATGTGACATATTGAAGTCGAGCCTGTATTCAAGTAAAGCTCGTATTCCTTTGCAGGCCATCAAGGCCACTGGAGTACTTGACCCACCCTGCGTGTGGCCCGCATTTTCCTGAAGATCATGACCCCTGGGGCTTTTGGCTGGAGCTCTGCTTCTCCGAGCAGCAGTCCCGTGGGCTCACAAGCTATGTTGTCGCTAAATCGAGCGACTGATTATCACTGAACCACATTTGAGGATGTGGCCACTTCCTTGGTTCCCCTGTCCCACCTGTGTCTCTTGTCAAGGCTTCCCTCTCATTCTTAATTTCCTTCTGCTCTTTTCTTCTAACTGTTGCCTTAGAGACAGGGTTCTTAACAGTTCTGCCTTTATCCCTTTTGTGCTTTGTTCACTGAGCGCTCATCCCCATTCCCATGCTTATATGACTCATTGTCAATAACAGCTTCCATCCATAGAGATAACCTAGTGAAATCAGACCATTTGCCTGGATTTAATTTCCTGGTTTATTAATCAGTGTGGCCTTGAGCAGGTTGCTTAAAATTGCTGTGCCTCAGTGTCCTCATTTATCAAATGAAGATAAAAATTAGCCCAGTGAATATAAAGCACAGGACCTAGGATATGAATTACCCCAAACTGACTCTCACTTTTATCTGACTAATGCTTATTCATTTGTCAAGTCTCAGATATCACTTCCTCCAGGAAGTCTTCCTTGATAACCCAAATCTAATTAGATCATCCTTCCATGTACTCTCAAAATATAGTCTTATTGCCGTTTCTCCTGTCTCAGCATTTCTCAAATTCATTGTAATTGCCGGTTTAGCTCTTCATATCTCCCATCAGCTATGGGGCTTCCTGCTAGCTCAGAGAGTAAAGAATCTGCCTGCAGTGCAGGAGAACCAGGTTTGATCCCTGGGCTGGGGAAAATCCTCTGGCAACTCAATCGAGTGTTCCTGCCTGGAGAGTCCCACAGACAGTGGAGTCTAGTGGGCTACAGTTTGTGGGTTCACGAAGGGTCAGACATGACTGAGCAACTAACACTGCACTACTGCTCTCTCCCATTGGCTGTAAGCTCTGTGAGGTCAGCAGTGGACCCAGTGTGGTTATCATTGTGTCCCCAGGGTCTAATAACCTGGGCTTAGCGCTACTCAGGACTTCCCTGGTGGCTCAGGCGGTAAAGCATCTGTGTACAATGCAGGAGACCCGGGTTCGATCCCTGGGTCGGGAAGATCTGCAGGAGGAGGAAATGGCAATCCACTCCAGTGCTATTGCCTGGAAAATGAACAGAAGAGCCTGGTAGGCTACAGTCCATGGGGTCACAAAGAGTCGGACTTCACTTTCACTTAGTGCTACTCAAGATACATTTGCTGAAAGAGTGATTGGATAGCCGCGGTAGTCTGAGATAGTTGCGTTGCTTCTATGCAGTGCTGATCACAGCACTGCATTTTGTAGGTCAGAAAACTCTGTCATCAGTTTTATTGCAGTTGACTGTCCTAGACAGTTTAGCTCATACCCTCTAACTCATGGAAGACTAAACTGTAAGCCCAAAGAAGTTTTTTAAAAACTTGTAGCACTGATTAGTATATGCTAAGGAACAATTTCATGGGTCTTTTCTTGGGAATGTAATATTCGCCTGTCCTGTTTCTTATACTGTGATGTTGTAAACATGTGATGCTTGGCTTTTTAGGGTGTGTGCTCAATGATAAGCCCCCCAGAGCAGATGTGACTGCCTTATTGTGTTTAGGAGCTGTGGATTTATTCCTTCTAAATATTTGAGGGATTGTTGTTTGGAAGGGCAGTAGGCTAAGTGTGTCTGTAGGAATCCTAGCATCTCTGCTTTAGGACAAAGAACTTGTCTATTCGTAAAAGTTATCACGAAATGAATGAGCCACCCTGGAGGTAATGAGCCTCCAGCCTGGTTTGTGTTCAAACACGGCTAGAAAAGCCACGGACACTGATGGCAAGAAGGAGGCAGATGAGTGGGTACATTAGAATTCCATCTAATGGACAAGTCTGGCCACACCTCACCATGTATGGACCATTGACTTAGGCTTGGTGCCCACATAACACCCTCAGTAAATGGCCCTGGAAGAACAAATGCCAAATTATCCATCAACAAGAAATGACATCAGCTTAATTATTAAATCACTTTGATAGATAAGTTTATGCCATTTCCTGAAGTTGATAATGTTATTGGCACTACTGCTAAATAACTTTTCTTAATTGGTTCTTGGTACCAATGTATCTGTATCTTGACTTTTAAGTGTGGATTTTGTGATGTAAGTGAACCACAAAGGTCCAAGGAAGTTGAGTGATTGAGGGATTTTGGCGTGGCCTGGTCCCTACTGGTCTCCTTCGATTTGGTTCTTGTACTATAGATTGATTTTGTATAGGTTGTCTAGAAAACATTATTAAAGTTATTGCTTTTTCCCCACATCAGGATCACACCCACCCCTCTTGGAGAAGGAAAAAGCACAGTTACAATTGGGCTTGTACAGGCACTGACTGCGCACCTGAACGTCAACTCCTTTGCCTGCCTCAGGCAGCCTTCTCAAGGACCGACTTTCGGAGTTAAAGGTAATTTATTTAACAGATAGTATATTCATTGGAAAAGACCCTGATACTGGGAAAGATTGAGGGGAGAAGGAGGAGGGGACAGAGGATGAGCTGGTTGGATGCCATCATTGATTCAGTGGACATGAGGTAGGGCAAGCTCTGGGAGACAGCAAAGGATAGGGAAGGCTGGCATGCCTCCCTCCATGGGGTCACAGAGTCAGACACTGAGCAACTGATCAGCAACAATAAATACCTTTCAGAGCAAAATTCATCACCAGCAAATGTGGAACTGGTACATTTCATCCCTACAAGCACGCCCACTCCCCAGCGCAGCACCCTGCTCTCAGTAGATGGAGGTCTCCTGGACTTGGTCCTCCCACCCAGAGAGCTGTAGGGGGAGGTCTGAGTGGGGCTCCTCAGGAAATCCAACCCTTCCTTCACTCAGACAGTGATCCATCCAGCTTTGGCTCAGGATTCCAGCCTTGAGCCAGAAGCCCTCCATTTCAGCAGTTCCTTCTCTGCTGAGTGGTTTTAAAGTGCTGCCATCCATACTGGTGTTTTATCATCCCCGCGATGGTAAAAGGTCTTTCCATCGAAACAGTCAGAGACCCCTAGGTCGGCCCCTAAGCCTCATCTCATCAGAGCTGCCGTGTGGGGCCGCGGAAGCTCTGGAAGCTGACAATGGACTGGGGCATGAGGTAAAATTCCTCTGTGGCTGTGGTTGTGCTAAGATCTGGCTCCTGCATGTTCACGCATCTTTTTTCATCGATTTATCATGAATCATTCTTCAGCTCACTGTGTAACAGCATTCATTGCCACAATTCTTGTTCTCAGTACTTGTGGGTTTTAGCAGTATTATATTTTCCTGTTACAAATATTAATAACTCCTAACTTTAAGTACTCTTAGAATATCATATATTATGTAGTGCAGTGAACACTAGACTTGGACAGGAAGGCTGGGGTTTTATTTGTGGCTATCTTCGTTACTGCTGTGTCATCTTTAGCCAGTTATAACCTCTCTGAGCCACAATTGTAAAAGGCATATAGTACTAGGCTTACCAATTTGTGAGGACCAAATAGTATATAAAAATAGGGTAAACTGTGAAATAATAATGGATGCAGAAGGTATTGTTTTAGGAAAGAGAAGTCTTTTTAATGTGATAACTTTACTATTTTGAGGGATAAGCATTATGATAAATCGTATATACTATTAACTAAAATAAACTGATGGAGTCTATAATATGTAAATCTGTTTAATCAGGTAGATTTTATTTAGGAAACATTTTTGGGTACTTAAATTCATGAGCATTTTATTTTAAGTTTTTTAAAAAATCCTTATTGGAGTGCAGTTGCTTGATAATGCTGTGCTAGTTTCTACTGTATGGCAAAATAAATCAGCCATATATTTACATATCTCCCCTCCCTGTTGCAAAATAAATCAGCCATATATTTACATATCTCCCCTCCCTGTTGGACTTCTTTCCAATCAGATCGCCTCAGTGCATTGAGTAGAGTTCCCTGAGCTGTACAGAATGTTCCCAGTTAGAAAACTAACATCTATTTTCTACATAGTATCAACAGTGTATATGTGCCAATCCCCCAACTCATCGCACCCCCCACCTTTTCCCCCTTGTTATCCATACATTTGTTCTGTGTTTCTGTTTCTGCTTTGCAAATACGATCATCTATACCATATGTGCATTTTAGATAAAGCATAGCCACATCTAATAATTAATGAAATAATCCCATATTTGGTGTAACAACATTTGCTATATTATGCTTGTGTGTGCTCTGTGTGTGCCTAGCTACTCAGTTGTGTCTGGCTCTTTGTGACCCCATGGACTGTAGCCCACCAGGCTCCTATGCGTGGGATTCTCCAGGCAAGAATACTGGAGTGGGTTGCCATGCCCTCCTCCAGGGGATCTTCCCAGCCCAGAGATCGAACCCTAGTCTCCTACACTGCAGGCATATTCTTTACTGCTTGTGCCACCACCATGGGAAGGCCATGGATACTGGAGTGGGTAGCCTATCACTTCTCCAGGGATCTTCCTGACCTGGGAATTGAACCGGGGTCTCCTGCATTGCAGGTGAATTCTTTACTAGCTCAACTACCAGGGAAGCCCGTATTATGCTTACCCTCTTCTGAACAAAGAGACCGAAGTCCTTCAGTTACAGAGTGGAACATAGGGTGAACATTCCCCTTTTCTGTTCTCCTTTTTCATACCAGTAATGTTTCTCACTGCCTGTGCTTCTTACACCCTGGGGATACATCCCTCCCTGTTGGGTTTGGGGAACCGTTTCCCTGGGGCTCCTGTGTAGCTGAACTTGACAACTCATCTCAAATGCTACCTGCTCTGTTGTTTAGGAGGAGCCGCAGGTGGTGGATATGCCCAGGTCATCCCTATGGAGGAGGTAAGATTTCAAAGAGATATGTGTCTTATGTCACTGTTTTTCCCTCCTGGAACATTATAGACCCATAGTACTTTATCCTCCAACCCAAAGTCCTAAAGGCTTTGAAAACCAGAAATGTTTGCATGACTCATTAGGGAGCAAAACCTGACATTTACTGTTAGGAGCTTCTTGTGGATTTTGTCTATGCTGCTTGTTGTAAATATTCATATGTTTTTCTGCACAAATGCTGTTTTTGATTAATGGATGCTGACTGGGACCCTGCTTGGAATGCTTTATAAATAGACTATGTACATCACATTACCTTTTTGCATTCCAAAAAATTCTGAGTCCCGAAACCCACCTCAGGGTTCTGGGTGAGAAGAGGCAGAGCTATATCTCCATCTGTTATTTTGCTGAATTCAGGAAGGCTGGACTCTTCACCTCTGTGGATTGAGACTGCACAATCAAATCCAGCCAGCCATATATCCCCAGGTTCCACATCCATGGTTTTTAACAGTTGCAGCTAGAAAATAGAAAAAAAAAATTTTTTTCCCCGAAATTCCAAAAAAGCAAAACTTGAATTTAATGCACTCTGGCAGCTATTTCCATAACATTTACTTGGTATTGGGTATTTATGATAAGTAGTCTCGTGATGATTTAGATTATACTGGAGGATGTGTGTACGTTTGTATACAAATATACCCTATTGGACATAAGGGACTTTGAGGGTCTGGTTTTTGGTATCTGCGGGAGTCCTGAAACCAATTGCCCACGGAGGGATGACCATAGTTCCAAGGAAGAATGGTCCAAAAGTGGCAATGGTGTCAATTCTGTTTTCTCCAAGATCACTTTCTTACACCCTGCATAACTCTTGCTGGCCCCCTGGATCTAACCCGTGACCAGGTCCCATCAGTTCCACTCTTCGCATCAGTCTCTTGGGTCAGGTCCTAAGAAGCCTTCCTAAACCCATGTCTGAGCAGGTTACTTTCCTGCTGTGTTTGTCTCAACAGGGAATCCACCACTGTCTGTCTGGCACGACACAGCTGGTCCCCATGTGCCTATGTTCCTGCTGTCTCCCCAGCCACCCACCGTCTCAGCTTCCCACACACCACACACTCTCTCTCCACCCTGTTAAGCGCCTTGGATTCCTGCTCTCTTGTCTCTTGGTTCCAAGTCTGGAAGGTTTTTCCCTTCCTTTCCTGCCCTCCCTGCCCAGCTTACACATCCAGCTTCTAGTCCATCCCTCCGACACATCTCTTCCTTCTCCGCGTTTACCTCCCTATGGTCCCCTGGCCATGGGGAGTTGGAGCCCACAGGCCTCAGCACTTGGCAGCATGCCCAGCACTAAGGAGTATTTGTTGTTTTTGCTAAAGGACAAAAACCTGTCTGTCTGTACTTAGTCACTGAGTTGTATCCAGCTCTTTGTAACCCCATGGACTGTAGCCCACCAGGCTCCTCTGTCCATGGGGTTTCCCAGGCAAAAATACCAAAGGGGGTTGCCATTTCTTCCTCCAGGGATCTTCCCAACCCAGGGGTCAAACTCATATCTCCTTTCATCTCCTACATGGGCAGGTGGTTTCTTTACCACTGAACCACTTGGAAAGCCTTTTGTTGAAGGAATAGTTGCTGTTTTTTTGTGTGTTTTAACCCATGGAGATGTCAGCACCATGGAAAGTGGAGGGAAATTTTGGCTGGTCTTNGAGTGTCTCTGTTTTCAGCTTGTCGGTATTGGAAATGAAAGCGCAAATGTAGACAAGACCCTGCCCTTCACTGGGAACACAGAATCGATATTTCTGAAACAAAGCCTCTGATGGTATCATTATCAGATTCCTAACTTGAAGTCATACCATCAAGGCCTGGCCTCCAGCCACATGCCACAGAGTGCCCACCAGCCGGCTGTCTAGGATTATTGCTACACGTTGACCCATACCCAGTAGAGTGTTGTTCCGTGCTGGCTCTGCTGGCCTTCTTTGTGTCACTGAGCTGAAGCAGACTGGCTGCTATGTTGTACATGGAAGTGAAAATTAAACCTGAATTCTCAAGTAGAGATTTAACCCCAAGAGATCAGTTCTTTTTCTGAAACAGTGATATAAATTCCCTTACAGACCTATGAAGGAACCAAAATCCAAATTGTATTGCTTTCACCTGCATTGAAAAAGAAGCCATGAGTGTAGGACTTTGAGATGTATTTATGCATCTGTCACAGAGTTTGATGGTTTTTAGAAAATAAATACCTCACTACATTCTATAAGACAGGAAGGAATAAACTCCCCTCACCAACTCAACAAGGGATATCTTCTTAATTGTGTAAACTGCCTTTGTTATCTAATCTTTTAATAGCTGCATGTTAGAAATCAGTTTAAAACAGCAAGACAGTAATTTTATTTGTAGTCTAAAATGAAAACTTCATTTGAAATAAAATCGTCTTTAATTTTGCTGAGGTCAGTGACGGAAAAGTAATATTATCAAGCCATTATACACATGGTTGCAGCTTCTTTAGAAATATAAATTACCCATCCATTAAATGAAGAATTTTTTTCCTTTTCCTGAAAGGTATTTTTTTTATCTGAAAGTTACTTTATTCCATTGACTAAAAATTTAGCATAAAGAAAAGTTAAAAGGAGAAGACAATCTCTCATTACTCAGAAGTATTCAAAATTTTTTTATTTTCTTCCAGAATTTTATCTCTGCTTCTATCCTTTTTTACACATTGAAATCATGTCATAAATACTGTTTTGTGTCTTGCTTTTATCTCTGAATACTGTCTTTTCTCATGCTTTAGAAAAATTCAAATACCCAAGTAATTTTTCAATAGATCTAAATAACAAATATTTGTTATTTGAATTCATGTACAAATGTGATTTAAATATATCAACAGTGGGATTAAAATATAAAACCGTGGGATTAAAAAAATCTACTATTAATAACCCAAATGCAAAACAGATTAATTTGTTTTTAAAAGCTATCCTTCAAACTTTAGTATTTCTTATTCCGTCAGAATCATCTGTATTTCATCAGCTACACTTCGCATGGTATTTACACCTACACATCACTTTATTTGCTCTGCCTGACAAAATGAAAAGTATTGGGAATTGTTCAGGGAAAAATGCCAAAAGAATCTTAGGGGCTCTTGAGTTTTACATATTTTCCCAGTTACACTAATGAAAAGGAATTTGTTTGAGAACTTGACTCAGAGTGCAGCTGCAGGGCATTGAAAGTGTATGGGTCTCCATCAGTCCTTCACTGATTTCCATACAGAAGTTTTTAGAATTTCTCTGAATCGCGTGGACTGAGCATGTCAAATCTGTGAATACGCTGAATTTCACATTAAAGAAAACTTTTCACATCACTATTTTTTTCCTCTAGAGTGCTAAATAGCTGATTTTATTTTATTTATCTTTTAATGCTTCGAACAATTTTGGTCAGTGTAAAAATAACTGACTTTTCTAAAGTTTCGGTTTTCTGCTTTGGGTAAGTATTTAAAGATCTGTGAGTTTTTCTTCTGTTCTCATGCCTTGCAGAACAGAACAAAATATTTAGAAGCAACCAGGGACTTTGAACTGTTGCCCTCAGTCAAATGTGATGGGAAGCACAACCAAGTGAACCACAGTTACCCATTTTTATCGTGAGGTTTAAAAGGGTTTTTAAAAAACCTTCCAAATCCTGCAGATGCCTGGGATGAGCGATACACCTTCAAATCCTCTTTAAGCAAAGATCTTTGGAGTTCACGGTTCAACCCATGGCTAATGGCAATAATACTGTCCAACAGGATTCTAGATCTCAAGAAACAGATCAATTTTATGACTTCTTTCTACATAAGCAATCTCTTTGACCTTTGAGTAAACAGTTAGCTTCTTTTAGTATGAGTCCAAAATGTCACAAGGACTTTCCAGGTAACTCAGTGGTAAAAAGACTCTGCCTGCCAAGCAGAAGATGCAGTTTGATTCCTGAGTCAGGAAGATTCCCCTTGAGAAGGAAATGGCAACCCACTCTAGTGTTCTTGCCTGGTAAATCCCATGGACAAAGGAATCTGGTGGGCTACGTACGGTCCATTGGATCTCAGATTCGGACATGACTTAGCAACTAAACAACAGCACGTGGTCACAGAGTACTTTAGTTCGTTGTTTACCGGTAGTTGACAATGAAAACATTTTGTCTTAGAAAAGGTGTCATTTCTTTTCCTAATGTGTTTTGCTCATCTGTGCTTGGACGTTTGAAAGAAATGCAATAGAAATAGTCCTTCACTTCAGCACACGTGTAGTAATAATGCCCTCAGAAAAGTTAGAGAATACGCACAAAATGATTCCTGTGGGAGGGAGCAGGTGAATCTCCTGGGAGGAGAAGAGGAAGATAATGAAGCAAACCCACAGTTCCAGCTCCATAAAGTTCTTACAGAAAAGGAAATCAGGTTAATATGGTGCTTGCTCTTTCCTAAAGTCAACTGAATCGTTGGGAACATGAGCTAAAGATCGTGAGACACCAATTAAGCCAAATTTTGATGCCAAATGTAGGAATGAGGCAAAATAAAATTTTTATTGTAGCCCTCTTTTGATTGCTCCCCATAAATACTTCCTACTTCCTGGTTTTCCTGAACTGTATGAGTTGGCAGAACACGAAGCAGTCCTGTGTTTCTAATTAAGAGTTGGATGGTTAGCTGAAGCTTTGGGGAGGTCAGCTCTGGGCGTGTCTGCTTTTGGCTTTCTCCAGCAGCGATGTGAGTTATCCTTGGGGATGAAAATATAATCCTTCATGTGACATATTGAAGTCGAGCCTGTATTCAAGTAAAGCTCGTATTCCTTTGCAGGCCATCAAGGCCACTGGAGTACTTGACCCACCCTGCGTGTGGCCCGCATTTTCCTGAAGATCATGACCCCTGGGGCTTTTGGCTGGAGCTCTGCTTCTCCGAGCAGCAGTCCCGTGGGCTCACAAGCTATGTTGTCGCTAAATCGAGCGACTGATTATCACTGAACCACATTTGAGGATGTGGCCACTTCCTTGGTTCCCCTGTCCCACCTGTGTCTCTTGTCAAGGCTTCCCTCTCATTCTTAATTTCCTTCTGCTCTTTTCTTCTAACTGTTGCCTTAGAGACAGGGTTCTTAACAGTTCTGCCTTTATCCCTTTTGTGCTTTGTTCACTGAGCGCTCATCCCCATTCCCATGCTTATATGACTCATTGTCAATAACAGCTTCCATCCATAGAGATAACCTAGTGAAATCAGACCATTTGCCTGGATTTAATTTCCTGGTTTATTAATCAGTGTGGCCTTGAGCAGGTTGCTTAAAATTGCTGTGCCTCAATGTCCTCATTTATCAAATGAAGATAAAAATTAGCCCAGTGAATATAAAGCACAGGACCTAGGATATGAATTACCCCAAACTGACTCTCACTTTTATCTGACTAATGCTTATTCATTTGTCAAGTCTCAGATATCACTTCCTCCAGGAAGTCTTCCTTGATATCCCAAATCTAATTAGATCATCCTTCCATGTACTCTCAAAATATAGTCTTATTGCCGTTTCTCCTGTCTCAGCATTTCTCAAATTCATTGTAATTGCCGGTTTAGCTCTTCATATCTCCCATCAGCTATGGGGCTTCCTGCTAGCTCAGAGAGTAAAGAATCTGCCTGCAGTGCAGGAGAACCAGGTTTGATCCCTGGGCTGGGGAAAATCCTCTGGCAACTCAATCGAGTGTTCCTGCCTGGAGAGTCCCACAGACAGTGGAGTCTAGTGGGCTACAGTTTGTGGGTTCACGAAGGGTCAGACATGACTGAGCAACTAACACTGCACTACTGCTCTCTCCCATTGGCTGTAAGCTCTGTGAGGTCAGCAGTGGACCCAGTGTGGTTATCATTGTGTCCCCAGGGTCTAATAACCTGGGCTTAGCGCTACTCAGGACTTCCCTGGTGGCTCAGGCGGTAAAGCATCTGTGTACAATGCAGGAGACCCGGGTTCGATCCCTGGGTCGGGAAGATCTGCAGGAGGAGGAAATGGCAATCCACTCCAGTGCTATTGCCTGGAAAATGAACAGAAGAGCCTGGTAGGCTACAGTCCATGGGGTCACAAAGAGTCGGACTTCACTTTCACTTAGTGCTACTCAAGATACATTTGCTGAAAGAGTGATTGGATAGCCGCGGTAGTCTGAGATAGTTGCATTGCTTCTATGCAGTGCTGATCACAGCACTGCATTTTGTTGGTCAGAAAACTCTGTCATCAGTTTTATTGCAGTTGACTGTCCTAGACAGTTTAGCTCATACCCTCTAACTCATGGAAGACTAAACTGTAAGCCCAAAGAAGTTTTTTAAAAACTTGTAGCACTGATTAGTATATGCTAAGGAACAATTTCATGGGTCTTTTCTTGGGAATGTAATATTCGCCTGTCCTGTTTCTTATACTGTGATGTTGTGAACGTGTGATGCTTGGCTTTTTAGGGTGTGTGCTCAATGATAAGCCCCCCAGAGCAGATGTGACTGCCTTATTGTGTTTAGGAGCTGTGGATTTATTCCTTCTAAATATTTGAGGGGTTGTTGTTTGGAAGGGGAGTAGGCTAAGTGTGTCTGTAGGAATCCTAGCATCTCTGTTTTAGGACAAAGAACTTGTCTATTCGTAAAAGTTATCACGAAATGAATGAGCCACCCTGGAGGTAATGAGCCTCCAGCCTGGTTTGTGTTCAAACACGACTAGAAAAGCCACGGACACTGATGGCAAGAAGGAGGCAGATGAGTGGGTACATTAGAATTCCATCTAATGGACAAGTCTGGCCACACCTCACCATGTATGGACCATTGACTTAGGCTTGGTGCCCACATAACACCCTCAGTAAATGGCCCTGGAAGAACAAATGCCAAATTATCCATCAACAAGAAATGACATCAGCTTAATTATTAAATCACTTTGATAGATAAGTTTATGCCATTTCCTGAAGTTGATAATGTTATTGGCACTACTGCTAAATAACTTTTCTTAATTGGTTCTTGGTACCAGTGTATCTGTATCTTGACTTTTAAGTGTGGATTTTGTGATGTAAGTGAACCACAAAGGTCCAAGGAAGTTGAGTGATTGAGGGATTTTGGCGTGGCCTGGTCCCTACTGGTCTCCTTCGATTTGGTTCTTGTACTATAGATTGATTTTGTATAGGTTGTCTAGAAAACATTATTAAAGTTATTGTTTTTTCCCCACATCAGGATCACACCCACCCCTCTTGGAGAAGGAAAAAGCACAGTTACAATTGGGCTTGTACAGGCACTGACTGCGCACCTGAACGTCAACTCCTTTGCCTGCCTCAGGCAGCCTTCTCAAGGACCGACTTTCGGAGTTAAAGGTAATTTATTTAACAGATAGTATATTCATTGGAAAAGACCCTGATACTGGGAAAGATTGAGGGGAGAAGGAGGAGGGGACAGAGGATGAGCTGGTTGGATGCCATCATTGATTCAGTGGACATGAGGTAGGGCAAGCTCTGGGAGACAGCAAAGGATAGGGAAGGCTGGCATGCCTCCCTCCATGGGGTCACAGAGTCAGACACTGAGCAACTGATCAGCGACAATAAATACCTTTCAGAGCAAAATTCATCACCAGCAAATGTGGAACTGGTACATTTCATCCCTACAAGCACGCCCACTCCCCAGCGCAGCACCCTGCTCTCAGTAGATGGAGGTCTCCTGGACTTGGTCCTCCCACCCAGAGAGCTGCAGGGGGAGGTCTGAGTGGGGCTCCGCAGGAAATCCAGCCCTTCCTTCACTCAGACAGCGATCCATCCAGCTTTGGCTCAGGATTCCAGCCTTGAGCCAGAAGCCCTCCATTTCAGCAGTTCCTTCTCTGCCGAGTGGTTTTAAAGTGCTGCCATCCATACTGGTGTTTTATCATCCCTGCAAAGGTAAAAGGTCTTTCCATTGAAACAGTTAGAGACCCCTAGGTCGGCCCCTAAGCCTCATCTCATCAGAGCTGCCATGTGGGGCCGCAAAAGCTCTGGAAGCTGACTGTGGACTGGGGCATGAGGTGAAATTCCTCTGTGGCTGTGGTTGTGCTGAGATCTGGCTCCTGCATGTTCACGCATCTTTTTTCATCGATTTATCATGAATCATTCTTCAGCTCACTGTGTAACAGCATTCATTGCCACAATTCTTGTTCTCAGTACTTGTGGGTTTTAGCAGTATTATATTTTCCTGTTACAAATATTAATAACTCCTAACTTTAAGTACTCTTAGAATATCATATATTATGTAGTGCAGTGAACACTAGACTTGGACAGGAAGGCTGGGGTTTTATTTGTGGCTATCTTCGTTACTGCTGTGTGATCTTTAGCCAGTTATAACCTCTCTGAGCCACAATTGTAAAAGGCATATAGTACTAGGCTTACCAATTTGTGAGGACCAAATAGTATATAAAAATAGGGTAAACTGTGAAATAATAATGGATGCAGAAGGTATTGTTTTAGGAAAGAGAAGTCTTTTTAATGTGATAACTTTACTATTTTGAGGGATAAGCATTATGATAAATCGTATATACTATTAACTAAAATAAACTGATGGAGTCTATAATATGTAAATCTGTTTAATCAGGTAGATTTTATTTAGGAAACATTTTTGGGTACTTAAATTCATGAGCATTTTATTTTAAGTTTTTTAAAAAATCCTTATTGGAGTGCAGTTGCTTGATAATGCTGTGCTAGTTTCTACTGTACGACAAAATAAGTCAGCCATATATTTACATATCTCCCCTCCCTGTTGCAAAATAAATCAGCNGGGTACTTAAATTCATGAGCATTTTATTTTAAATTTTTTTAAAAATCCTTATTGGAGTGCAGTTGCTTGATAATGCTGTGCTAGTTTCTACTGTACGACAAAATAAGTCAGCCATATATTTACATATCTCCCCTCCCTGTTGCAAAATAAATCAGCCATATATTTACATATCTCCCCTCCCTGTTGGACTTCTTTCCAATCAGATCGCCTCAGTGCATTGAGTAGAGTTCCCTGAGCTGTACAGAATGTTCCCAGTTAGAAAACTAACATCTATTTTCTACATAGTATCAACAGTGTATATGTGCCAATCCCCCAACTCATCGCACCCCCCACCTTTTCCCCCTTGTTATCCATACATTTGTTCTGTGTTTCTGTTTCTGCTTTGCAAATACGATCATCTATACCATTTGTGCATTTTAGATAAAGCATAGCCGCATCTAATAATTAATGAAATAATCCCATATTTGGTGTAACAACATTTGCTATATTATGCTTGTGTGTGCTGTGTGTGTGCTTAGCTACTCAGTTGTGTCTGACTCTTTGTGACCCCATGGACTGTAGCCCACCAGGCTCCTGTNACCCCCCACCTTTTCCCCCTTGTTATCCATACATTTGTTCTGTGTTTCTGTTTCTGCTTTGCAAATACGATCATCTATACCATATGTGCATTTTAGATAAAGCATAGCCACATCTAATAATTAATGAAATAATCCCATATTTGGTGTAACAACATTTGCTATATTATGCTTGTGTGTGCTCTGTGTGTGCCTAGCTACTCAGTTGTGTCTGGCTCTTTGTGACCCCATGGACTGTAGCCCACCAGGCTCCTATGCGTGGGATTCTCCAGGCAAGAATACTGGAGTGGGTTGCCATGCCCTCCTCCAGGGGATCTTCCCAGCCCAGAGATCGAACCCTAGTCTCCTACACTGCAGGCATATTCTTTACTGCTTGTGCCACCACCATGGGAAGGCCATGGATACTGGAGTGGGTAGCCTATCACTTCTCCAGGGATCTTCCTGACCTGGGAATTGAACCGGGGTCTCCTGCATTGCAGGTGAATTCTTTACTAGCTCAACTACCAGGGAAGCCCGTATTATGCTTACCCTCTTCTGAACAAAGAGACCGAAGTCCTTCAGTTACAGAGTGGGACATAGGGTGAACATTCCCCTTTTCTGTTCTCCTTTTCCATACCAGTAATGTTTCTCACTGCCTGTGCTTCTTACACCCTGGGGATACATCCCTCCCTGTTGGGTTTGGGGAACCGTTTCCCTGGGGCTCCTGTGTAGCTGAACTTGACAACTCATCTCAAATGCTACCTGCTCTGTTGTTTAGGAGGAGCCGCAGGTGGTGGATATGCCCAGGTCATCCCTATGGAGGAGGTAAGATTTCAAAGAGATATGTGTCTTATGTCACTGTTTTTCCCTCCTGGAACATTATAGACCCATAGTACTTTATCCTCCAACCCAAAGTCCTAAAGGCTTTGAAAACCAGAAATGTTTGCATGACTCATTAGGGAGCAAAACCTGACATTTACTGTTAGGAGCTTCTTGTGGATTTTGTCTATGCTGCTTGTTGTAAATATTCATATGTTTTTCTGCACAAATGCTGTTTTTGATTAATGGATGCTGACTGGGACCCTGCTTGGAATGCTTTATAAATAGACTATGTACATCACATTACCTTTTTGCATTCCAAAAAATTCTGAGTCCCGAAACCCACCTCAGGGTTCTGGGTGAGAAGAGGCAGAGCTATATCTCCATCTGTTATTTTGCTGAATTCAGGAAGGCTGGACTCTTCACCTCTGTGGATTGAGACTGCACAATCAAATCCAGCCAGCCATATATCCCCAGGTTCCACATCCATGGTTTCTAACAGTTGCAGCTTGAAAATAGAAAAAAAAAAATTTTTTTCCCAGAAATTCCAAAAAAGCAAAACTTGAATTTAATGCACTCTGGCAGCTATTTCCATAACATTTACTTGGTATTGGGTATTTATGATAAGTAGTCTCGTGATGATTTAGATTATACTGGAGGATGTGTGTACGTTTGTATACAAATATACCCTATTGGACATAAGGGACTTTGAGGGTCTGGTTTTTGGTATCTGCGGGAGTCCTGAAACCAATTGCCCACGGAGGGATGACCATAGTTCCAAGGAAGAATGGTCCAAAAGTGGCAATGGTGTCAATTCTGTTTTCTCCAAGATCACTTTCTTACACCCTGCATAACTCTTGCTGGCCCCCTGGATCTAACCCGTGACCAGGTCCCATCAGTTCCACTCTTCGCATCAGTCTCTTGGGTCAGGTCCTAAGAAGCCTTCCTAAACCCATGTCTGAGCAGGTTACTTTCCTGCTGTGTTTGTCTCAACAGGGAATCCACCACTGTCTGTCCGGCACGACACAGCTGGTCCCCATGTGCCTATGTTCCTGCTGTCTCCCCAGCCACCCACCGTCTCAGCTTCCCACACACCACACACTCTCTCTCCACCCTGTTAAGCGCCTTGGATTCCTGCTCTCTTGTCTCTTGGTTCCAAGTCTGGAAGGTTTTTCCCTTCCTTTCCTGCCCTCCCTGCCCAGCTTACACATCCAGCTTCTAGTCCATCCCTCCGACACATCTCTTCCTTCTCCGCGTTTACCTCCCTATGGTCCCCTGGCCATGGGGAGTTGGAGCCCACAGGCCTCAGCACTTGGCAGCATGCCCAGCACTAAGGAGTATTTGTTGTTTTTGCTAAAGGACAAAAACCTGTCTGTCTGTACTTAGTCACTGAGTTGTGTCCAGCTCTTTGTAACCCCATGGACTGTAGCCCACCAGGCTCCTCTGTCCATGGGGTTTCCCAGGCAAAAATACCAAAGGGGGTTGCCATTTCTTCCTCCAGGGATCTTCCCAACCCAGGGGTCAAACTCATATCTCCTTTCATCTCCTACATGGGCAGGTGGTTTCTTTACCACTGAACCACTTGGAAAGCCTTTTGTTGAAGGAATAGTTGCTGTTTTTTTGTGTGTTTTAACCCATGGAGATGTCAGCACCATGGAAAGTGGAGGGAAATTTTGGCTGGTCTTTATATGTCGGGGGTAGGAATGAGAATGAATAGTCCACGGTTTTGCAGAGAAGAAGAGCCCTGGGCCCCGCATCTGCAGGGGCATGAGTAATATTCACAAGCCGGGCATCCTCAGAGCTGGGGCCAGGTTGGGGGTGCAGTGTAAGGAATGTGGCCTGGGGAGCAGCTGAGGACTTTGCTGTCGAGGATGGAAATAGCCTTGGTGTTCTCGGTCATGTGCCTATGCCAATGGAGGTGTTAAGATAGGGTTACCTTATGATAGCTGAGTGGGTGAAACATGGGTAGTTTGTTCTTGAATTCAAGGACCTCCAGTGTCTTCTCCGTCTGTCCATCCTCAGCTCTGAGCAGAGTACCTGCTAGAGTACCTGTATTACTTGTTCAGAATTTAATTTCTTTATTAAAAAGCTACTTGCATGTGTTTTCAAATGATTGCTTCTTTACAAGAGTGAAAATCTGGAAGCAACTTAAATAAAAAATTTTGTTATATATGCATGACTATTCAGCGCCTGTGAACAGTAGCCATACACAAACAAGATGATTACACAGTATTTTTTTTCTTTGCTTCTTTATTTTTTCTATTATGAACATATGACAGCACATTTACAGGAGACTTGCAAAATATTACAAATTTGGTTACATGTAGTTCTACAATGTAGTACAGTTATTTTTTAAGTAGATAAATTAAGGTTTTCAGTTGGAGTTTTAATATCAAACTCTCAAAAATTAATAGAATGAATATACAGAGAAGTAGAAGGTATACTAGACCTGAAAAGCACTATAAACCAATTCAATGTAATTAAGGATTTATATAATTTTCACACAACAGTAAGATACAAATTTTATTCAAGTCCCATAGACTGTAAACTAGGAGTCACTGGAACATATCCAAGGACCTAACACCAGGTGCAAAAATTTCAAGGTGTGAAGGTATTGAAATCATACAAAGGTTCTCTTATCAACATAAAGAGATACTGTGTTGTGAAAAAAAAAAATCAGGGAATTAACTAAAGTGATCCAGTATTATTAACTGCAGTCTTATTAACTAAAGTACAGATTTTGTTCAAATTTCACAAAATTTAATGCTGGTGTCCATTATTTATTTTCATACCTCATTCAAGATTCTAGATCATATTTAATTGCATTGAGCAGCTATCAGTTCAGTTCAATCTCTCAGTCGTGTCCAACTCTTCGTGACCCCATGAATTGTAGCACACCAGGCCTCCCTGTCCATCACCAACTCCCGGGGTTCACTCAAACTCACATCCATTGAGTCAGTGATGCCATCCAGCCATCTCATCGTCTGTCATCCCCTTCTCCTCCTGCCCCCAATCCCTCCCAGCATCAGAGTCTTTTACAATGAGTCAGGTGGCCAAAGTACTGGATTTTCAGCTTTAGCATCATTCCTTCCAAAGAACACCCAAGGCTAATCTCCTTTAGAATGGACTGGTTGGATCTACTTGCAGTCGAAGGGACTCTCAAGAGTCTTCTCCAACACCACAGTTTAAAAGCATCAGTTCTTCGGCGCTCAGCTTTCTTCACAGTCCAACTCTCACATCCATACATGACTACTGGAAAAACCATAACCTTGGCTAGACGGACCTTAGTTGGCAAAGTAATGTCTCTGCTTTTGAATATGCTATGTAGGTTGGTCATAACTTTCCTTCCAAGGAGTGAGTGTCTTTTAATTTCATGGCTGCAGTCACCATCTGCAGTGATTTTGGAGCCCCCCAAAATAGCTGCATGCAACAAATTTTGATAAATTTTCTTTTCATTTTTCTACTATGACAAACATTTTCTAATTTTCCTTGTTATGGCTTCTTAGATACACCCATTATTTAAAAGTGGACATTTAATTTCCAAATACATGGGATTTTAAAAGTATCTTTGATATCAATTTCTCATTTTGATACTAATTTCTCATTTAAAAGCTTTGTTCTCTTCTATCACCCCCTGTATTTTTTCAGTCTTCTGACTTTACTGAAGCTTTCAATGGCTAAGTCAAAGATCTTTCTTCGTAAATGTCACACTGCACTTGAAAATATGTGGGTTGTTTTCAAATACCTTTTGATATTGATCTCTACAATATGTTTTTTTTTGAATATTCATTTTTTAAAAATGTATTTATTTATTTATTTTTTATTCTATTTTACAGTACTGTATTGGTTTTGCCATACATTGACATGAATCAGCCACAGNTCCATTAACTCAGTCACTGTTGTTTTACCAGCCTTTCTCATCCTCGTCTCCACTTTGGGAGAAATATCTGTGCCCTTAGCTCATCCCAATCACCCCGCCTCTTCCAGATTTCCCAGGAAAAGTACTTTCTTCCTGTCTCTTCTCTGAGCTCTTGTCTTCTGTTAGTGGCAGGACTGTCTGTGGCTCCCACTACCTCTCGACCAGGCACCCTAATTTTAATTTCTTCTTTTCTCTTCCCTTACCAACCAGGTCTGAGCCTCTCAGAAATTTGTTTTCAGTGAGGAATTTTTTTCTCTGAGTATAATGCATCCAGCCACTGCTAAGAATCCTCTCTAACATTTGAAATGCTGTGTGAAGGGACTTCGGTCCTACCCTCCCTGTTTCCCTCTTTGCTGTGACATCTCCTCTCCACTGCCACCCCACCCTGCTGTCTGCAAGGGTGGGATGTAGGTGGGTGGGCAGGAAGGCACTGAATGTGGAGTCAGGAGCCTTGAGAGGATGTCTCCCCCGCCACTAACTTAACTGCGTGACCCTGAGCAAAGCACATGCCTGTTCTGGCAAATGGAAATGGAGTTGATAAGATATACTTCCAGGCATGTGGTAACCGCACTTGATAAAACCTATAGAAGAGTCAGATAGTGTGTATTCCTGATGCTTCCTTTGTTCTTCTCAGAGCTCCCCTCTCACCAACTTTCTCCATTTTTACACTTTTTTTAAAATCTATTTTTTAATTGAAGGGGGGCTTCCCTGGTGGCTCAGAGGGTAAAGCGTCTGCCTGCAATGCAGGAGACCTGGGTTCGATCCTTGGCTGGGGAAGATCCCCTGGAGAAGGAAATGGCAACCCACTCCAGTATCTTGCCTGGAGAATCCCATGGACAGAGGAGCCTGGGGGGCTCAGTCCATAGGGTCGCAGAGTTGGACATGACTAAGCGACTTCACTTTCACTTTTTCACTTTCACTTTAACTGAAGGATAATTGCTTTATAGAATTTTATTTTCTGTGAAACCTTAACATGCATCAGACATAGATATATATATATCTCCTCTCCTTTTTGAACCTCACTCCCATCTCCCTCATCCCACCCCTCTTGGTTGATACAGAGCCCCTGTTTGAGTTTCCTAAGACATAGAGCAGGAGAGGGCGNTGCCTGGAGAATCCCATGGACAGAGGAGCCTGGGGGGCTCAGTCCATGGGGTCGCAGAGTTGGACATGACTGAGCGACTTCACTTTCACTTTTTCACTTTCACTTTAATTGAAGGATAATTGCTTTATAGAATTTTGTTATTTTCTGTGAAACCTTAACATGCATCAGACATAGATATATATATCTCCTCTCCTTTTTGAACCTCAGTCCCATCTCCCTCATCCCACCCCTCTTGGTTGATACAGAGCCCCTGTTTGAGTTTCCTAAGACATAGAGCAGGAGAGGGCGAGATGTATGGAGAGAGTAACATGGAAACTTATATTACCACATGTAAAATAGATAGCCAGCGGGAATTTGCTGTGTGTCACATTTTCTTTTTAATTATGAGTAGATGCCTGATTTATTGCTGCTGCTAAGTCGCTTCAGTCATGTCCAACTCTGTACGACCCCATGGATGGCAGCCCACCAGATTCCCCCATCCCTGGGATTCTCCAGGCAAGAACACTGGAGTGGGTTGCCGTTTCCTTCTCCAATGCATGAAAGTGAAACGTGAAAGGGCAGATTTTCTTACTTCCATTTCCAGTCCCCGCTCCTCCCCTCTGCCCCACAGCTCGGTGATTTCATAGTAGAGGGTGAGATGTCCCATCACCCCCTTTCTCAGAGCCTCCATCCTGGGTGGTTGGTGCTCCACCCCACGGCCTGGCCTTCAGGAACACTGCCATGTGGCCACCCCATACACACCTTTGCTTCCTGTTTGCCTCTGCCCTGCCCCCCGCTGGCCCATCCCACCCCATCTCCCATCTTGCCTTCCCAGACACAGCTCAGGACCACCCCACCTGCATGAAACTCAGCTCCCAGGAATCCATTCAACCTGTTCACTACAAATTTAGTGAGACAGAAAAACAAAGGCCAGAGAACCCGGTCTCTGTCATTTATGAGCCATGTAACCCTGGACAAGTGAATTACTCACTTTCCTCATCTGTAAATGAATCATAATAGCATCCTTTCCCTTGAGCGGCTCTAGTGGGACATGAGAGTACTTTCCAAACCCTGAAGCACCATCCAGATGGTCATTATGGTAATAATATGGTAATAATCATATGAGGTACTTTTTCTGTATGTTTGTGTCTCCCAACTCCTAACAAAGAGTAAAATCTCTTCAGAAACTTCTAAATGTTTTTTTAAATTACCAAAGTAGTAACATTATACAGATTTTAATACTGTCTAAAAAAATCAGAAACGTCTTACTGTGCAAATAAAACTACTATTCATAGTTTTTCTGTGCACCTACATTTTGTGTATAATTAGAATGCCAACCCACTCCAGTGTTCTTGCTTGGAGAATCCCAGGGACGGGGGAGCCTGGTGGTCTGCCGTCTCTGGGGTCGCACAGAGTCGAACACAACTGAAGCGACTTAGCAGCAGCAGCAGCAGCAGAGCTATAGAATTTGTATCCTACTAGTTTCATTTATTGGAGAAGGCAATGGCACCCCACTCCAGTACTCTTTCCTGGAAAATCCCATGGATGGAGGAGCCTGGTAGGGTGCAGTCCATGGGGTTGCTAAGAGTCGAATACCACTGAGCAATTTCCCTTTCACTTTTCACTTTCATGCACTGGAGAAGGAAATAGCAACCCACTCCAGTGTTCTTGCCTAGAGAGTCCCGGGGACGGGAAAGCCTGGTGGGCTGCCGTCTCTGGGGTCGCACAGAGTCGGACACGACTGAAGTGACTTAGCAGTTTCATTTACATCATAATAAGATATCATTTATATCATGTTCTATTTTGTTAGTGACTGTTTGATCATTTAAAATGGTTCAGAAGTCTTCTGTGAATGAACTACAACCTCTTTAAACATGTATCTATTACTGAACAGACCAACATCATTTTTGTTTATTTATCATTTTGGCTGTTCCGTGGAGCATATGGGATCTTAGTTCCCAAGCCAGGGTTTGAACCCACACCCCCTGCAGTGGGACTGCACGGCCTTAACCACCGAACTGCCAGGGAAGTCCCACCATCAGCATTTTTAATTCCTGGTATAAATATGTTTAGCATTTTTGGGGGGAATCTACTGGAAGGATTAATTATTCCAACACCATTGTATTCAAAAGGCATAGTCAACTTTTTCAAGGTATTTGTGAATTCATTTTATTCCTTAAAACATATTTGGAGGTGTTCTTATAAATGAAAAATTATGCAGGTGGAAACCAGTGTATTTGAAACCTCGCATAGGGATATGCTAAGAAGAAATCTTACACAAGGGACAGTTCCACTTCTGCGTTGTGGCTACAGCAGAGGCAGCCATCAGAAACAGGGCTGTGTTCTTGTTCTCTCTCTGAGAAGCATGAAAACGCTGACGTGTACTGTGGTTGTGAACCATTTTTCAAGGAAATGACGTTAAAAAATTAGTCCTGATAAATGTTAGAATTGCATTATTGTTTAGGGCATTAAAGTGACAAAAACATCATTGCCACCTGGGTCCAAGGAGTTCAGAAAGACATTTGACAGCTAGTTTGGCGCTTCCTCCCATGAATTAATATGAGAAAAAGGACTCTTCTATCACGTAGATTGAGGTCATTTAATAGTTGGACTTAGAGCTTAAAAGAGTATAACCTTTATGATGAGATTAGATGCTTTTATAATTTGATAACTAGAAAGGAGACATTCAGGGACCAGGTGGGGCTGAGGACCTCCTCTCACACCATATGGATCTTCCACATTTAGTGGTCACTGCTTTCCTTTCATCCTGTGTAAGAAATGTGACTGCTGGTGGTTTTATCCTATGCTTCCTATCAGAAGCTTGAAGGCCTCCCAATGCCTGGTGACAGGGAGGAACTGGGAGCTGATAGACTATTACAGAAACACATGATGTAAGCAGAAGAGACAGTGGACATTGGGTGATCTTATTGTTCCCTGGGATGTGAATCCCTGCCTTTCTGAGCATTGGGTCCTCCAGGGGCTCAAGGGCTGTTAGACAAAGGACCCAAAGCCTCGATCTCCAGGAAACTGATGTCCAGTTACTGGTTTCCAGCACTGCCCGGCAGTTTTGCAGGGAATCAGTACCGTTCTTCTGCTGAATCCAAAATAATGGCCCCGCCCCTGATGTCCTACCTTGTACCACCCAGTGCTGGTTGTTAATGAGCCTCAGGACACAGCAGTGTAGTCCTAAAGGGACCGTCCAGGGCAAAGAGTGAAAAGACAGATCTCTTCTCTCTGCAGGAGCTCTTTACCTTCTCCACACCTACCTGCACTCTCCATCTCTCCCTTTGGCCAGTGAGTGCCTTCCATCAGAGGATGATGTCTTGTTCGTCTTTGTATCCCTGTACAGATGGCACAGGATCTGTCACAAAATTGACCCTAAGTAAAAATCTCTGAAATGAATAAATATGTTTCTCACTCTATCTTTAGCTCTATCACTTAGAGTCAAGGAATTCTGTATTACTAGTGTTACTTTCTGCTTTCCAGATGGCTCAGTGGTAAAGAACACACCTGCCAAGCAGGAGATATGGGTTCAGTCTCTGGTTTGGGAAGATCTCTTTGAAGAAGGAAATGGCAACCCACTCTAGTATTCTTGTCTAGGAAATCCCATGGACAGAGGAGCCTGGTGGGCTACAGTCCATGGAGTCACAAAAAGAGTCGGACATGACTTGACTTAGCGACTGAACAACAAAGCGTTACTATCTAGTATGCATCTTTCCTGGCTATCAGAATTTAATCTTCACATTTCTTGTCTTATGTATCACTGTCATTTCACTTGTGTCTTTCCATGGACATCAAAATCTTGATGGACTGTGAGACATCCTGCTCTACTAGGGCTGAGCCAAACTGATTTCGACAGATTATAGCTGATCTTGTTAACTTGTTTTTTTTTTTTTTTTCTTTTATTGGCTTATTTGTGTTCTCTTTGCTAGATAAACCCAGCTGAATTTCCAATAAAAAAGATCACTTTGTGTATGCTTCGCATGAGAGTAGGAAATCCTTTTACTTTATATGGTTCTGCACCATTGGTCTTGGGAATAAGTGCTAGCTAGTGGCTATATGGAGAGGCATTCTCTTCTGGGTATAGGGCCCTGTGCCTTAAAGTCATAGAGAGATTTCCTTGTGCTTGGTGAGTGTTCCTTGGATGTCGGTATGGGTCTGTGGTGATGAGTGTGTATGTATGAATGTGTGAGAGAGAGGAGGATTGTACATAGAGAAAGAGCCAACAGGTAACAAGTCAGGGAACAATGGAGGCAGACAAGGTGAGCAGGTCTGCTCGTGCTTTGTGTGTGAAAGCAAACGTTCACATTGTTTATCCCACAGATGATATTAGTCCCCAGATATGCGATTCCCATCACCATTTTTGTCAGCGCCGTATTAAACATTTAGTAAGTTGGATCTAAGTTGTCAGTGTGGGCCGCCTGCTATTTGATGCCATATGAATTATTAGTAAAGTCTGTGTCCTTCTGTCTTTGATTCCTGGCATTGTACATTTGGTTTTCACAAAACAAAGTGTGAACCAGTGCCATTCAGACAAGCCAGTGAAAAGTGTAAAGAGAATTGATACCTACTCTCACCATCATTGACTTCTCCCCCTAAATTCTACTTTATTTATTTTAGAGGTNTAATTCCTGGTATAAATATGTTTAGCATTTTTGGGGGGAATCTACTGGAAGGATTAATTATTCCAACACCATTGTATTCAAAAGGCATAGTCAACTTTTTCAAGGTATTTGTGAATTCATTTTATTCCTTAAAACATATTTGGAGGTGTACTTATAAATGAAAAATTATGCAGGTGGAAACCAGTGTATTTGAAACCTCGCATAGGGATATGCTAAGAAGAAATCTTACACAAGGGACAGTTCCACTTCTGCGTTGTGGCTACAGCAGAGGCAGCCATCAGAAACAGGGCTGTGTTCTTGTTCTCTCTCTGAGAAGCATGAAAACGCTGACGTGTACTGTGGTTGTGAACCATTTTTCAAGGAAATGACGTTTAAAAATTAGTCCTGATAAATGTTAGAATTGCATTATTGTTTAGGGCATTAAAGTGACAAAAACATCATTGCCACCTGGGTCCAAGGAGTTCAGAAAGACATTTGACAGCTAGTTTGGCGCTTCCTCCCGTGAATTAATGTGAGAAAAAGGACTCTTCTATCACGTAGATTGAGGTCATTTAATAGTTGGACTTAGAGCTTAAAAGAGTATAACCTTTATGATGAGATTAGATGCTTTTATAATTTGATAACTAGAAAGGAGACATTCAGGGACCAGGTGGGGCTGAGGACCTCCTCTCACACCATATGGATCTTGCACATTTAGTGGTCACTGCTTTCCTTTCATCCTGTGTAAGAAATGTGACTGCTGGTGGTTTTATCCTATGCTTCCTATCAGAAGCTTGAAGGCCTCCCAATGCCTGGTGACAGGGAGGAACTGGGAGCTGATAGACTATTACAGAAACACATGATGTAAGCAGAAGAGACAGTGGACATTGGGTGATTTTATTGTTCCCTGGGATGTGAATCCCTGCCTTTCTGAGCATTGGGTCCTCCAGGGGCTCAAGGGCTGTTAGACAATGGACCCAAAGCCTCGATCTCCAGGAAACTGATGTCCAGTTACTGGTTTCCAGCACTGCCCGGCAGTTTTGCAGGGAATCAGTACCGTTCTTCTGCTGAATCCAAAATAATGGCCCCGCCCCTGATGTCCTACCTTGTACCACCCAGTGCTGGTTGTTAATGAGCCTCAGGACACAGCAGTGTAGTCCTAAAGGGACCGTCCAGGGCAAAGAGTGAAAAGACAGATCTCTTCTCTCTGCAGGAGCTCTTTACCTTCTCCACACCTACCTGCACTCTCCGTCTCTCCCTTTGGCCAGTGAGTGCCTTCCATCAGAGGATGATGTCTTGTTCGTCTTTGTATCCCTGTACAGATGGCACAGGATCTGTCACAAAATTGACCCTAAGTAAAAATCTCTGAAATGAATAAATATGTTTCTCACTCTATCTTTAGCTCTATCACTTAGAGTCAAGGAATTCTGTATTACTAGTGTTACTTTCTGCTTTCCAGATGGCTCAGTGGTAAAGAACACACCTGCCAAGCAGGAGATATGGGTTCAGTCTCTGGTTTGGGAAGATCTCTTTGAAGAAGGAAATGGCAACCCACTCTAGTATTCTTGTCTAGGAAATCCCATGGACAGAGGAGCCTGGTGGGCTACAGTCCATGGAGTCACAAAAAGAGTCGGACATGACTTGACTTAGCGACTGAACAACAAAGCGTTACTATCTAGTATGCATCTTTCCTGGCTATCAGAATTTAATCTTCACATTTCTTGTCTTATGTATCACTGTCATTTCACTTGTGTCTTTCCATGGACATCAAAATCTTGATGGACTGTGAGACATCCTGCTCTACTAGGGCTGAGCCAAACTGATTTCGACAGATTATAGCTGATCTTGTTAACTTGTTTGTTTTTTTTTTTTCTTTTATTGGCTTATTTGTGTTCTCTTTGCTAGATAAACCCAGCTGAATTTCCAATAAAAAAGATCACTTTGTGTATGCTTCACATGAGAGTAGGAAATCCTTTTACTTTATATGGTTCTGCACCATTGGTCTTGGGAATAAGTGCTAGCTAGTGGCTATATGGAGAGGCATTCTCTTCTGGGTATAGGGCCCTGTGCCTTAAAGTCATAGAGAGATTTCCTTGTGCTTGGTGAGTGTTCCTTGGATGTCGGTATGGGTCTGTGGTGATGAGTGTGTATGTATGAATGTGTGAGAGAGAGGAGGATTGTACATAGAGAAAGAGCCAACAGGTAACAAGTCAGGGAACAATGGAGGCAGACAAGGTGAGCAGGTCTGCTCGTGCTTTGTGTGTGAAAGCAAACGTTCACATTGTTTATCCCACAGATGATATTAGTCCCCAGATATGCGATTCCCATCACCATTTTTGTCAGCGCCGTATTAAACATTTAGTAAGTTGGATCTAAGTTGTCAGTGTGGGCCGCCTGCTATTTGATGCCATATGAATTATTAGTAAAGTCTGTGTCCTTCTGTCTTTGATTCCTGGCATTGTACATTTGGTTTTCACAAAACAAAGTGTGAACCAGTGCCATTCAGACAAGCCAGTGAAAAGTGTAAAGAGAATTGATACCTACTCTCACCATCATTGACTTCTCCCCCTAAATTCTACTTTATTTATTTTAGAGGTATTTGTTCTTTTTTCTGGTGTTAGAGGTGTTTGGTTTTTTTTCTGGTGGTAAAATATAAAATTATCATTTTAATTACTCATAAGTGTGGTATTCGTGGCATTAAGTGTATAATATATAGTTATACCATCAACCTAACTATACCCAAAATCTTTTTATCATCCTCAACAAAAACTCATTTCCTAAATAGTAACTCCCCACCTCCCCTCAGCCCCTGTTCATCACCATTCTGTTCTGTCTCTATAAACAATTCGCCTGTTCTAAGAGCCCCGTACAAGTGGAATCATACTGTATCTGGTTTATTTCATTTTGCATGTATTTTCCCTGTTTTTCCATGTTGTAGCATGAGGTATCAAATATTCACACACTTTATGGCTGTGTGGCGTTCCATACTGCATCTGTACTGCATGGTATGAGTGGATAAAACTGGATCAAATGGTTTAATGGATAAAATTGGTTTAGTCATTCATCTGTCAGTGGACACTTCTTGGCTGTTGTAAATAAATGCTGCTATAATCATGGATATGCAATATTTGGTTCCAGTTCTTTTGGAAGTGGTGGGTCATATGGTCATGTAGTGTTTACCATTAGAGGGACTTAATTGTCTTCTTGGGCCTCATGCTTCACTGTGAAAAAAAAAAAAGGACACTGCTTCAGAAATGCTTTTCCTTACTGCCTGGTAAAAATGGCGCCACCCTGACCCATGCCCCAGCACAGGCTTTCCTTTCCCCTCCTTTATTTGCTTAAGCTGAGAGACCACTAGTTTCTTTGAGCTCTTTCTGTGTCCTCCCACGGGATCATCTGCTCAAGAAGTCAAACCATGTTTCTTGCTCTCCACTGCCTCCCCAGCATCCAGGACCACTCCAGATACACACTGGACAGCCAGTTCCTACTTGTTGATCCTCTGTTCTCTTCTCTTTCAGTTGTGGATACCAATGACCGATTTCTACGGAAAATAACCGTTGGGCAGGCGAGCACAGAGAAGGGCTGTTCCCGGCAGGTAAGGTAGGGCCCTCTCTAGGGACGGCTCTGCTCTTGCATTTTCCCTGCCCCGGAACTGGTTCTCTGCATTTCTCTTCTCATTCCTGCACCTGCAGGGGCCAGGGGTTCCCCCCACGTTTCCAGTCCCTCAGCACGACTGGGAAAGGATCAGGAGGTGGAAGCTCTTGAATATTATCTTACCACCCTTTTCCTGTGTGATTTTAGTTGTATTTCTGCTAGAAGCCATTCAGGGTGTCCCTTGAATATACTTTCTAACATGTTTTATTGTCAGCCTACCCAGTTAGTTGCATAACAACTGAAAAATGAAAGTCTCAGACGTATTATTCATGTTTCATAAACCAAAGAACAAACATCCAGTTATTTGGCTTAATAGCCTGAGAAGTTGTTAAGAATAATGTCCTATTATCCGAACCCAGAAAATGTGGAAGATAAATTATAATGCTCATCCTCATTTTAATAGGACTCCGGTGTGAAGCAACGGTGCTTAGGGAATATAAATTCATTCCATGATTTTTCATCCAGGCACAGCAGGCCTCTAAATTATTATTTTTTGTAATAAACTTTATGTCTTAAGATAGCTTTAGATTCATGGCTTTTGCATTAAGTTGCACATTTTCTGTGCTTATTTTTGTACTGTATCTTGGCACTAGAAAGATGCAGGATAAACAATGGCTGCGATCTGATGCTCACTTGGTGCCTGGTATTGGTAAGCCTGTTACATGCATGATGAGCACATTTAGTTTGTAAGTGTAGTTTGCAAATGAGAAAAGTTGGCATATTGTATTAGGTAACTTGTCCAAGGTTGTATTCTATATTGCTTTATGCATACATATTTTTAAATTATAAAAGATTATATTTAAGAACTTTAACTGATTTTTTTTAACCTTAAAGCTATTTTAACCTTGAAACATATTTTTATGTCAATAAAAGTAGATCTAGATCATTTTTTAATGGCTATATAACATCACATTTTGTAGATGTACCATAACTGGATTCAGCCAGTTCACTGTTATTGTAACTTGGGGTATTGGGATAAAATAAATAAGCTGTTACATATATGTAACATTTATTTTATGTTACATAAAATTTTATTTTTTGTAACATTTTATGTTGGGACATTTTATTTATTTTATCCCAACATAAAATACATGACCCCTTCATGGATCGTGGTGAAGGGACATGCATAACAATGAAACTATGAGCTGTACCATGCAGGGCCACCCAAGATGGATAGGTCATAGTGAAGAGTTCTGATAAAACGTGGTCCCTTGGAGAGGGGAATGGCAAACCGCTCCAATATGCTTGCCATGAGAACTTCATAAACTACGAAAAAAGCAAAGAGATATGACACTGGAAGATGAGCCCCACAGGTCAAAAGGTATCCGGCATGCTACTAGAGAAGAGCAGAGGGCAGTTATGAATAGCTTCNCCCTTGAATATACTTTCTAACATGTTTTATTGTCAGCCTACCCAGTTAGTTGCATAACAACTGAAAAATGAAAGTCTCAGACGTATTATTCATGTTTCATAAACCAAAGAACAAACATCCAGTTATTTGGCTTAATAGCCTGAGAAGTTGTTAAGAATAATGTCCTATTATCCGAACCCAGAAAATGTGGAAGATAAATTATAATGCTCATCCTCATTTTAATAGGACTCCGGTGTGAAGCAACGGTGCTTAGGGAATATAAATTCATTCCATGATTTTTCATCCAGGCACAGCAGGCCTCTAAATTATTATTTTTTGTAATAAACTTTATGTCTTAAGATAGCTTTAGATTCATGGCTTTTGCATTAAGTTGCACATTTTCTGTGCTTATTTTTGTACTGTATCTTGGCACTAGAAAGATGCAGGATAAACAATGGCTGCGATCTGATGCTCACTTGGTGCCTGGTATTGGTAAGCCTGTTACATGCATGATGAGCACATTTAGTTTGTAAGTGTAGTTTGCAAATGAGAAAAGTTGGCATATTGTATTAGGTAACTTGTCCAAGGTTGTATTCTATATTGCTTTATGCATACATATTTTTAAATTATAAAAGATTATATTTAAGAACTTTAACTGATTTTTTTTAACCTTAAAGCTATTTTAACCTTGAAACATATTTTTATGTCAATAAAAGTAGATCTAGATCATTTTTTAATGGCTATATAACATCACATTTTGTAGATGTACCATAACTGGATTCAGCCAGTTCACTGTTATTGTAACTTGGGGTATTGGGATAAAATAAATAAGCTGTTACATATATGTAACATTTATTTTATGTTACATAAAATTTTATTTTTTGTAACATTTTATGTTGGGACATTTTATTTATTTTATCCCAACATAAAATACATGACCCCTTCATGGATCGTGGTGAAGGGACATGCATAACAATGAAACTATGAGCTATACCATGCAGGGCCACCCAAGATGGATAGGTCATAGTGAAGAGTTCTGATAAAACGTGGTCCCTTGGAGAGGGGAATGGCAAACCACTCCAATATGCTTGCCATGAGAACTTCATAAACTACGAAAAAAGCAAAGAGATATGACACTGGAAGATGAGCCCCACAGGTCAAAAGGTATCCGGCATGCTACTAGAGAAGAGCAGAGGGCAGTTATNCAAACCGCTCCAATATGCTTGCCATGAGAACTTCATAAACTACGAAAAAAGCAAAGAGATATGACACTGGAAGATGAGCCCCACAGGTCAAAAGGTATCCGGCATGCTACTAGAGAAGAGCAGAGGGCAGTTATGAATAGCTTCCGAAAGAATGAAGTGGCAGGTCCAAAGTGGAAACAACACTCAGTTGTGGATATGTCCGGTGGCGAAAGTAAAGCCTAGTGTTGTAAAGAACAATACTGTATAGGAACCTGGAATGTTAGGTCCGTGAATCAAGGTAAATTGAAAGTGATCAAGCAGGAGATGGCAAGAGTGAACATTGACATCTTAGGAATCAGTTAACTAAAATGGAGAGGAATGGGTGAATTTAATTAAGGTGACCATTATATCTACTACTATTGTGTCATCTCTTGTACAGCATAATATCATTAAGGCCAGGATCTTGAGGATGTTGTTTGACAGCCCCTTGTTTTGTAGGTTACTTTGTGTATTGTACTTACTGCACTTCTTACATTAAGATCAGATCTACTGTTAGTAAGTACTAAGGGTATATTCCCTGGAAGGAATGATTCTGAAGCTGATGCTCCAGTACTTTGGCCACCTGATGGGAAGAGTTGACTCATTGGGAAAAACCTTGATTTTGGCTAGAGGAGAAGGGGGCGACAGGATGAAATGTTTAGATAGCATCCCTGAGTCAATGGACTTGAATCTGAGCAAACTCCGGGAGATGGTAAGGGACAGGAAGCCTGCTGGGCTGTAATCCGTGGGGTCACAAAGAGTCAGACGTGACTTAGTGACTGAACAACAGCAACATACACACATTTTTGTGTAATCCTGCCTGACGCTATCCTTAAGACAATTTTCCAGATCTATAACTGCAGAATCAGAGGATACAGATTTAAATGTTGATGTCCATTTCCCCATCACATTCCAGGAAAGCTATGTCAATTCACGTCCTTGCCAACATGGCTTTTTGTCTTTTGTGTAAACATGTGATACGCAATAAGAATATCTCATTTATACCTTAATGTGATTTGGAAATATTTTATTTGCAAAACAGAAACAAGTAGCCCTCTAATAGGTACACTATTTGGGCATAAAATGAGTAACTATTCTTATATTGATTCTTGCTTCATTTTTGATTGTGCTTGAGATACAAAATTCTGAAATTGTAACAATTACAAATGAAGAACCTATAAGAGTGTTATATATTCCACTTATTACGTACACAGTTCATATTTTAAGGATATTTTGAACCTTGGTTTTTGTACAGAAAGCCTCATTTTTAGTCTTTTTTCATATGCACTGTTTTTGATAGAATGGAGGTATAGAAAATCCTAAATTTCATACAATGAAAAACCACTTATGTTTGGAATGGCTTATATTGAGAATGTAATAATTGAGTATAGATCCGTTTGACTCTCAGCTAAATCGATGACTACTGAAATCTCAACCAGGAAGTAGTCAGAAAGCTCCTTCTTTCCTTCATTTCCTCTTCTGTTGGTGCCCAAAGTGGACAATAAAATATCTCCTGTGGTGAGCCTGCCAGGGCACAGCTATTTTCTATGTAAGACTGAGCTTGTCTGGCTCCCACACCCCTGGGGACGGAGGGTGATGAAGTGGTTTTGTCTAGTGGCTGAATTAGGAGGAGGAGGAGGGCGATCACTCCTTGTGTTCTTGTTGGATTGTGTCCAGGGTAGAATCAGAGCCGGGAGAGGGAATGGGAAGGCCCAGGGGCATTTCTCAGAAAGTACCCACTCTCCACGTTTGTGGCTGAACGGTTCGCCATCTGAGGTGGACAGCTCAGAATGGATTCCCCGTCACCTCGTGACTGGGGAGTGGGCGTGGANTCCCACGCCCCTGGGGACGGAGGGTGATGAAGTGGTTTTGTCCAGTGGCTGAATTAGGAGGAGGAGGAGGGCGATCACTCCTTGTGTTCTTGTTGGATTATGTCCAGGGTAGAATCAGAGCCAGGAGAGGGAATGGGAAGGCCCAGGGGCATTTCTCAGAAAGTACCCACTCTCCACGTTTGTGGCTGAACGGTTCGCCATCTGAGGTGGACAGCTCAGAATGGATTCCACGTCACCTCGTGACTGGGGAGTGGGCGTGGAGAACATAAGCTGGGGGCCTCCTCACTGCTGTGCCAAGCTCTAAGTCTACAAAACTGGCTTCAGCCCATCTTCTTTCACAGTTTACTGCTCATGTCTTAATGGGGCAAACACATGCAGCCCCCTTGACACACAGAAGTGACAGAGAGGGTAGTGGGCCAGCTCTTTCTTTATTTTGCCAACACGTATTGAATCCTGCTTCACTTCACACTCAGTCCCCCAAGCTGGGGACTCAGGAACAAACCTTCCCCATATGGTCCCTGTCTCTATGGCACTACGGTTCAGCGGGGAGATCTGCATCCATCAGACCATCACATTAACAATTACAAGCCTGAGACGCCTCAACAGCACATCTCGTGGTGCTGCGAGCTGGTGATACAGAGGGGCCTGACCATGCCCTGTTCTGCTCAGCAGAGCAAATAAAGAAAGAGCACTAAGCCCAGGACTGTGCAGTTGCTGGAAATTTGTGCATCTGAGAATGGCCTTTCGAGGACTGAACCCCAGGTCTGCAGGACCTGAGTGCTGTAATATAGTGCTCCATGGAAACGGTCCACTGACCAGGGCCTCGACTTTTGTTGTTTCAGGCGCAGTTTGACATTGCAGTGGCTAGTGAAATCATGGCAGTGCTGGCTCTGACCGACAGCCTGGCGGACATGAAGGAGCGGCTGGGAAGAATGGTGGTGGCCAGTAACAAGAATGGACAGCCTGTGACAGCAGACGACTTGGTATGTCCATCCTAGAAGCTCCAGAGAGCTCAAGGTCCCTGACCTTTCTGACCCAGGGACCATACCTGGGTCTCCCTAATTGCAGGCAAATTCATGACTGTCGGAGCCACCAGGAGCCACATGTAATCAGGAGAATGAGAGTCTTCTTCCTGTCGCTGGGTATAATTTCTGTTCACACCTTTTCCTACTAAAGGTCCTGATTGTCCTACAACTTAGTGTGGTACTCACGGGCATTTGTAACGTGCTTATTATTCCTGGCTGCAATCAGAGTGCCTGAAATCTATTTCATGTGCTTTTCACAATTCTTTCCAATCCTGATTTCTGCTCTACCTAGAGTGGAAGCCTGTGGCTTTTTTTTTTTTTTTTTTTAAAGGTAATCTTTGCCTGCTNACTGGGTATAATTTCTGTTCACACCTTTTCCTACTAAAGGTCCTGATTGTCCTACAACTTAATGTGGTACTCACGGGCATTTGTAACGTGCTTATTATTCCTGGCTGCAATCAGAGTACCTGAAATCTATTTCATGTGCTTTTCACAATTCTTTCCAATCCTGATTTCTGCTCTACCTAGAGTGGAAACCTGTGGCTTTTTTTTTTTTTTTTTTTTTAAAGGTAATCTTTGCCTGCTTTAAACTGAGGGCAAATCACCATTCCAAGGAATAAGAAGCAACGCCACCTTCATGAAAGGGAAGATTAAGTTAAAGAAGCACATTTTTGACTCCAGCTTGCTCCCTGGGCATGCTGGTGTGTTTAATTTGGTACTTTCGACTTAGGTTTCAGCTTATTTAAAAACAGATCTCACCCGAATCATTCTTACTCATGTAGCTTTCTTTTGCATGGAATGATGCTTTCTTACAAAACGTTGATAGTAGCCTGGCACACCACCACCTTACTTAGTGCTGATGGTAATTTGCACACTAATCTTTTTCTCCTCTTCCCTTTAATAGCCACCTTTGCTGTTCACCTCCCGCCCCCCACCATCAGTGATGTAGCTATTTCATTTGCTTGTATGTGTTTATAAGCACACAGCACTTGGTACAACATAGACAGCCATTGCTCTAAATTTAAGCTTACTTTCCCATGTATTTAGTCATGCACAATAATGAAATCTTAAGTAAACACTGATGAGAAGCTATCTTATTAATTCCAAGGGCTTGGAATGAATTTTAAACCTTTGCCAAAATGTCTTGATTACCTTTTGACTTCTTTTTGAAGAGCTGAATCTGACTGACTCATAAGTCTTGTAAAGTAGGTTAAATAGATATATTTATATCGACCACTCATGGAATGCTTGGTATAAAGCTAAAAGAGAAAATCCAAATGCAAGTTACTGTAAAGATGTTGCTTTTTAAAAATTATCAAATCTCAACATTTCTTTCTAGAATAGTATATTATAGTTTCTGTATAAATGTTTCCTATGTATCCTCTTAACGTTAGGTATCAGTAATATGTCAGGAGTAATTTGAAAGGGCTTAATCCACAAATATTTCCCTAAACTTAACTTTTTTTGGTTTGTGATGAAACTCTTGGATCTGGAACAAAAAAACTCAGAGTTGACTCTTTGATGTTTCTTGCTTGCGAAATGTACCTAATTTCTTCATATACCTGTAATAGGTAGGTTACAGCTCTTGTGACATTAGAAAGTAAATTTGATTTTTAAAGGCATTTTAATGATTCCATATGATAAAAGTACAAAAATAGAAATTGATTATATAAGAGAAACATTTAATATTGTTGGTGATAGAGGTACAGAGAAAGTAATAAACAAATCCTTAGATTCTACCGCCTGATCTGTTAGGATTTGTTGCAGGCCACCTTCATTTTTTCAAGGCTACATTCAGATGCGTTTGTTCATAATATGGTCTTCTAATAATTTGACTAGTTTGTTGAAAGATCATTCCCCAGGGTCTTTAGAAAAGGTGGAAAGGAATTTTTTTTTTAATACTTTCCCAGGCCTTCCCTGGTGGTCCAGTGGCCAAGACATCACACTCTCAATGCAGGGGGTCTGGGTTTGGTCCCTGGTCAAGGAACTAGATTCAACATGCTGCAAGTAAGACCCAGCCCAGCCAAATAAATAAATAGAACAATATTTTTTTTAAATTCCCTCTGTGGGCTGCTTTAGCACATTTTCCCCAGTAGTTCCCAGACTTCATCCTTGTTTTGTCTCTTCCTTGTCCCATTCTTTTCCAGGAATGTAATAAGAAGCTGCAAGAGAGCCTAATTCAAGCTTCATAGGATTGAAAGGAAGCAGCCATAGCCACAAGTGGCTTCAGCTTCATTCTAGGCAGATGTAGAGTGAGAGATAGAAAACAAGATGCCTTTCCAGTGTCCTGAGTACCTTCTGCATCTGGGATGAGAAGCGAGAGAGAATAGAAACCAGCATGGGTGCCTTTAGACACACCCCCTTCTCTCTCCAGTCCCTTTCTGTAACCAGCCTCGTTTTCATTCTTCATCTTATTTCTCAGGGCAATAGTGTAATTTCTGGTGATGAAAAATAACGTGCATAATTGCCAGAAAAAAACTTCGGTGACTTGAAAGGTATGGTAAGCCCTTTATTTCAATCAAGGAATGTCTTGAGAAAAAATGCAGTGACTACTGCTTCCCCATCACGTCCTGGAAGGATGGCGTCCATTCAGGTGAAGTGAGAGCACTGTCTTACCCACAGCTCAGGGCTGATGGCCGCCGGTGGGGCTACCCATGCACGAGGCAGGCTGGTGAGAAGCGGCTGAGAATTCGCCCTCGTGTGAATGATCTTTTGTCGATAATCTAAATAAGTGTGTTTGTTTTCCTCCCTTTTCTTTAGGGGGTGACAGGTGCTTTGACTGTTCTGATGAAAGACGCAATAAAACCAAATCTGATGCAGACCCTAGAAGTAAGTGCTTTTGTTTTCGTAGCAATTGTTGACAGAGTTGCATCAAATAGACTGGTTTTGCATCTCTACATGTGAGCATTTCCAGCTAGTCTGAGCCTATGAGGAGCATCAGAATAACTGGTTGGTCATCTGGAAAGAAAAAGGTTCTTGATATGATTCCTGTCTTGGCTAGTGAAGTACTAATTGACCAGAGTAGAAACTTAGAGATTCAATGAATGTCTTACATCTCAGCAACTTGTGTAGCCTTGAGTTAACCATATGCAGTGTAGTCGGGAAATACCTGTTTCCTGCAATTCTGTCCAGTATGGTACCTATGGGCCCCTCGTGGTTATTTCAGTCTGAATTAGTCTAAGTTTAAAATTCAGTTGTGTAGTCACACTAATTACATTTCATTTATTTTTATTTATATCTATTTAAACCACATCCTGGGAGTTCAAAAACCAGGGCTGTCATACTTAATACTGCTTTAGTGACAAATCTGCTGTGTAGATTAATCTAATTAAAATTAAATGCTGCCGATCTAGTTCCTAGAGTCATTATCCCAGGAACAGCAGTGTGTTGATGCTAATCCAGCCACACCCTGTCACCTGTCGACCTGGAGACTGGTGTCCAGTGCTTCTTAAACAGGTGGCCAGGGTGAGAGTTTCAGGGCACAGAGGAGTGAAGCCTACTGCCTACCCAGGGGTGGAGCCTGTGGCCTTGTCTCTTTAAATTTTCCTCACTAGCTCCACTCACTTACTACAGGTGCTACATCCTAGAACTCCCAAGGCTAGGAGGTGATGGAGACATTAAGATCTGAAGCAGTGTTTTCTTCAGAGCACTTGAAAGATTTCTCTGCATAGAAATGAGAACTGTAGATGAACAGACAGATGGCGTTCTGGACAGTAAACATACATGTCTTCATTTCCATAAACACGGATCCCAGCATTATTTCACAGATATTTTTACTCTTCGTGATGAGTTTTCTTTTACTGCCTTTCTTCCTGCTTTTGTTCATTTTTCTCAGCTTTGAAACATGTTCACTCACAGCCCATCCTGGTTCATGGGAACTTTCCATGGCCCACCCCCTACATCGCTCCCTGCCTCCCTCCCCCCATGTCAGTGGAAGGGCAGCCTGTATTTTCACAGGTGGAACCAAAGCTTCATACACACAGACCTCAGTGGCCCTGGCTGGCTCCGAATAAAACCTGAACATTTTACTGAATGCACATAATTTTTAGATAGGACTACGGTCTCTTTTGTTTGACAAAAGTATAGAAATGAAAGTAAAAGAAAAGTAATGTCATTTCATGACAAATTTTGTTTAAATCATTAAAATCTAAAGTTTTTGAGAAGTCCCTTATTTTTTTCTTTTGTCTTCTGAGTAATTCATTTTACTATGAGTGAAATTTTTCTTTCATTGTCTTAATAGGTACCAGATTTTTAATAGGTAAGATAAACAATGAGAAAGATAAAATTTTCAAAAATCAAAAGATTATTACTGTAAATATAAAAATGGCCAGTAATAATATGTACTTGCCCTGCCATGATTCCCACAGTTCTTTTATTGTGCTGATTTTATGATTATATTTTTCTTGACTTAGTTGATTTCTTAATGGGGAATAAAACATTTAAACAAGCTTCTTAGTCCATCAGAGTTTAATTCCATTCTTTTTAAGAGTATAATGCAGAATGCTATGACATAAGGTTTATTTCATGGTCACTGAGGCAGCTAACACAGTAGCTTATCAAAATTTATAATAGGAAATAACTGGTTCTCATAGCTTTTTTTTTAAACTTTTTATTTTGTATTGGGATATAGCTGATTAACAATGTTGAAATAGTTTCAGGTAAACAGCAAAGGGACTCAGCCATACATATACACCTATCCATTCTCCCCTAAACTCCTGTCCGGCAAGACTGCTGCATAATGTTGAGCAGAGTTCCTTGTGCTATACAGTAGGTCCATGTTGGTTATCCGTTTTAAATATAGCAGCGTCTACATGTCCATCCCAAACTCCTTCACTGTCCCTTCCCCCACATCCTTCCTCCCAGCAGCCGTAAATTCATTCTGTGGGCCTCTTTGTGTTTGTACATAAATTCATTTGCATCCCTTCTTTTTCGAATCCACATATAAGGGATCTCATAGTATATTTCTTCTCTGTCTGACTTCACTCAGCTTGATAATCTCAAGATCCATCCACATTGCTACAGATGGCCTCGTGTCATTCTTTTTAATGGCTGAGTGATACTCCATTGTACCATATGCGTTGTGCCTTCCTTTGTTGATGCGTCCGTGTCTTGGCTGCAAACAGTGCCACAGTAAACTGGGGTGCACGTATCATTTCAGATCGTTTTTCTCCAGATGTATGCCCAGTCGAGGGATTGTACGGTCGTGGCTTTATAAGATTTATTCTTCTGCTTCCACAGGGAACGCCTGTATTTGTGCATGCTGGCCCCTTTGCCAACATCGCTCATGGCAACTCCTCAGTGTTGGCTGATAAAATTGCCCTGAAACTGGTTGGTGAAGGAGGCTTTGTGGGTAAGTCACTTCTTTTCAACTTAGTTGTTGCCAGAATATGAAAGAAATCTAACCAATGATGGCTGGAACAGAGTGAGATCCATTCTGAATGAGATATAATCTTGTATGTCTACATTTCAGAGATGGCCTCAGTCCTGGAAAAGCCCTAACGTCTGGTCTGCATTAGTGGTTTGACATCGTGGTTGAGCCATAGATTTTGATTCCAGGTATATGTAGTTTAGAATATAAGCTCTGACACTTGCTGGTTATGTGACCTTGGGTACAGTATGGTGACCTCTGAGCCTCAGCTTTCTCATCTGTAAAATGATGATGACAATATTGTATCAAACCTTCAAGGGTTATTGTGACACCAAATGAGATTAGTTATTCACTCAGCAAATATTTATTGACAGCCTGCCACATACAACACGTGTGACTCAGCTGTGGCTATGCAGTAAGAGAAAGAGACCTAGTCCTGCCCTCCTGGAGCAAGCTTTGTGTGTAGTTTAATAGGAGAAAGTGCTCTTTAAATGTCAGCTACTGCTAGCAGCAATAGCACTACTGATTACTTGAAATTAAGTCAGTCTGCTCTTCCTCGAATGGAATGTGTGCTTTTGCAGCTTAATGGATGGGAGATGCCCAGCCATCAGACTTGAACATTTTTGCTGGGAAGACTTTTTGCTGCTGTGAAGCTCTTTGTGGTACCTACTTCTCCTTGGCTCTTGTTGGATATTCCAGCCAGAAAGAGGGGGAAACCACCGTAGAGTTTGCTCAGTCCCTGCCAACCCCAATCCTACCCCTAATACTGAGGCCATGAGGAAACAAAAGACACACAAACAGGATTCATGAAATTCCACTGTAATTTGACATTGGAAGTGTTCCACTGGCAGATTTTCACATGCCAGAAGGTAATTTCCATTCACCATGTGAAAGCCTGTAATCATCAAATCTAGCAGTTGCTTCTTTATCACCAATCATCAGCCTTGTATCAAACTCAGAAGTGAATTATTTTACTAGAAAAGATTCTGCTGGACAAACGAGCTTAGCTCTGCACTTTTATACTTAGCCATTACAAAGTTCATCAGGGTCGTTGAGACTGTTTTAAGAATTCCTTATAGACATGCAGTCAGGATCAAATGAGGATTTATATGGTTCATGTCTCAAAGTTCTTATTATACAGCTCTCATGTACTTGCAGCTTCAGTACCGAATCCATTCTGAAAGTGGCTAGATGTGCCGTCTAAATGGATTTGCTAGATTGATCACAGCATAATTGTAGAGCTAATGGACAAGGAGATTGCAGAGGGCAGGCTCTGAAAGGTTAGGCAGTTATGCGAAGTGCAGGTTCTAGTGCATCAACTCCACAAAGAAAAGAACTTCTTGAAGAAAGCACTCTCTTTTATGCTGATGGGGCTCTCTGCCTCTGTTCCAGCCCTTACTTTATAAACACGTATTCATAGAATATATGTTCCTGTGGCAAAGGATCTTTAAAGGTATATGCTGATGATGTACACTGAACACAGTAGCTCTCTGTGTGGCCTTGGAGAAGCTATTAGCATCTTTGGGCATGTCTCTTACAGACATTCTCATCAGGAAAATGGGAAGTTGGGCCAGACTAGGTGTTGGATCTGGATGAGTAGCTGTGGACCCAGAGTTAGAAGCTGTAGAATCAGAACCCTAACAGTTAATATGACCTGAAGCAATCTCCTTAACTTCTCTGGGGCTTAGTGTCCTCCTTTGACAAAAGGAGCATACCTATGCTGCAGCTTTTAATGAGTAGTAACAAATGAGAAAGCACTCCATAAACCTAACGTGCTTGCTAAGTCACGTCCGACTCTGCAACCCAATGGACTATAGCCAGCCAGGCTCCTCTGTCCATAGGATTCTCCAGACAAGATTACTGGAGTGGGCTGCCATGCCCTCCTCCAGGGGATCTTCCCAACCCAGGATCAAATCCACTTTCTTAAATCTCCTGCATTGGCAGGCAGGTTCCTTACCACTAGCACCACCTGGGAAGCCCCTTGTAAACCAGAAGTAACTATGTAAATATCAATAATTATGTGAATTATTTCTATGATCTCTTCTGAAAGGCCAGCTCCTAGAGTTGGATAATCTTTCTCAACTCCTTTCAAGTTGTGTGGTTTTAGGCAGGGAAACTCATGTTTGCCTCAGTTTCCTTATCTATAAAGTAGGGATTTTAATAGGACTTGTCTCATAGGTTTGAAATAAGGATTAAGTGAGATGATGGATACGTTCTGGCATGATACCCGACACATGGTAAGACTAGATAATTTTCAGTCACTCCTCACTATTATTTTGGAGAAGGAAATGGCAGTCCACTCCAGTACTATTGCCTGGAAAATCCCATGGATAGAGGAGCCTAGTAGACCACAGTCCATGGGGTCACAAAGAGTCAGACACGACTGAGCGACTTCACTTTCACTGTTATCTACTCCATTTTTGATACATGACTAATGGAAGTTAATTTTCCTTTATTTAGGTTTTATTTTCAACTGTTTTAAGATGCTTCTAAGATAAAATTTATCATTTTAACCATAAGTGTGCCACTCAGTGAAATACTTTCATGTTGTTGTGAAGACTGCCACCACCATTCATCTCCAGGACTCTTCATAGTGCAAAACTAAAGCTCTATACCCTTTAAACAACAACTCCATGTCTCCAGTTCCTGAAACGACCCTTCTAGTTTCTGTCTCTGCACATGACTATTCTAGATGATTCATATCAGTGTTTTTCTGACTGGCTTATTTCACTTAGCATAATGTCCTCAGAGTTGACCCATGTCCTCATTTGTCAGAATTCCCTTACTAATTGATTTAGGCTGGACAGTAGTACTCCACAGTATATATATATTGCATTTTGTTTATCCGTTCATCTGTCAATGGTCACTTAGGCTGCTTCCACCTTTTGGTTGTTTTGAATAATGCTGCTGTGAATATGAGTGCAAATATCTCTCTTTATATTATTTTTAATGTAAGATCATAGTTCATTATATGTCCCTGGTGACTCAGACGGTAAAGAGCTCACCTGCCAATGCAGGAGACATAAAGATGCAGATTCAATCCCTGGGTCAAGAAGATCTCCTGGAGGAGGGCATGGCCATCCACTCCAGTATTCTTATCTGTAGAATCCTGTGGACAGAGGAGCCTGGCAGGCTATGGTCCATAACGTCGCACAGAGCTGGACACGACCGAATGACTTAGCACACAGCACACGTGTAACANTTCTCATCTGTAAAATGATGATGACAATATTGTATCAAACCTTCAAGGGTTATTGTGACACCAAATGAGATTAGTTATTCACTCAGCAAATATTTATTGACAGCCTGCCACATACAACACGTGTGACTCAGCTGTGGCTATGCAGTAAGAGAAAGAGACCTAGTCCTGCCCTCCTGGAGCAAGCTTTGTGTGTAGTTTAATAGGAGAAAGTGCTCTTTAAATGTCAGCTACTGCTAGCAGCAATAGCACTACTGATTACTTGAAATTAAGTCAGTCTGCTCTTCCTCGAATGGAATGTGTGCTTTTGCAGCTTAATGGATGGGAGATGCCCAGCCATCAGACTTGAACATTTTTGCTGGGAAGACTTTTTGCTGCTGTGAAGCTCTTTGTGGTACCTACTTCTCCTTGGCTCTTGTTGGATATTCCAGCCAGAAAGAGGGGGAAACCACCGTAGAGTTTGCTCAGTCCCTGCCAACCCCAATCCTACCCCTAATACTGAGGCCATGAGGAAACAAAAGACACACAAACAGGATTCATGAAATTCCACTGTAATTTGACATTGGAAGTGTTCCACTGGCAGATTTTCACATGCCAGAAGGTAATTTCCATTCACCATGTGAAAGCCTGTAATCATCAAATCTAGCAGTTGCTTCTTTATCACCAATCATCAGCCTTGTATCAAACTCAGAAGTGAATTATTTTACTAGAAAAGATTCTGCTGGACAAACGAGCTTAGCTCTGCACTTTTATACTTAGCCATTACAAAGTTCATCAGGGTCGTTGAGACTGTTTTAAGAATTCCTTATAGACATGCAGTCAGGATCAAATGAGGATTTATATGGTTCATGTCTCAAAGTTCTTATTATACAGCTCTCATGTACTTGCAGCTTCAGTACCGAATCCATTCTGAAAGTGGCTAGATGTGCCGTCTAAATGGATTTGCTAGATTGATCACAGCATAATTGTAGAGCTAATGGACAAGGAGATTGCAGAGGGCAGGCTCTGAAAGGTTAGGCAGTTATGCGAAGTGCAGGTTCTAGTGCATCAACTCCACAAAGAAAAGAACTTCTTGAAGAAAGCACTCTCTTTTATGCTGATGGGGCTCTCTGCCTCTGTTCCAGCCCTTACTTTATAAACACGTATTCATAGAATATATGTTCCTGTGGCAAAGGATCTTTAAAGGTATATGCTGATGATGTACACTGAACACAGTAGCTCTCTGTGTGGCCTTGGAGAAGCTATTAGCATCTTTGGGCATGTCTCTTACAGACATTCTCATCAGGAAAATGGGAAGTTGGGCCAGACTAGGTGTTGGATCTGGATGAGTAGCTGTGGACCCAGAGTTAGAAGCTGTAGAATCAGAACCCTAACAGTTAATATGACCTGAAGCAATCTCCTTAACTTCTCTGGGGCTTAGTGTCCTCCTTTGACAAAAGGAGCATACCTATGCTGCAGCTTTTAATGAGTAGTAACAAATGAGAAAGCACTCCATAAACCTAACGTGCTTGCTAAGTCACGTCCGACTCTGCAACCCAATGGACTATAGCCAGCCAGGCTCCTCTGTCCATAGGATTCTCCAGACAAGATTACTGGAGTGGGCTGCCATGCCCTCCTCCAGGGGATCTTCCCAACCCAGGATCAAATCCACTTTCTTAAATCTCCTGCATTGGCAGGCAGGTTCCTTACCACTAGCACCACCTGGGAAGCCCCTTGTAAACCAGAAGTAACTATGTAAATATCAATAATTATGTGAATTATTTCTATGATCTCTTCTGAAAGGCCAGCTCCTAGAGTTGGATAATCTTTCTCAACTCCTTTCAAGTTGTGTGGTTTTAGGCAGGGAAACTCATGTTTGCCTCAGTTTCCTTATCTATAAAGTAGGGATTTTAATAGGACTTGTCTCATAGGTTTGAAATAAGGATTAAGTGAGATGATGGATATGTTCTGGCATGATACCCGACACATGGTAAGACTAGATAATTTTCAGTCACTCCTCACTATTATTTTGGAGAAGGAAATGGCAGTCCACTCCAGTACTATTGCCTGGAAAATCCCATGGATAGAGGAGCCTAGTAGACCACAGTCCATGGGGTCACAAAGAGTCAGACACGACTGAGCGACTTCACTTTCACTGTTATCTACTCCATTTTTGATACATGACTAATGGAAGTTAATTTTCCTTTATTTAGGTTTTATTTTCAACTGTTTTAAGATGCTTCTAAGATAAAATTTATCATTTTAACCATAAGTGTGCCACTCAGTGAAGTACTTTCATGTTGTTGTGAAGACTGCCACCACCATTCATCTCCAGGACTCTTCATAGTGCAAAACTAAAGCTCTATACCCTTTAAACAACAACTCCATGTCTCCAGTTCCTGAAACGACCCTTCTAGTTTCTGTCTCTGCACATGACTATTCTAGATGATTCATATCAGTGTTTTTCTGACTGGCTTATTTCACTTAGCATAATGTCCTCAGAGTTGACCCATGTCCTCATTTGTCAGAATTCCCTTACTAATTGATTTAGGCTGGACAGTAGTACTCCACAGTATATATATATTGCATTTTGTTTATCCGTTCATCTGTCAATGGTCACTTAGGCTGCTTCCACCTTTTGGTTGTTTTGAATAATGCTGCTGTGAATATGAGTGCAAATATCTCTCTTTATATTATTTTTAATGTAAGATCATAGTTCATTATATGTCCCTGGTGACTCAGACGGTAAAGAGCTCACCTGCCAATGCAGGAGACATAAAGATGCAGATTCAATCCCTGGGTCAAGAAGATCTCCTGGAGGAGGGCATGGCCATCCACTCCAGTATTCTTATCTGTAGAATCCTGTGGACAGAGGAGCCTGGCAGGCTATGGTCCATAACGTCGCACAGAGCTGGACACGACCGAATGACTTAGCACACAGCACACGTGTAACACCAGTGCCTTATATCAGTATACGCCACAGGACTCAAGACCTAATGTTGTTAAACCTTCAGGAAGGTGGTAAATTGATGCTGTGGCTCCATGGAACTCTGGGAGCAAAGTCAGTGTCCCAAACAGAGGGAACAGGGACCATCATCACTCTTCCCCTGTTTCCTGATCGAGCTTGCTCTGTGGGCTGGTTTTTCCCTTGCACTTGGATGAAATTTGCAGTGTATTACTCTCACTCCCAGTTAATATCTGCATGTCCAGTCTCATGAAGATCAAAACCTAATTTGCATTCAAATGGAAGCTTCTCTCCAGCATAAAAACTGTGTCTGCATCTAGATGACAGTGGGGGTGGAGGGTGGCTGCTTCTCTGACCCCCCTCACCTTACACTTAGGGAGCCTCTGGCCCCTCCAGGGTTGAAGCTTGGCCAATTGATGATACCAGTCTGGCCTCTTCCACACTCCAGGCAGAAGATTTCTGGGCTCCATATTTCCCTTTAAAAAAATTCGACTGCTGGTTCCATACCTGGTCTCTGGGTACCATAGCCCTTGGACGCCTGACAACCATCAGTGGGAGTGCAGTTCCATCTCTCACACGACCCTGCTGTGGGCTGTTTCTTTTCAGCTCATAGATGTTTTTCTGGCCCCGCATGGCAGTATCACTGTTGAGCCTTTGCAATTGTTCTGCTACAGCCTCACTCACTGGCTCCAGAAAAGAGGGAGCAGCTGACAGGCCTGGAGTGAGACCCGCATGTCCATAAGTTTCTTTGAAGTAACCCTTGCCCAGCTTCTACCCTTGTTAACCCCTTTGAAAGGTGTCTCCTGGACAAAGGAACACAAAATGTATCTTCAAGCAATTCCTTTGCATGCGCTTCTACGTTTAGTGTCATTCTTTGGCGTGTGAGCAGTTGATATGGTTTTGGGGCATCACTGAAATGCAGAAGACCCCCATTTTAACATTCTTCTACTGAAGCTAAGTGTAATAGTACAGATTTATTTGAAGTCTGAGAACGAATTTATGTCCATAGAAGTGTGGTTGTGTATAAGAGAGTGTCTCTCTTAAGATACAAAAAAGCTCAAGCTCGAAAGAGAAAGATAATAGGGAAATGACTGGCATTCAGAATATATAAACCACCATGGACTACAGACTGATTTAAAAAAGAAAAAGGGAATAATCCAATAGAAAGCCCAGCAAAGAATTTTTTTTTTTAAGAAAATTCACAGAAAAGCAGCAATTTGACAGAATTTCTGGTCCAAAGAAAATACATTTAAGTCCTTTGAGAGAACTTATTTTGGTACACATTTATTGAGCTTCCGCTCTATGTCAAGTAATACAGGAAGGAAGTGGGAATCAAAGGTCATTAAGATAGGTCTCTTACCCCAGTAATTTATAATGTGGGTGTGAGAGACAGGCCCATAAATGGAATCTGAGAAGTGAGTACAATGGCTATGAGATTTAATACCATATTGATTAACAAGGAACCTTAAGAGGTGATGGGTATCTCGCTAGTAAAATTTTCTTCATATGATCGGTTTTGCTGAGATACATTTAGTCTAGTTTTTTGTTCTGTCCCAACACTCACAAGGAAGGGATTGTTTTATCTACTCTAAAATGATAGGTCTAAGATAATGGAATCAATATTCCATTTAGACTTAAAACAGAGTGGAGTTTAATTACTTGCATGAATTCGTTAGACCGGAGCAAAAGGCTTCATGAGAGTTTAGTGAAAGTGTTAGTGGCTCAGTCACATCTGACTCTTTTGCAGCCCTGTAGACTGTAGCCCACCAGGCTCCTCTGTCCATGGAATTCTGTAGGCAAAGATACTGGAGTAGGTAGCCATTCCCTTTTCCAAGGGATCTTCCTCACCCAGGGATTGAGCCTGGGTCGCCTGCATTGCAGCAGTATTCTTTACTGTCTGAGCCACCAGGGAATTTCTATTTCTCTTAACTCCTTTAGTCAATACTCTTTGTGGGAGTCCCCTTGACTTAACAGTTATTGCTATAAAAGCAACTATTTTTTTGGCATCTGACCCCAATCGTGTTATTTCTAAAAAGTGAAAAGAAAGTAAAGGAAAACAGCATTGAGTTTCTAGGTTTTTAGAAATGATCTCATATTAAAACTATTTGTAGGGATTTGTTTTCTCCTCTCTTAATTTGGTTTTGATTCCACTTTTGAATGAATACCTTGCCTTCTCTCTGGAATGCAGCGTCCACGTATACAGCTTCATAGCCAGCGGTTGTTAGTTGCCAGTCACAGCCACCCTTCCCATAATTAAATACAGAATTATATATAGGAGTATATATACTTAAAAAAAGAAGTCTCCACAATTCTCTTTAGATTTTCAAAGGAGTCTATGACTCGAAGAAGAGCCATCTCGTACCCTGATGGATGTTGTACGCGGTTTAAGTCTACTCACTTTTGCGATCCATGTGAAGCTTTAGCGGCTTTTGATTTTCCAGCCGCATTTGGCAGTTCACAGCCTCATCCAGACTCCACAAAGTCAACAAGTCACCTAATTAGTCAGTCTTCTCCTTGCTAGCTGCAGAACAACACGCAGACCCCGGCTGGGCATTCCAGGTGCTTCTGGGGAACAGAAGTGTAAACAAACACTGCCTTCAAAGGAGAGGAGATCTAGACCAGTGCCCTCCTGCCGCAGGAGAGGAGATCTAGACCAGTGCCCGGTTCAATCGTGCCCTGGAGCTTGGCTGGCCGTGACGTTTCAGGATTAGGACTTAGAGATCAGAACACGTAGCTGTGGCATTTCCAAGACAAACTGCGTGGGATTAGGAAACAAAGCCTTGGCAATATTTTCATTAGAAATGCTCCCATTCTCTGAGTTGTTCCTAAGCTCCACACCTGTGCGAAAGCAGTCATGTACGTTCTCACTTAATCTTTAAACAGTTCTGATTATCCCCGTTTTACAGTTCATACAACTGAAGCTTACCAAGATTATGAAACATGTCTGCCATCACTCAGCCAGTTAGTGGTAAAGGGTACAACTTTCCTCTCACTCAAACCTGTATAGATGATCAGCCAGCTCTTCTGCCTATGGTGATAGTCTCATCTCTACCTGGTTCCTGTCCACTCTCATTAAACCGGTCATCATTTGTTTCCGATGACCAGTTTATAGTGGATGGTCACATTTGAAATATAATTATTTTTATTATATTAAAAAAAATACAATTATTTTGATATAATTATTCTGATAATATAAATATTCTGATATATTCTACTATAATGTATTCTGATACAGAATAATGTGTGCACACAGTAGTGGAATAAATTTGGTTATTTTTTTAATTCTTCTCTTACTACTTTAAAAGATCTTTTCCCTGAATATATTGCTAATTAAAGGTAGTTTTATTGAGTCACATTCTGATCTACTCACTCCTCCCCTCACCTGTGTCCATTGGCAGACATTCTTCCCAATATTTGTGTGTGTGTGTGTGTGTGTGTGTGTGCGTGCGTGCATGCGTGCACTCAATAGTGTCAGTCTGTAGCCAGCCAGGCTCCTCTGTCCATGGAGTTCTACAGGCAGGAATACTGGAGTGAGTTGCCATGCCCTTCTCCTAGGGATCTTCCCCACCCAGGGATGGAACCCACATCTCTTATGTCTCCTGCATTGGCAGGTGGGTTCTTTACCTCAGGCACCACCTGGGAAGCCCTCCCAACATTTATATTGTAGACCCAGGTTCGATTTCTGGGTCGGGAAGATTCCCTGGAGAAGGGAATGACTACCCACTCCAGTGTTCTTGCCTGGGAGATCCCATGAATAAAGCAGAAGCCTGGCAGGGTACAGTCCACAGGGTCACAATGAGTTGGACACAGTTGAGTGACTAACACTTTATATTGTTAGACTGTGTTAAATCTTGCCAACCTAGTGGCAGTGAAGTGGTCGTTCATTATAGCTGTGAGTATAGACATATTTATGGGCATATCAATTTGTGAATTGCTTATTTTCTTTGAGGCCATTCACCTCTTTCTTATTCATGTATAATATCCTTTATATGTTCCAAATATGAATATTTTACCATCCTGTGCTACAAATGTATTCTCCCATGTGTGGCTTGTCTTCCTTGTAGCTTTTCCTCTTCCATCCTTTCTGTTTGGGGCCACACTGCAGAGCATGGGGGTTCTTAGTTCCCCCAACTATGGATTGAACCGGTGCCCCTGCACTGGCAGCCTGGGGCCCTAACCACACTGGACCACAGGGAATTCCATCCATCCGCTTGAGTTTCTAAAGGTCACCTGTATTGGTTCATAAAACGTTGGTTCTTATGCATCAACCTTTAATCATTTCAGAGCTTATGCTTGTATACATCATCCCCTTTTCACTAGTCATAAAATTTGTGAAACTTTTCTTCCTCTGCAGTTCTTTCAGAGGTGCTTGTCAGCTCGGGCTCAAAAAAGAAAGAAACGAATAGCCAAAAAGTCTCAACAAGCCTGAGTCAGCACTCACGGCCGTGCACACGCCGCTCGGCTGTTTGCTTTGCAGTCTGCCTCTGGAGCTGCTTTTCGGTCCATTTATCCTGGCGCTCTGTGTCCCCAAGGCAGAGGAGCCAAAAGATGGTTTCTCCGCACTGCTTATCACTACAGAGATTAGGGCTTTCTTCTAGAAGAGCTTCAGGCATTCTCTCTTGCCAGCTCTTCATCTTTTGATGGGGAGCTTTACTCAGCAGTGGTACCTGTCTTTTATTCTATTCTTTTTAGACTACACTGTGTGGCTTGCAGGGTCTTAGTTCCCCAACCAGAAATAGAACCCTGGGTGCTCAACAGTGCAAGTGGGGAGTCCACTTTTGGGCATTCTCGATACCTGGTCTTTTAGGAGGCTGGTTTCTGTTTGTTTGGGGAATTTTGAATTTGGGATGGGAAAGGTATCAGAAGTCATGCTCTGCGCCCCTCACCCCAGTCCCATTTCTCTGCCTCTCCACTAGAAGTGATCACCATCCTCGACTTTGGGAATTGACACTCAGGTTTTTAGTTATTGCTGCTAGCTTACATATATTTTTTGGTATATATCAAGTATTTGCATAAACTTTTTTAAAATTTAGAAGTAAAATATCTAAATTACAGGTCACCAAATTTTACAGCCTGATCTTCAAATGCTTCAGTGAAATTCTATTATAATATTAAGTTAGACTAATGGGGTCATTTTAATGCCAATATGATTTATTGATCATTTTCTGCTNGTTGGTTCTTATACATCAACCTTTAATCATTTCAGAGCTTATGCTTGTATACATCATCCCCTTTTCACTAGTCATAAAATTTGTGAAACTTTTCTTCCTCTGCAGTTCTTTCAGAGGTGCTTGTCAGCTCGGGCTCAAAAAAGAAAGAAACGAATAGCCAAAAAGTCTCAACAAGCCTGAGTCAGCACTCACGGCCGTGCACACGCCGCTCGGCTGTTTGCTTTGCAGTCTGCCTCTGGAGCTGCTTTTCGGTCCATTTATCCTGGCGCTCTGTGTCCCCAAGGCAGAGGAGCCAAAAGATGGTTTCTCCGCACTGCTTATCACTACAGAGATTAGGGCTTTCTTCTAGAAGAGCTTCAGGCATTCTCTCTTGCCAGCTCTTCATCTTTTGATGGGGAGCTTTACTCAGCAGTGGTACCTGTCTTTTATTCTATTCTTTTTAGACTACACTGTGTGGCTTGCAGGGTCTTAGTTCCCCAACCAGAAATAGAACCCTGGGTGCTCAACAGTGCAAGTGGGGAGTCCGCTTTTGGGCATTCTCGATACCTGGTCTTTTAGGAGGCTGGTTTCTGTTTGTTTGGGGAATTTTGAATTTGGGANCCCCCAGCATTGGTATGTTTAAGCCTAATTCTCAGTGGGATGGTGTATCACGATGTGAGGCCTTTGGGAGTGATTGGGTTGATGTTACTAGAAGGTTAGGCCTTAGGATGATTAGGGCATATGGATGCACCCCTCATGCAAGGGATTAGTGCTCTTATAAAAGACAAGATCCCTCCCCACTTTCACCACATGAGGATATACAGTGAGGAGACTGCCATCTAAGAAACAACAAGAAGACCCTTGCCAGATATCCAATCCACTTATGCCTTGATCTCAGACATCCCAGCTTCCAAAAGTATCAGTGATAAATCTCTGCTGTTTACATGTCCACCCAATACTATGATATTCCTTATAGCAGCCCGAAAGGACTGAGACAGTGAATAAGCCCATCAAAAAAGAGACATTCTATGGCTTCACTGGCATGAGACAGCCAGGAAGAAAGGGGAAGGAAAAATGAAATGTTAGTGTTTGAGGGGTACAGTTTTGCAAGACGAAAAGACCTATCGAGAGAGACGGTGGCTGTACAACAAAGTGAAGCTACTTAACACTGGTGAACTGTCCACCTAAAAATGGAAAAGGTGGTCAGTTTGACGTTATATGTGTTTTACCACAATTCAAAATTAAAAAAAATATATATTTATATTAGACATATTTAATAGCTCAAGAAAACCACAATGCAAAGGGGCTTTAACAGAAACAGACAAAGAAAATACTGCCCATGACTTCCCAAGCATTATGAGACCGGAATTTCATGGGGTTGCAAAGAGCTGGACACAACTGAGCGACGGAACTAAACTGAACCGATGAAAACCGAAGAATTGACGCTTTTGAGCTGTGGTGCTGGAGAAGACTCTCGAGAGTCCCTTGGACTGCAAGGAGATCCAACCAGTCAATCCCAAAGGAAATCAATCCTGAATATTCACTGGAAGGACTGATGCTGAAGCTGAAGCTCCAATACTTTGGATACCTGATGCAAAGAGCCGACTCATTGGAAAAGATCCTAATGCTGGGAAAGACTGAAGGCAGGAGGAGAAGGAGGGGACAGAGGATGAGATGGTTGGATGGCATCACCAACTCAATGGACATGAGTTTGAGCAAGCTCCAGGAGATGGTGAAGGACAGGGAAGCCTGGCGTGGTGCCGTCCATGGGGTTGCAAAGAGTTGGACATGACTGAGCGACTGAACAACAATGAAGTTGCTCAAAAGTCTTGTTCCTGTGCCAACCCTGTTGAACCCTATACTCCAAAGCCCCTTTGCACTGAGTGTAGAACATAGGCTAGGGGCCAAAGAGCTGGGGTCCCAAAGAGCTGGACCTTGTCAGCTGGTTCAGCCTCTTCACCCTTTTGTTAATCCTTATCTGCAGAGCTGTCATGACAACCTGTGCGAAGCTCTTGGCACTGGCCTGGCATAGCATCATCACTGTGCTGGATCTTACCTGCACATCATACAGGAACTGGAAACGACTTTCTTTGCTTGCAGCTTCTCTCACAGCCCAAGCCAGGTCCACAGACCCTTTCCCACCAATCGACCAGTGATAGCAGGGGACTGCATTAAAGGCGCCGGCCCGCTTTGCAAGCTCACAAACCAAGTCAATCTCTGCGCGGGTGTCGGTCCTGGTGATGAAAATGTTTGTGGTTTTGCATCTGCATTCATTTAGCGATGTTTTCAAAGAAAGACTAACTGCTTATACAGAACTTTGCTCCCAAACACTGAATATATTCTAAACATCCAAAGTGGTTACATTGTGCTTAAATAAATCAGATCTTAAGCAAAGCTTGGGGGGGGGGGGATCTTTTCCAACTATTGTCTCAAATATTTCAAGTTGTTAAAGGTTTTATTGAGAAAATTCCATAGCACATCCCTTTGATCATCCATTGTCTTTCAGTAAGACATGCTGGTCAGAATTAATAATAATAATAATAAAAGCGAAAGAAATGGTAACTTACTTTACAGATTTCATTTCCCTGCTAATATTTGAGAACACATCTGCTAAAGTAAAACCAATCCAAAGAAAACCAAACAAACAAATAGAATGAGTAGAGTATTTCTCTATACTTTAGGTGAAGCACAGAAAAGCCCAAACATCCTCAAAACACAAATGCACTTCACAGGGTGGCCCAGTGATACGCACACATTTAAAGTAGGGCGCTTGACTTACTTGAAGACATTCAGAGCCACGACAACAGGGACCCCGAAGAGCTGAGCGATCTGAATTTGCTTCTCCAGGTTACAGCAGCCGTCTGCCACCAGCTGGAGGTTCTGTAAGAAAACCAGACCCCTGCATAGTATCACCTCCCATTAAACCTCCCAAATGACAACAGCAGGCCCACTCTGGCAGGTTTGGTTCCATCTATGCTCACTTTAGCTTCCCTGGTGGCTCAGTCAGTAAAGAAATCGGCCTGCAATGCAGGAGACCTGGGTTTGATCCCTGGGTTGGGAAGATCCCCTGGAGGAGGGCATGACAGCCCACTCCAGTATTCCTCCCTGTAGAATCCTTATAAACAGAGGAGCCTAATGGGCAGCAGACCACGGGATCGCGAAGAGTCAGATATGACTGAGCAACTAAGCCCAGCACATGCTTACTTTATTGTCCTGGAAGCTATGCAAGAAAGCCTGTCTTTTTTTTTTTACCCCCCAAGAAAAGATGGCTGCAGAAGGAGGAGGCTCATTTTCCAAATAAAGTCTAAAATTATTCTAGATCCAATGGCATATTTGGGTATACAGCCAGGCAGCTATTTCTGCTGCTGACTGGCAGCCAACACATCAGCAACATGCCCACGCTCTGTGGGCTGGTGGACAAGAAGGCATGAGGTCCCCGGAGGGTGACAGCCTTGTCCAGCTACTCTCTGCTCAAATTCATGGTGCCACCTGTAGGAGCTAAGAGGTACTGCTGCCAGTCAATCAAAATCTGCAAGTCATCAAAAGAATACATGGGTATAAGGTTCATATAGGCTTCCCTGGAGGCTCAGATGGTAAAGAACCCACCTGCAATGCGGGAGACCTGCGTTCAATCCCTGGGTTGAGAAGATCCCCTCGAGGAGGGCATGGCAACCCACTCCAGTGTTTTTGCTGGGAGAATCCCCGGGGACAGAGGAGCCTGATGGGTTACAGACTACAGGGTTGCAAAGAGTTGGGCACGACTAAGTGACTAAACCCACAAGCTTCATACACCTTTATGTGCTGGAGACCATGAAGCCTACTCTGATGACTGCCCAGACAGAAAGCCTACACCCATCTTTTCTTAAGATTGGAGAGTTAACTGAATGGATTTTTATCCCTTCCTCCACCCATTAGATTATTAAAGAAGCACGTTTTCTAAGAGGCCACTGGCAGAGAACCAGTTTCCTGACGGAGACTCAGCTGCTAGCCAATGGTTAACTGGATTTGAATAATTCTTCACTCTTACCTCTTCCATATATTCCTTTTTAAGAGGGACCCCAGCAGTTACCTGAGATAAGAAAAGATAAAAATTAAGAATAGTCCTGTCACACTGTTAACTCTGATTAAAGATCTGAAAGAAAAACAAGTCATGGTCCCTTTCTGGGGAGGTTCACTTGAAAAGCACATTTTGTGCTTTAAACCAATCATTGGTGGCCCTGAAGGAACATTAAGTCTTTTGGGCGCTTTTAAAAAAATCACTGAAGCCTGAGCTCCACCCTGACCAATTAAACCAGGATTTCTGGGAGTGGGACCCATGGTCAGCAACAGTTAAAAAACTCCTCAGGCAATTCTAATTTCATACTGTTGCCCTTTATCCTAGCAAAAAAGGGAACCCACAATATGATTTATACAGAGTGCATCATCATTCTAAATAAATTCTAAACCGTTTTAAAACAATTGCCATTAGTTTCTCCATTTTGAGCCTAATTTCTCACAGAAACCAATGGGGTTGGCAGCTTAAAGATAAGGAAACTGAAGCTGAGAGAAGGCAGGTGTCTTGCCCACGGTTACACAACAAATGAGAGGTGGAACAGGAGCATGGTGCCACCTGTAGGAGCTCACAGTCCCACTGTGAGGAACTGTGAGGGGGGGGTCTATACCCTGCAACTGGTTTCAGTGAGAAACCCTAGCCATTTTAACTCACCAAGGATGTGGTGATCTACTCTCCTCTCTGCAAAGAGGTCTTGAGAATATTAGAAATCCTTTGAAAAGTTACCTCTACGACAATTTTTTTAATTGTGAAGGAACATGATTATTCCAGATATTTCTATGATGGTGTTTTTGAATGACACAGTGTAGATGGGACACATCCAAGCAGTTGAAGGGCTGTTAGAACAAAAACAAGCTGTGCAAAATTCTCCAGCAGACTGGGACTGGTATATTGGCTTTTCTGAGTCTTCAGTTGCCCACTCTGTAGATTTTTGGACTTGTGAGCCTCCATAATTGGGTGTTAATAATTCCTTACAATAACTTTTTAATATAAATACACATCCTATTGGTTGTGGAGAACCCTCCGTATGACATGGTGTTTAAAAAACTAATTATGAAAGAAATATCTGGATCCAAAAGTGTTCGTTCTTTTACTGTATCAAGAATGATCAGCATTTTGGAAGATGAGATATGCCTGGGGCTAAATTGGGCAAGTTCAAGGGTCATAGGATTTTTCCACTGCACAAATTATGGGAAAAAAACAAGCTGAATAAACATAAGAGGCAGCCGTGGTTATCTGTGTAACGATATCAAAAGGAAGTAGAAATGATAAAGGATCAAAAACATTAGTAACAGAGTTGATTCAAGTACGAAGGAATGAGGTGGATAACAGAGATACAGGATTAAGAAGATTAAAGTTCATTCATTATTCAATTACTGAAAACATTTCCTTGATACAGACTATGCCAGGCATGAGGAATATACAAATTAATAAGACACAGTCCTTAATTTCCAGGAATTCAGAGTTAAGGAGANTGAACAGCTTTTCCCCACCATATGTATTTGTTCTTAGTAGTAAGACGGATCATGGCCATCACCTGTGTTGTTCTGTATTCCCTGCTTTCTTATGAAGTTGGTGCATCCGTCATCAGTGAGACAATACTTTTCATCACCAGGTACTGCTGTGTTGTAGTAAACACATCATTGACACAGAACATCAGACTTTGCTTAGCGGACTTTTTATTCATATTTCCAGGTCTTATGGTATATAAGTTTATTGTTAGCATAATCGTGTACAAGCTTTTGTTTTATCACAGCGAACACATTTAGTGTCTAGAAAGTACACGGCTCCTTTGTTATGCTTGAACTAGAGCAGAATGTCTGCCTCTGGGCATTTGGGGTGAATAATTCTGGGTGGTTGGTTTTTTGTGTTTTGGGTTTTTTCAAGGGGGTAAGTGTCTGTCCTCTGCATTCTATGGTGTTTACCAGCATCCCTGGCTCCCACTTACTCGATGCCAGTTAGAGTAACCAAAAATGATTTCAGATGCTGTGAAGTGTTCCCAGTTGAGAAGCACCGGACCACACTTAAGATTGTGATTTGACAGAAATGGGTTCAGTGAAGGTACTAACCCATGATATCATCCAGAGTTAAACATAGAGGAGAGTTGATTCAAATTTACCTACATGCTCGTAAATGATTAAACATTTTAAAAGTACCAAAGGGAATTCAAACAGGAAAAAAAGAATCAAAAGAAAGATCAGAAAGATGCTCCTTTGTCATTAGGTAATGAATGGATCGTTCTCGTCTTTGTCATGTTGAATATGTACAGACAGCCCTGTTTCCTCACTAAGTGAAGACAAGGGCATGTTGATAAATGTTTAAATGCCTGGCAGGGTGATAGAAGTTCATGAATTATTGAATGAGAAGAAACAAAGATTGTTTCTAAGTTCTGGGGTGTGTATGTTTAGTCAAGTGTGTTTGTGCAGAAATGGCAGAGAGCACGTAATACAGAAAGGCGGACTCTGCCCCACGCATCAGAGGGACCTCAGATACCATCGTAGCTTCTGCGTTATCTCAAGAAAAGAGCTTACCTGGCACATAGGAGCCCCCAAGGAGGTCAGTGTGTGTGATCCCTAACGATCCCTTATAGCCCTGGAACTTTTATGAGACCATAGCTTAGAGAGAGCTTCCCTGGTGGCTCAGCTGGTAAAGAATCTGCCTGCAATGCGGGAGACCTGGGTTCGATCCCTGGATTGGGAAGATCCCCTGGAGAAGGAAAACTGTGCCCTCTCCAATATTCTGGCCTGGAGAATTCCATGGACTGTACAGTCCGTGGGGTCGCAAAGAGTCGGACATGACTGAGCAAGTTTCACTTTTCGTAGCTTATAGGGTCTACCTCTGATGTCATGATCATAGCAGGGTCTTTGTGTTGTTGTTTTATAAGATAGCAGATCAGTGATTACTGTAAAATGTGAGTCCTATTTGTCCCTGCAACTTCTGTGTACAGAGCAAGTAGGGACGTGACAAAATAAGTTACATATAAGCATCATCTGTCTGCCTCACTGAATAATTTCATCAACAGCAAGCATGCCTGCCAGTAGTGGCTCTTTTGTTGCTATTTTTTCTATTCCGTTTGTACCATGTGACTCACAGTGTCCTAGCAGATAAGAACAGAGAGACCTGGTTGTCCAGTACTGGCTTTTGTGCAGAGCTGTTTCCTGTGAGGTTACTAACAGTGTTTGTCCAAATAGTGAGTCCTTTCCCAAAGCAGACCCACCAACAGTTCCTTTCTGAGAAGATTATGGGTTTCAGAGTTCTAATCAAACCAGGCTACCAAATGGCTATCTACTAGCTTCTGTGCTCACCCAATCAAGAGTATCAACGTTTCCTGTTGCCATTCATGCTGTAAGTTGAATAGCTGTAAACTCCTCCCCGCTCTGCCCCCCAAAGAAAAGGGATCGCCAAGGCAAATAATTCTTGTGACATGGGCAATTTCTCGCAAACCTTTTTAAAACATGCAGCTTTCAGAAGTCTACATTGTGTGCTTTTTAGGAATGCTAAATCATGGTAAACGTATTTGCTTCTTGACTGAAGACCAAGTCTGAGCTATAGTCCACATTAAGTAATCCCTTCACTTGTATCTGTTTTTAAAATTATAGAGAGGACTTTTACAGGAAGGGAATACATGGCTTATTTCAGATCACTAACGTTTTCTTCAGATCACTAAGAAAATGTTACTTACAGGTTTTTGATGTCGACAAGTCCCAGGAATTGGCTAGGAAAAGGAACTTGCCCCCACTCAACAGCCAGATAGCGTGCCCCCTTCCCAAGGGCCGAAGACACAGCTATACAGCACGGCACAGTGAAACATCGAAGCTAGTTCTTCTTGATGACACCTTATGAAGTGGTCCTTAATTTTAGAATTACCCACCAGCATACCTCCCATTTTCTTATAGCAGTCTGATATTTGAAAACAAAAGCACAGTATTTCAGACGTTTTCAGCGGATGAGAATCTGGCACTTCCTCGTTGTTCGGGTTTTCTTCACATTCTTTGCCTCCATATTTCCTTTGCATTTAGAAGCCACAGTCCTGAAACTTTACCGAGGCATCCTGTTTCCTTCCCCAGCTGAGGTTCTATTTGTTACAATTCCCCATACCTCCATATGTGTCCATCTACCATTTCCACTGAATGAAGCGNCCCGCTCTGCCCCCCAAAGAAAAGGGATCGCCAAGGCAAATAATTCTTGTGACATGGGCAATTTTTCGCAAACCTTTTTAAAACATGCAGCTTTCAGAAGTCTACATTGTGTGCTTTTTAGGAATGCTAAATCATGGTAAACGTATTTGCTTCTTGACTGAAGACCAAGTCTGAGCTACAGTCCACATTAAGTAATCCCTTCACTTGTATCTGTTTTTAAAATTATAGAGAGGACTTTTACAGGAAGGGAATACATGGCTTATTTCAGATCACTAACGTTTTCTTCAGATCACTAAGAAAATGTTACTTACAGGTTTTTGATGTCGACAAGTCCCAGGAATTGGCTAGGAAAAGGAACTTGCCCCCACTCAACAGCCAGATAGCGTGCCCCCTTCCCAAGGGCCGAAGACACAGCTATACAGCACGGCACAGTGAAACATCGAAGCTAGTTCTTCTTGATGACACCTTATGAAGTGGTCCTTAATTTTAGAATTACCCACCAGCATACCTCCCATTTTCTTATAGCAGTCTGATATTTGAAAACAAAAGCACAGTATTTCAGACGTTTTCAGCGGATGAGAATCTGGCACTTCCTCGTTGTTCGGGTTTTCTTCACATTCTTTGCCTCCATATTTCCTTTGCATTTAGAAGCCACAGTCCTGAAACTTTACCGAGGCATCCTGTTTCCTTCCCCAGCTGAGGTTCTATTTGTTACAATTCCCCATACCTCCATATGTGTCCATCTACCATTTCCACTGAATGAAGCATTTACTTTAGGTCACCACTGGCTCCTTCTCTGATAGTTTCTTCTTTTCTTTGTTAATTAATTCTTCTTCTTTTTTCTTTTTTTGCACTGGGTGTTATGTTGGTTACTAGTGATACCAAGATGATTAAGATATGGTGCCGTCCTCCAATCAGGCTAGTTAGGATGCTACATGCAGAAATAGGTGTGGGTCTGTGGGGCAGCAAACCAGAAGGTAGGAGGGGCAGAGAGCAGCTTCCTCTTCCTGAGACAATCAGAGGTGCCTACTTGGAGAGCATGGCAATCCACTCCAGTATTCTTGCCTGGAGAATCCCATGGACAGAAGAGCCTGGCAAGCTACAGTCCATAGGGTCGCAAAGAGTCAGACACAACTGAAACAACTTGGCACGCACACATGTGCCTTGCAGTGTTAATCTCTCCTACAGACATGGTCCCTATCCTTATGGAGTTTATAGTCTTAATAGGGGAGCTTCATGTGGAAACGTGCACCCAACTGGAAAGACCTTAGAGATCATTTCATCAAACCCTGTTAGGTGGATAATAGTCTACTTCTGACAATAGGATAACATTAACCAGTTTTTAAGATACCTTAGCATTTAAAAATAAAACCTGTAAAACTTTGGTAACTTGAATCCCTATACCAGGGGTACCACTGAGACAGGGATTTTTGCTGTCAACAATCTCCTCTGGTTTTGACCTTTAACTACAATCAGCCCTTTGCATCTGCAGATATGGAAGGCTGACTACATTCAATGTACCACTCCATTTTATATAAAGAGTTTTATAGAAGCATCCTCAGATTATGGTGTTCGCAGGGGCTGCTGGAACTAATCTCCCGTGAATGCCAAGGGTCAGCTACAGTAATCAAATCACCAAAATTGTCCTAAATTCTGTGTTAAAAGGAATGTCTTACTTCTTCAAATTGTCCTGCTATGTCTCTTGTTCAAAGGAAATATAGTAAAGGGGAAGAAAATGACTTGTAGCTATGTTCATTCCAAATTGAATACTTTCAAAGGAATATTTTTCAACATGTCAAAAGCATATCAACAGTCCTAAAAAAATTTTATGTCCTCTGGCACCATACTCTTTCCCTTGGGAATTTATTCCAAGAATATAATTTGAAACAAGTTAAACTCACATGCACAGATACTTTGCAGCAGTCTTTATATTGGAAACAACTCAAACATCGAATAACAGGCGGAAGAATTTTGCAAATCTTGGTACATCAACTTAACAAAATTATAAACTGCCACTTATAATCATGAATTTTGAAAGTTTGTAGTAAGAGAACTGTTTGTAGTAAAGAGAACTTTAAAAGAGCAGACTACAAAATTCTACCTATTCTAAAAAATTATATAGTCATATGAGGCACTAAAAGGAAACCACAAAGGATTAGGATAACTGGTTGACTAAAGAAAGGTCAGAAACAGTCTGAGGAAAAAAGGATCTGAGATTACTGGTGTTTTATTTTTATTAATTTTTAAAAAATATGTGTATTCAGTGAATACTGGTCACAAATATCCTCATTTGTTCACAAGTTAAATAGGTTTTATTTTATCTTAGTAAATTCTTTTACTGTCTGTTCCTATCTCTGCCATAAATTATGGCTTTGGTTGTACTGTGAGTATGTAGTACATATTCCATAAATATTCACCTTCTATTTACATTGATAGTATTTCTTTCCTAGAGCAGTGTACTTCTCAAATTTTAATGAGCATTCATCTCACCAGGGGATCTTGTCAGAATGCCGGTTCTGGTTCAGTAGTTCTGGGATAGAACCCATGAGTCTGCGTTTCTAAGCCCCCAGGGGCTGCTCGTGGTCCAGCTCTCTGCTCTGTGTATGAAGATGCTGCTGCTGACCCAGAGTCAGGGGTTATCCTCTTGGAAGGCAGTGTTGGGATAGCCTCCCTGATACAGCCATAACTGCCTCAGTCACATTTCTAGCAGTCTGGGGGCAGGGAAAGAATGGTTACAGATGACTATCTTCTGTGGTTGTGAAATAAAGATGCTATCTTCTCGAGCCTGATGATCGACCTTAAGCCACTCCACTAATATCAACTTTGTTCCCTAATAGAAATGGCATTAATATAACTGATTCTGTGTGTGTCTTATAAAGAGTAAGAAAAGATTCTCTATGGTAATCATGCTAGCAGCGTTGTTTGACACTGATTGACTATTTGGAACCTGATTAAAAACTTGAAAATCCCATCTGGGTTAAGAAAAGCTTTGCCTTGACATTCTACACTGGAAGAAAAATCTTGGCCAGGGCAGTGAATCCTTAAGGAGCAGTGGTGTGAAGCTGAGTCAAGAGTCATATTTTTACAATTCTGAATGTTGTAAACATAAGGAACATAAAGAAGCAGAACATTTTCTAAAACCAGGGGAATGTCTTTTTACCTTTGTGTAAGGCAATGGCACCCAACTCCTGTACTCTTGCCATGGATGGAGGAGCCAGGTAGGCTGCAGTCCATGGGGTCACCAAGAGTCGGACATGACTGAGTGACTTCACTTTCACTTTTTACTTTCATGCATTGGAGAAGGAAATGGCAGCCCACTCCAGTGTTCTTGCTTGGACGGGGGAGCCTGGTGGGCTGCCATCTGTGGGGTCGCACAGAGTCGGACACAACTGAAGTGACTTAGCAGTAGCATGAACAGTGTACCATGGTGTATAGTAGCCTTGAACATGGAGAGGAATTTGTCATCCTTTGAATTTGAACCACACCAATGATTGTCAAAACTTACCATTGTTTTAGAAGATCATAGCAGGTTTCCAACTCAATTCTCCACAGTGACTGAAGCTGGCTTTGGTGCTGATATTGGCATGGAGAAATTCTTCAACATCAAGTGCAGAGCTTCTGGTTTGGTGCCCAATGTTGTGGTTCTTGTGGCGACCGTGAGGGCTCTGAAGATGCACGGAGGTGGACCAAGCGTAAGTTCCATGCTTTTAATAAAACAGAATGAAGCCTAATTGAGTGTTCAAAACACTCAAACCTGCTTCATCACTACGGTTTTCTAAAATGTCTTCTTTTTCACAAATCACTATTTCAGGGCACTTAGAGTTCAGTAAGATCAAGTAATTAGTTACACCCACAAAGTTATTTCTAAGCAGTATTTTGGAAAGGAGCATAATGTAACCACTAAGAGGCTAAACTGAAGTTTGTGTCAACATTTTATAACCCCCTGGTAATGGGAGGATAGAGGCTCTGTTTCCTGAATGAAGAACAGAAGGGTAAGAGTGATGGCTTTTGAGGGTGGGTAGTTCAGTGTTTGCATGGATCATTTTTTGGTTCGCTGATGCTACATCTCATCAGATTTCATCTAGCACTATTTTCCTCCTGTTTCTGTTTATTGTGATTTCATTTTATAACTAACTCTGTTAGAGCACTAGCTTATTTCTGAGAGAGCTTTGCTTGGAGATCTCAAATTCTGTTTTAACATTTTAAAAGACTTTATCAAAAGTCTCACATGTAGAATTCACACACAACTGAAAGGGAAATTTGTCTTTTCCATTGCAAAGGTGTATTTTTTTTTTTTTTTTAGGGTATTTCCAAAGGGAGAATGAGAAATCTTGAGCTCATTCATCAGTTTTGAAATAAAATGATTTGGCATTTCTTTATCACTTAAATCTTGATACACAACGCAAACTGCCAAATCTGATTTCTTAACTGGCAGGCTCTGTATGCAAACATCACACAGTAATCAGTTACATAACATAAAGAAATAAGTTTGCTATGATGAAACACTATAATATGTAGTATTTAATTGTCTTAGCAATTCTTTGTCCTAGGAGGGGCAGATGTTATTTTATACCATTTTACAGATGAGGAAACTAAGGTTTAGTGGGTTTGGGGGGTTGTGAGCAGTATCACCAGGTCTGAAGTCTATGGCTGAGATCCAGATCCTCCACTTTTTGTCCAGCAGACAGAGCTGAATATGAATAAAGGGGAAACTTTTTTGAATCCCTAATCCATTCATTGATACCAGAAATAAATTTGAAATTCCCTCTCCCCCTGTTTTACAATCTAAAAATTATAAAATCAAAGGGCTTTAATACTCAAAGGGCTTAGACACTGTCTAGTCTGGTTCAGATAAGATTACAGAGCCACAGGAGGATTCCAGGTCTTGCTGAGTAATCTATTTAGGGGACTAATCAAACATGAAATCAAGGTCTCTTGACTTTAATTCCACACTCCAGTCTCTCTCCTATAAGAATTCACTACATGATCTATAACCCTATTTCAGTTCATCTTAATGTGTGTGCTCTGTTTTACAATGATTGCATTTTCTGCTCACCTTAATCCTTGGTACCTCGTCCACTTCTACATAATGTCATGGTTCCATGCTAGTGATGATTGTAACAGGACTCAGAATAATAGACGCAGATACAGTTGGAAAATGATAAAGGGGAGGATCAGGAAGCCAAATGAAGTTTAGCTTTCCTCTCTTGTACTGCTTCTACTTTATGTTATTTTATGAATGTCTGTAGGTCTGTCTCCCTCCTTAACTCTGAATTCCTGGAAATTAAGGACTGTGTCTTATTAATTTGTATATTCCTCATGCCTGGCATAGTCTGTATCAAGGAAATGTTTTCAGTAATTGAATAATGAATGAACTTTAATCTTCTTAATCCTGTATCTCTGTTATCCACCTCATTCCTTCGTACTTGAATCAACTCTGTTACTAATGTTTTTGATCCTTTATCATTTCTACTTCCTTTTGATATCGTTACACAGATAACCACGGCTGCCTCTTATGTTTATTCAGCTTGTTTTTTTCCCATAATTTGTGCAGTGGAAAAATCCTATGACCCTTGAACTTGCCCAATTTAGCCCCAGGCATATCTCATCTTCCAAAATGCTGATCATTCTTGATACAGTAAAAGAACGAACACTTTTGGATCCAGATATTTCTTTCATAATTAGTTTTTTAAACACCATGTCATACGGAGGGTTCTCCACAACCAATAGGATGTGTATTTATATTAAAAAGTTATTGTAAGGAATTATTAACACCCAATTATGGAGGCTCACAAGTCCAAAAATCTACAGAGTGGGCAACTGAAGACTCAGAAAAGCCAATATACCAGTCCCAGTCTGCTGGAGAATTTTGCACAGCTTGTTTTTGTTCTAACAGCCCTTCAACTGCTTGGATGTGTCCCATCTACACTGTGTCATTCAAAAACACCATCATAGAAATATCTGGAATAATCATGTTCCTTCACAATTAAAAAAATTGTCGTAGAGGTAACTTTTCAAAGGATTTCTAATATTCTCAAGACCTCTTTGCAGAGAGGAGAGTAGATCACCACATCCTTGGTGAGTTAAAATGGCTAGGGTTTCTCACTGAAACCAGTTGCAGGGTATAGACCCCTCCCCCCCAAAAAAAGAAAAAACAAGTGGGACTGTGAGCTCCTACAGGTGGCACCATGCTCCTGTTCCACCTCTCATTTGTTGTGTAACCGTGGGCAAGACACCTGCCTTCTCTCAGCTTCAGTTTCCTTATCTTTAAGCTGCCAACCCCATTGGTTTCTGTGAGAAATTAGGCTCAAAATGGAGAAACTAATGGCAATTGTTTTAAAACGGTTTAGAATTTATTTAGAATGATGATGCACTCTGTATAAATCATATTGTGGGTTCCCTTTTTTGCTAGGATAAAGGGCAACAGTATGAAATTAGAATTGCCTGAGGAGTTTTTTAACTGTTGCTGACCATGGGTCCCACTCCCAGAAATCCTGGTTTAATTGGTCAGGGTGGAGCTCAGGCTTCAGTGATTTTTTTAAAAGCGCCCAAAAGACNGTTCCCTTTTTTGCTAGGATAAAGGGCAACAGTATGAAATTAGAATTGCCTGAGGAGTTTTTTAACTGTTGCTGACCATGGGTCCCACTCCCAGAAATCCTGGTTTAATTGGTCAGGGTGGAGCTCAGGCTTCAGTGATTTTTTTAAAAGCGCCCAAAAGACTTAATGTTCCTTCAGGGCCACCAATGATTGGTTTAAAGCACAAAATGTGCTTTTCAAGTGAACCTCCCCAGAAAGGGACCATGACTTGTTTTTCTTTCAGATCTTTAATCAGAGTTAACAGTGTGACAGGACTATTCTTAATTTTTATCTTTTCTTATCTCAGGTAACTGCTGGGGTCCCTCTTAAAAAGGAATATATGGAAGAGGTAAGAGTGAAGAATTATTCAAATCCAGTTAACCATTGGCTAGCAGCTAAGTCTCCGTCAGGAAACTGGTTCTCTGCCAGTGGCCTCTTAGAAAACGTGCTTCTTTAATAATCTAATGGGTGGAGGAAGGGATAAAAATCCATTCAGTTAACTCTCCAATCTTAAGAAAAGATGGGTGTAGGCTTTCTGTCTGGGCAGTCATCAGAGTAGGCTTCATGGTCTCCAGCACATAAAGGTGTATGAAGCTTGTGGGTTTAGTCACTTAGTCGTGCCCAACTCTTTGCAACCCTGTGGTCTGTAACCCATCAGGCTCCTCTGTCCCCGGGGATTCTCCCGGCAAAAACACTGGAGTGGGTTGCCATGCCCTCCTCGAGGGGATCTTCTCAACCCAGGGATTGAACGCAGGTCTCCCGCATTGCAGGTGGATTCTTTACCGTCTGAGCCTCCAGGGAAGCCTATATGAACCTTATACCTATGTATTCTTTTGATGACTTGCAGATTTTGATTGACTGGCAGCAGTACCTCNTTGACCTTATTCTGGGGAGACATTGTTGCTGTGGGATGGTTATTGTTATTTCAAAGCTTCTCTTTGGACAGAAGGGAGATAGTGCAGAAGTGAAAGCTTATCAAAGTACTTAAAACCCACGATGGTGGCTTGAATACATAAAATGCCTCATCAGAGCTACTCAGCGATGTGGTGGCTTCCCTTGGTAACCGTCAGTGACTGAAGCTTGTTTTCACATCGTGGGATGCTCTTGGATTAGACTGAGCAGAAAAATTCTCAATTGTCTCTGTTGTCATCATTGTTGTTGTTACAAGCTGATCCGAGTCCAAGCGGGAAGCATAACAATTTTTTAAAATAAGCCAGGTGGCTCTGTTGTTTAAGCAATGGATGGGTAAAATATGCGTAACGAGGACAGAGTTGCTTGCCTTCATATTTGCGTGTTTCATCTGATATTGGGCAAAGTGTTTTCAATAAGTGTTTCTTGAATTCTTAATGCCTGTGAGGCACAGAGACACCACACGGAGTAAATGTAAGACGCATAGGGTTGAACAGCACGGTGGTGTGTAGAAAGTGTGATGATGATGATGTTGCTAAGTTGCTCAGTCATGTCTGACTCTTTGTGACCCCCATGGACTACAGCACACCAGGCTTCCCTGTCCTTCACTGTCCCCTAGAGCTTTCTCAAACTCATGTCCGTTGAGTCCGTGATACCATCCAACCATTTCATCCTCTGCCGCCCCCTTCTCCTGCCTTCAGTCTTTCCCAGCATCAGGGTCTTTTCCAGTGAATCAGTCCTTCACATCTGGTGGCTTAAGTACTGGACCTTCAGACTTGATGTTAGCATCTTAATGCCCTCAGGGCATGGGAGAGACAACAGCTGTTTCTTACCGGTTGTAGGCAGGGTGTGTGAGAAAGAAAAAGAGAATCAACCTCCAACAGTTGTGGAAACAGTGAATTTTGAATCAAAGGCACTGAGATACATGGTAGCCTTCGTGGGTTAATCCAGTATGCCTGGAGTTGGACAGGGGTTGAGAGGTTGAGAAATGGGATTAGAGTAGCAAGATCCATTCAGACTGTTAAGGATCTGAACTGCCATCTGAAAGACCTTGGATTTTATCTCATGCACACTGGAGAGCTGCAGTAAGGCAGGTTTTGCACCCGGTCTTTCTCTTTCTCTCTTTGTTATATTTATGTGTTTATTTAATTGGCTGTGCTGCTTGGTTTTCAGGATCTTAGCTCCCCAACCAGGAACTGAACCCTGGGGGCCCCAGCCATGAGCGCGCCAATTCCTAGCCACTGGACTGCCAGGAAATTCCCCTGGTTTTTATTCTTATAAGAAGGAAAAGGGAAATGTCTGATTTGTATTTTAGAAAAATAGCTCTGGTAACAGTGGGAGAGTGTTGAGAGGGAAGAGAAGCAGACTGAGGGAGACATGGGCCGAGTAAAGAGGTGCTCAACGTTAGCTCAGCAGCCACAGAAGAGGAACAGTGAATTCCAGATGTATTGTGAAGGTGGCCACCTGCACGTGGGCTTGGGATTCGGGTCACTTCCAGCCTGGCCACAGATGGTGATGCTGTTGGGTGTGGAAGGAACAGTCAAGAAATCAGGTTGACAGGGCCAGAAACACATCTGGCCCGGAGACAGAGAGCTGGAAGGGCTCATAGGGTCTATATAACATGATCTGTGAATCCATTGGAAACACAGACGCAACAACCAGGAGAAAGGAACAGGCAGGAAGAAAGCCCTGAGAATCGTACGAATATACATGAGGGTGGATACTGGGGAGAAGCAAAGACCAGCACAAGAGAAATGAGAAGAGGGAGAGGATGGTACTGGGAAAACATCCAAGTTCACAGAGCCGACCAGATAGCAGGAGCCCCCGGGAGTCTGGGAAGACCTCTGGTAGGTGGCACAGGGAGACCATGGGGTACATAGGAGCTGGTGATGGAGTCTCTCGTTAAAGGAGGGGTAACACCAGTACTGGAAGAGGGAGAAGGGGTCAAGGAAAACAGGTTCTGAATGGTATCTTGGAAAAGGCTCAGCTGATGGTAAAAAGTAATCAGATCAGTGGACCAGGGGGAGAGAGGAGGAAGGAACAGACTGCAGAAGGACACCAAGGACTTTTTAGCGGGTGATAGAAATGTTCTGTATTTTAATTGTGGTTCCACGACACGTGTACACATGTCAAAACTCAGAGTGCCATGTTTTTTAAGGGTGAATGTTATTGGGGTATAATTTAATCATACTTCAACTTCCCTGGTGGCTCAGACAGTAAAGTGTCTGCCTACAGTGCCGGAGACCTGGGTTCAATCCCTGGGTCAGGAAGATCTCCTGGAGAAGGCTGTGGCAACCCAATCCAGTATTCTTGCCTGGAAAATCCCACAGACGGAGGAGCGTGGTAGGCTACAGCCCATGGGGTCACAGAGTCAGACACGACTGAGTGACTTCACTTTCTTTAATCATACTTCACTTAACATAACCCCCGGGAGAGCTTGCTTTGTATTCCTTAAAATGGCCTCAGTGATAGCAGCCACTTCACCTTCAGTCGGTGAAGGCCTTTGCTTAGGAGAAGAGCACCCCTGGATGGTCCAGGCTTAGACCAGGGAGCCGGGGCCATGAGGGTCCCAAAGAGCATGGAACAGTGGGTACCACCAAGGAGAGAATTAGCCAAGTCCATGCACTGTCCTCTCTTTTGCTGCACAGATCTGGGATCCCATAGTAGTTCTCCCAACAGTTTTGTTCATTCGTTCAGGAAGTGTGTACATGACTCTGTGGTCCTGTTATGGGAAGCCCCAAAATAAAGCATTTTTCTCCACCTCAGGCAGCTTACTGCCCCTAGTAGACAGACGTGAAATTAACAAAGAAAATGGTTTGTTGTAAAAATTGTGACTCAGAAGATGACACGTTCACTCGTTTCTGAGTATTTAATAGTCATTAAATACGGATCATAATTTTAAATCTTTGGAGTCACTAAGCAAATAGATGCTATGAATCTCTGCACCTCAACTCATACCCCCACAGCCACAGCCTTGTAAGGTCATTTCTGGAAAGTCAGGTTCCGTCAGCTCGCGTGGGTGGGTGACCACTAGTCCATCCCTCTTCCTCTGCTCCATTCCTCTTCCTCTTGACGCCTGACCAGTTAGAAGATGAAGGTGTGACCAGTCCTTGAGAGTGACCTCAGGCTGACTGGGTTCCCTGAGGAGGTCCCCTGACCTCCACCCGGGCCAGAGCAGTGAGCATGGGCCCCTGGGGTAAAATCCTCCAAAACAATCACAAGGAGTGAGGAAGGAAGTGGTGCATGAGGAAAGAAGTTCCTGAAGGTCAGGAAGCATCGCGTGGAGGCGGTGGCCCGGGGTCTGCTTTCTATGACTGAGCCAGAAGCTGCTGTGTCCAGGGCAAACACCACAGGAGGCCAGGATCTCCTAATAAGGGCAGGTATTTACTTTTACTTGACCCGGTCTTGGGCCCTGCCACAGTCTCCAAGAATGCTTCTGATAGTCATCATCCGTGTGGGAGACATAGTGTAGTAATTTCCTGCTGCGATGACTGGGGGGAAAGGGGGATGAGGACACTGTGGGGACTGGCTCCTGCAGGTGGGAAAATTCCAGTGTAATTAATCACCCTGACCCATGATCACGCCACACGTGCTTATGTGAGTGCCTTTGAAACAGGCGTCTGACTCTCCTTTCCAGAAGAAACCCCAGTCAGAAAGATCCTCAGTTGTTCTGCATTGTGCACTCATTCATTCTTACTTGTGAAGTGCGGAGTGTTGTAAATTGCATGGAGATGAACATGCTCCAGTCCTCTTCATGCATCCTTATGTTGGACACTAGTAAGTAAAATCACACAGGTGCAGAATCCTGTGGGCTTTATAACAAAGGAGAAATCCTTCCAGTGTGTCCTCGAGGAAGGCATGTCCCCCTGGCGACCTAGTCGGTCTAAAAGTGGAGAATCCCCACACAAGCACGTCCCTCCTCAAACAACAAGTATCTTCAGTGTTGCTGACTCTGGGACATCACAGGGTGAAGTGCTAGAGAGTTCAGTTTTTTCCCCCCAGATTCAGTTTTCTAAGTACTTACTTTCACTCTTCACCCTGATTTATAAGCCAGAGTTTTCTGCCACTGAATGATTTCATCATATTTTATTTAGTTACTGCTTTAGTTGGAGTTGATCACCAATTAATGATCTCCAGTATGGGTAGCCACTTCATTAGTACATTTCACTTTTTAGGGGCACCTAGTGGTTCAAGAGTTCCTCAGCTAAGGTCATCTAAGACTTCTTGCCCCATCCTTGCGTGCTCCGGCCGAGTTTTCCATCTCTGTAAATAATTTTTCCTCCCTGAAATATCTTTATTGCTGCTAAGCTCCATGTGCATCCTTGCCTCTCTCTAATGACATTATCCTTACATATTTTTCCATCATATTTTTAAAATAATTTTATTTATCTGGCTGTGCTGGGTCTTAGTCATGGCATGCAGGAGCTTCTCGTTGTGATGTTCAGGCTCTCTAGTTGTGACTTAGTTGCCCCACCGCATGGAGAATCATAGTTCTCTAACCAGGGATCAACCTCGTATCCTCCACATTGGAAGGCAGATTCTTAATCAGTGGACCACCAGGAAAGTTCCTCCATCGTATTATTGAAAGCTACGAAAACGTATAATATCCTAGACCAACACAGTCACCAGTTAATACATCTCCTTATAAGAAATAGTTTAGCAATACAGATCTTTGGTGTAGAGAGAGAAGAGAAGATTTCCAACACTCTATTGTACAGATTAGCCTCTTATGTTTCCAAAAATTCTTTCAAAGCTTATGGTTTATAGTGTTCAATAAACCTTGGTAGCTTATAAAACTTCTCTAAAACAATCTCATGCACACCCTTCCCACCCTGTCCCCCCAGCATTTAGTAGGTGGTCTTTGTCTGGTGGTCCCATTACTTTGATATGGTTTTTAAGTTTTTATAATAATTTTTTAGGGTTGTTTAATCATTTGACATAAATGTCATGGCATAAAAACATTAATATGTAAGCAAAGTTTACGAAATTATATTATTGGGATGTAAATTACATTCCATATAGAAGAGATTAGAAAGACACCAAAATGTCAACATGGGGCTGACATTATGAGCAGCTGCTTTTCTTTACATTTCTGCTTACTTCGGATTATGCATCAAGCATATGTCACTTTCATAACATGAAAATACAATAAATAGAGACGTGATAAACTGAAAGGATTTGGGAAAATGTTTTGTGAGGGCCAGTTACTTGCACGGAAGTCAGAACACGTGTGTGGCAGCTGAACTTAGTTGGGTAGAGTCATCTTGTCCTTCCTGGCTGCCTCATAGTGTTTTAACACCTGGACTCGTTGGGACACCAAAGAGGGGCCCAAAGATCCGGAATGTTCCTATAAGAAATCCACTCCTGAATGTTGTTTGTTGACTGATGTTTGCTGGCCCCAAATTCAGCTAAGGGAACGTGAGATCGTTTTGTCCTTGTTAATTTGTTTCCTTGCTCCTGCCATGGGTTGGAGAGAGGCTGACCACTTCCTTTCATCTTACAAGGCTTCCTCACACAAGGATGTGTTGTCAGAACAGTTGGCTTGGAGAGATATCTAACCAAGTGTGAATTCCTAGCACATGCCCATTTGAAGTTAGTTTTTGATGTATCAGACTGTTTTCTTTTGATATCACGTGAGGCCATGAGATTGGCTCCTGAAGAACTAGGAAATCTTCTTAAACATGAAGTCTTCTTTATTGACGAACTTAGGACATAAAATTAGGACATGTTGGCTATTGAAGACAAGAATCTGGACTAGAATCTTGGGCTTAAGCCATCCTGCAGAAGGGATTAAGAATTCCTGCAGCGTTTATATGGTGTTTGGTGCCAGTTAGAGCAGCAGTCCCCAACCTTTTTGGCACCAGGGACTGGTTTCACGGAAGACAATTTTTTGACAGATGGCAAGGTGGTGGTTTCAGGATGATTCAAGCGCATTACATTTATTGTAGGCTTTATTTCTATTATTATTACATTGTGATATATAATGAAATAATTGTACCATTCACCATAATATGGAATCAGATCATCAGGTATTCGAATCTCATAAGGAGTATGCAACCTGAATCCTTTGCATGCACAGTTCACAGTAGGGTTCGAGCTCCTCTGAGCTCTGAGAATCTAAGGGTGCTGCTGACCTGACAGAGGGAGGAGCTTAGGCAGTCACGTGGGAGACGGGGAGTGGCTGTAGATCCAGATGAAGCCTGCCTCTCGCCTCCTGCCTTGCAGCCTGGTTCCTAACAGGCCATGGACCAGTACCAGTCCACAGCCTGAGGTCTGGGGAACCCGGAGTTAGAGCATTTCTGGAGCACAGAGTGGCCACTTGAAACTGTAGAGAGGCTGCTAGTGCTCTGGCCTCACAGACAGATGAGGGGAGAAAGCACCTTGGCTGGAGGGCTGGGTGGGCTGTAGGATGCAATGGGCCAGCGTCCCGGGCCCGTTCAGGGCAGCTCCCCGAGCAGCTTCCCTCTCCTTTCCTACACCCTTCACTTTGGTCCCTGTGCTCTCTTTGGAGCAGCGGATGTGGTCCTGGGCGGGGCGTGTGTGTGTCCATGCGATGAGCAGTCTGGATCGTAACCTTGAGAGCGTGGACAGTGGACATCTGTCCAAGGAAAGGGGACTGAAAACTCAGCAGTAAAACACGTGGCAGATTATGGAACGAGTCGAGGGCCCTGGTGTGGCCTTCATGTCCGCTCTGTGACCCGACCCGGCCTCATCTCTGCCCAGGTGCCCCACTGATGGCCTCGGTTGGCCTGTCTCTGAAAAGCAGGAAATTCCTGGAGCGTGTTTGCGAAACCAGTGATGTCATCCACAGCAAATGCTGGGTGGAGGGCTACTGGTCTGGAAGGAAAGGGGGCCCGTGAAAGAGTGAGCCGGGGCCCCACCCAGCCAAGTCACTGCCGCTTTCTTTCTCACATTTCAGTTAAGCTCACTTTGTTTTCCGTCCTACTCCCTCTCCTGTAAAAAGTATGTGCTGGATGTCTTGTTTCCGCTGGACCGGATTCAGGTCAGTGAAGTTATTCTGCAGTTCACTGGGGAAATGTTTTCTTCTTCGGGGATGCATGGTTACAAACCTGGTCTATTCTCTTAGGCATGAATTAAATTCAGACCTTGTAGGTTTCAGCCCAGTGCACTGCTCCCCGCGTTTTCCAGAGACTCGTGGCCCAGTACACACACTCACTCCCCAAGCTGCCTTTCAATGACATGGATAAGCAGTCGTGTTCTACAGAGTTCCCATCACACAAGATCACTTAGAAGGTTGCCTCTGCACATCTCCTTCCTAATTCCAGGGCTCCTTGACCCCAGTGAACCTGAAAAAATCTCTCTGATGAGCTTGAAGTGATCCAGACCCGCTTCACACGCTGCCCGAAGCCTCCCCTCCCCACCGGGCCTCACTCTCTCTGTATGGCTGTGTCCTTTCGCCCCATTCCTGGGGACCTGGTCTGTTTCCTCTCTCCCATCCCCAGCTTGGGTCTCTCCCACTGCTCTTCCTCATCCTGACATCACAATTTCCTGCTTTCTCCCAAACATGCCCTTCCTCTGGCCCAGACGTCACTCACTTCCTCTTATCCCAGGGCAGCTGCAGCAAGCTGTCCCCTTCCGGGTGCCCAGAAGACAGGCACACGTGTGTCTGTCCCATCAGGAGAGAACATGTCCCTGCCTTTTCACTACGTGTTTCCAGCAAAGGAAGGTGGCCAGCAGCATTCTCCATTTCCAGAAACTGTTTTTCAGGTTGATGAGCCAGAGGAAGCTTCGTGACTCAGGAGAATGATATTTGCCCCTCGACCACATAAGGTTATCTAAGGTCCAGTCCATTAGTTTCAGGGATCTTGTATCCCTGAGTTTGATGCTAATTTATTTTTAGCATAAATATAAAATGACTTCAAATGAAATCAGCCTGAGCTGGGGAAACATGCTGAGTAATAGCATTACCAGATATTTCTATTATTGAGTTAACCTTTTAAAATTGGGTTAAATTTTTAGCCCATTGCTATTAACCCTACACGTAGGCTCTGTCTTTCTTTCTACGAACCTAGAAAAAAAGGTACTTGTCATGCTTAGGTATCCACCCCATCATCAACATATAGATCTTTTGTTTTCTTAGGAACTGATGAGATACTAACCCATTCTTCTTCCACTTCTGTCTATAGCTTACTTATTTTCTTCCACATTGAGTAGTTTGGATTCAGAACATAAAATTGCCAGTCAACATGTACACGTCAGAAAGACATCCATAAAAGTATCTAGTACTCATGGCACTTCTTTTTACTCTGTGTCCCCTTGTTGCTTTCATTTACTTTGTTATCCTAGTCTTTACCAAGAAGCATATAGTCCAAAGCAGCTAAGCAGTTTAAGCAAGGTAAATAAAATCAATATAGACCAAAATGTGTGCTCAGTCGCCTATTGTGCCCGACTGCAATTCACCAGGCTCCTCTGTCCTTGGGATTTTCCAGGCAAGAATACTGGAGTGGGTTGCCATTTGCTCCTCCGGAGGATCTTCTCGACCCAGGAATCAAACCTGCATCTCTTGTGTCTCCTGCATTGGCAAAGTAGCTTTCCGATTAAAGAGTCAGGTCACCCTCTGAGGCAGTTTGAAAAAGTTCAGTGGTGTAGCCTGCTGTTTTCTGGATATCATTGAAAATTCAAAACATTTTATACCAGTGAGTATTAGCAGATCTTCTTAAATCAGGCAATATGTATAAAGTAGATATTAGATAAATAATTTGTGTTGGGTTATGTGATCAAACGGAGGTACTTATGCAGACCCTGGAAAGCTCAGAATGAATGTTCATCATCACATTGCCACCCCTGTGTAGGATTTCCAGGGGTGTCTGCATTAAGTTTGTGTCCCAGGCCATTAGTAATAAAGGTACCACAGGCTGCTGCAGAGAAAACCTAGGGCCAGGAGTACGAGTTGCTGAATCCTTTGTGGACATCAGTCTCTTGTCTGAGACTCAGCCTCACCCCAAGAATCAGCTCTGGGGAGTGGAAGACTTGAAAAATTACCTTCCATGCTTCCTTGCACCTTCCAAAATCCATCATACAGTTCCCAAATTTAGCTGCATTTCTCCTCATAAGACTTAGTTACTCAACTTTCAAAACTTGCCCCTCAGGACTGAGTGGTGGCCCTACTCACCTCCAAAAACTGTGTTCATACTGCCAGCTCCACCCAGCTAAGATTTATTGCACTTACATCCTCTGGGAGTCCTATCCCTTTACCAAACCGCCTTGCCTGGTGTCTCCTGTTAATCCAGACCTCCCTAGGGTAGGGACCTGGGCTTCGGTTCCCCTGATCTAGCCACAGTTGGGAGTTCCGTAGACCATACTGCTACATACATACACTGTGGAGCCCAGTGCAACAGAGGCCGGCCAGCCGCAAAGAAGACACAGGGCTCCTTACAGAGACCTCTTCCAACGTAACCTCACAGAATTAGGATCCCGCTTAAGTCCCAGTCTGGAAAAGCACGTTTTATAAGATGCTGAGAGCTCAAATGCCCACCTTTCTTATCTGCCTGTAACTCCAGCCCTCAGGGGTCAGTGTTCTGACCCAACCAGTTATTGACCAGCAAGGCTATAAAATNTGACAGTTTTTTTCCTTAATGTTCAAGAAACTAGAAGGAAGAAAACAGAGAAAAAAAGATTAGTTAACTTGAAGTCATAACAATAGAAACTATCTAAAATGAACCAGGAAATGGCTGGAAAAAAATGAATGAAAAGAACAGTCATTGAGCTAGAATCCGTAAGAGACAGAGGAGAGGATTGCAAGTATTTTAAGACATAATGGATAGATCTTTTTCTAATTTTATAGAAACTGTAAGCCCACAAAGTCATGAAACTTCAGGAGATCCCAGGTGCAAGAAATGTGAATAAAGTTAGGGCAAGGCACATCTTAATCAAATTGCTTAAAACCAATGATAAAGAGAAAATCTTAAAGGATAAAAGATAATGTATACAGAGGAACAAANAGAAACTGTAAGCCCACAAAGTCATGAAACTTCAGGAGATCCCAGGTGCAAGAAATGTGAATAAAGTTAGGGCAAGGCACATCTTAATCAAATTGCTTAAAACCAATGATAAAGAGAAAATCTTAAAGGATAAAAGATAATGTATACAGAGGAACAAAGATAAATTGACAGCTGATTTCTTATCAGAAACAATGCAAACTGGAAGATAGTGAGGCAACATCTTTAAAATACTGAAAGAGAATTTTAAACTTAGCATTCTCTAGCAATTTTAAAATGTCTTTCAAAAGCTAAGATGGAATAAGGAATCTTTTAGACAATTAAAAGCTGAAAGAATTTATATTAGCCAAACCTGAAGTATAAGGAATTATAAAAGAAGTCCTTCTGCAGAATGAAAATTATACCAGACAGAAACCTGGATCTACTCAAAGGAATGAAGAGCACCACGAAATACTACCTACAGAGGTAAACTTATGAAGACTCTTTGAAAGATAAATGACTGTGGACAAAAATAATAGAAATACAGTGATGGGCTTATACCATACATGGAGACAAAATATATTACAGCAACAGCTCAAAGTTCAAGAGAAAAGAAATGGTCCTATACCTTTTTTTTAGATTCTTACACTTCATGTGAGGGAGTATAACATCACTTGAAGGTAGACTAAAAAGTTAAATGTGTATCATAAAAACTGAGGATACCACTAGAATAACACCAGGAGTTATAGTTAATAAAGCAACAATTAAATCATTAAAAATACTCTATCCAAAGAAAGATGAAAAAGAGAAGAAAAAGAACAAAGAATAGATAGGACAGAGAGGAAAAGAATAGCAATAGCAAAAGATAGTAGATTTAAACCCAGCCATATCAGTCATTACATTAAGTGCAAATGGTCTAAATATCTAATTTGAAAGACAGAGACTATCAGGTTGGCTAAAAATTCAAGATCCAGCTGTATGCTACCATCAAGAAATCCACTTTAAAGACATTAGTAAGTTAAAGAAAACAGGCCTGGAAAATGCTAATACCAATCAAAAGAAAGCTGGATTGGTGTCCAAATAGACCTACAGCAAATAATATAGAGATAAAGAGGGTTATTTCATATTTGTAAAGAGGCCATTTCATCAATAGGAAATAACAATCCTACATGTTTATACATCTAATAACCTTGAATGTAGATGAAGGAAAACTACAAGGAAAAATAGACAAGGCCACAAATATAGTAAGGGATTTTAAAACACCTCTCAGAACAAATAGACAGAAATGGAATAAGGATAATGGAAGACTTGAACAGCACTTTAATCCAACTTGATCTACCTAACTGGATTAAACACACTACTTAACAACGTTAGAATACACATCCATTTCAAATGCAAACAGAATATTTGCCAAATAGAGCATATTCTGGGCCACAAATTAATTCTCAGTAAATGTTGAAAGATTCAGATCATACAAAAATATCTTCCTTAACCACTGTGGAATTAAATTAGAGATCAACAATGAAAGACATAGGGAAAAACCCAAAATATTTGGAAATTAAATAAGCCACAGAGGAGGAGAAAACATTTACAAAAGGAAATGGCAATCCACTCCAGTATTCTTGCCTGGAGAATCCAATGGACAGAGAAGCCTAGTAGGTTACAGTCTACGGGGTTGCAAAGAGTCAGACACGACTGAGTGACTTCACCTTCACCTTATCCCATGAGGTACTGTATATGGGTAATAAATACATGAAAATATGCTTATCATCATTAGTCATTTTTAGGGAAATGCAAATTAAGACCTAATGGGATACAACTACATAGCTCTTAGAATACCTGAAATTAAAAAGACTGACCATGCCAAGTGTTAGTGAGGATGTGAAAACAATTGGAACTCTCATACAGTCCTGGTAGGAATGTATAATAGTACAACACCTTCAATTTAGCCCTGTCTTTAAAGGCTAAATATGCACCAACCATATGATCAAGTCATTCCATTCCTTACTCAAGAGAAATGAAATATATATCCATATAAAGGCCTGTATATGAATGTTCACAGCAGTTTGTTTTGTGTACATGCTAAGTTGCTTCAGTCATGTCTGACTCTTTGAGACTTCATAGACTGTAGCCTACCAGACTCCTCTGTCCATGGAATGCTCCAGGCAAGAATACTGGAGTGGGCTGCCATCCCCTCCTCCAGGGGATCTTCCTGACTCAGGGATTGAACCCAGGTCTCTTTAAGTCTCCTGCTATGGCACCCAAATTCTTTACCACTGCACCACCTGGAAAGTCCTTGTTTTGTGTACTCTTATAATGAATTTTACACTTGAACATGTGCAGTTTATTGTATACCACACTGCTAAATAATGCAATCTGTTTTTTTAAAATAAAATTGCTCAAAGTACAGAAACATGAGGAAAAAATTTTTAAACAGAAAGATAAATGCATTAATTTTAATTTTCTATGCTACATAACAACTTACCACAAATTTAGCCCTTTTAAAACAACAGATGTTTGTTATCTCGCAGCTAACCATGAGTCCAAACCCAACTTAGCTAAGTTGCCTGCTTCAGGCTAGAGTAAAGGGCTGTGGTCTCGCATGAGGCTAGGGATTCTCTTCCAAGCTTGCAGGGTGGTTAGCAGATTTCAGTTCCTTGCAATTATAGGACTGAGGGCTCAGCCTCTTGCTGGCTGTCACTTGGAGGCAATACTTCAGTTTCAGTGGCTACCTATGGTTTTTACCATCTGGCTTTTTATGCCCCCTCATACCATGGGCTTCCCTGGTGGCTCAGTGATAAAGAATCAGCCTGCAATGCAGGAGACCCAGGTTCAATCCCTGGGTCGGGAAGATCCCCTGGAGAAGGAAATGGCAACCCAACCCAATATTCTTACAGAGAGAATGGACAGAGGAGCTTGATGGGCTACAATCCATGGGGTCTCACTTGGACATAACTTACCCACTAAACAACAACATGATAGTTTATTA